>LR750261.1:0-102185 GCA_902729485.2 Mus minutoides
TCAGTGTAATTCCCTGGCTTCACTTATCCAGTTGGCATTTGGAAAAGAAAAATGAGCTTTGATGTTCTGCAAATTGATTTATCAGGCCTATTTCACAGCTTTATTGGGTAAAGAAAAACACCACTTGGATGAAATTACTACCTTGCTTTTGGTATTATAATTTCTAAATAGGTAGTATGACTAAATTTTGAATATATACCACTTCTATTGCCTATTTTCCAATTATACCTCAAGAATACTTATATATTCATGTACAATTTTATCTTCTTCCCATATCATGGCATGTTACTTTCTCAAAAATCTCAATTTACCACAGTCCTGCTGACCTGTTGCTAATTCTAACTAGCTTAAAGAGCTCAAGGAAATCTGTGGTCTTACAGCCAGCATAGCAAAGAACATTGCCATAAATTGCATTGAATTTAGTCCAGATAACTGACCTATTTATTTCATAGACTAATAAATACAAAGGTGCACTTCTGTGTCTACCAATGTGGCAGAAACTAAGAAGCAAGCAAAGAAACATGGCAAAAGATTTTGTTTGTCTTAATATCCAACAAAGGATGTGGAATACAATCAGACATTGCTGCATAGAAGATGATGTATCTTTTTTCCTCTGGAGAAAAAGGCCATAATGCAAGATCACTGGGGTTGGCATTATTCCAAAGAGAGGGTTATGTGTACTCCAGCGAGCAACTTATTTCAAGGTTTTAACAATGACAGCATGTGAAACATGCCTGCTGAGTGCCTTCAGACACTTCAGACATTTTCACACATGTGACTGAATCTCCAACAATACATCTTCAGAGAGATGCTTCACTCCCCAACAGCCGAGTTCCTTCACCTTCAACAGAATGGCTACTTCAATTGCATGTCTGGTGCTAACAGCATCTTTCTCAAGCATCAGCTCTCTTCCTTTCAAAGATCTTCTGAGCAGCTGCCGTGGATTGCACTGCACTGTAGATTTTGGAAGATTTTGCCATTTGTTACTTCCTGGAAAGAAAGAAATAGAACAGGAGAGGAGGAAGCATCCACACATAAGCTATATATGCCTAGCTAGCATCTCTTGAGAGCCAGCTCAACAGATGGGAGAGAATCTTTTTTATCTCCATAGCATTATTATAAAGTAAATTCCTGAAATAGCACATTTGTTCTGTCTCAGCATACCATTATTACCAGTTATGACTTGTTTAACCTTTCAGAAGCACACTGACTCTATAAAGACAAAGTAGATTTGTTTCCTTTGGACCCCTTAAATTCTTAATGAAATTTTGCTCTCATTTTATATATAAAAATTGAATTCTTAAAAAGTAAGCTATATGAAATGCCAAATCTTCCAATAGATTTTGAGTGAAAAACTAAAACTGAAATGTAAAGGATATGACACAAACCCATAGTTTTATTTCCTCTATCAACACTAAGAATTATATGTATACCCTTCATATTTATACATAAGCTCTGCATTATCCATCTCAGAAATATGATATGTGCTAGTTAGAAACCTATATTAAAATGTTTATGTTTTCTTTTCTCTGATAACAATGAGTTTTAGTTCATAGCCCATTTGGCAAGTAGAAAAGGCAAGATACAGCTACTAGAAAAATAACTATAAAATCTAGAAGAGTAGAGGCTGGAGAGGTGGCTCAGTGGTTAATAACACTCACTGCTATTACAGAGGACCTGAGTTCAGTTCCTACCTCCACAGCATCAGGCAGATCATAAGCACCTCTAACTCCAAATCCAGGGAATCTGATTCCTTCTTCTGGCCTCCCAGGCCCTGTACACATGTGCTATGCAAAATCTCACAGACACAGACACACACACACACACACACACACACACACACCAATAACTATTTTTAAACTCTTAAAAAAATTAGAGTAGTATCAAAAAAGAATCAAGTGGTAAAAGAGCCTTTAGGGAAAACCCAATTCAACAGAAAGTTACCACTTTAAAGTACCATTGTATATTTAGCAAAAAATATTTCTAGGAGAAATTGAAATCTTATAGGCATAAGAAAAAAATCTTGGAAACCAGTTCAAATGTGCTACTTCTTGTGTCTTTTCAATAATGGGGTGGACAAGAAATATGGGCATGGGTTATGGGGACCTGTTTGAAGGTACTAGACATCTCTTCCAGGAAAGTGATCACCTGCCAGCATTCACTGATTTTCTTAGACACTTCACAGTACAAACCTCCTTTCTTCTATGTCATTTCAACAGTATGATTAGCTGTCATAGAGAGCTCCTAAACCTTGGCTTTTCTCTGATTTCTACATGAAGCCCTTCAGCATCTCCTGACTCTGGATATGCATCTAGTCCGGGTTGCTTCTTTCACCAGCTAGAAAAACATCTATCGTCCCTAAATACCTCCATTCCTGGGTAAATACAGTTTCTTAAGATGAGCTTAATATCTTCAGTCCCTATGTGTTTGTGAAAAGAAATTGCTGGGTAGGAATGGCGAGAGATGCATATTAACCCTATGCAAAATCTCACAATACTGGCATCTTATCAAGCAAACCTCTGAGACACTAAGGATCTTGCATAATATTTCATCATCAAGGTGCTATGACTTACTAGTAATAGCAGGAGTTAAACATTCCAGATACTTTAATATTAATATACCTGTATCAATAGGTTCTTATTGTAAATGATGAAATTAAAGGCTGGGTGTCTAAAGCAATGAGTCAGCACACGCCCTGTTGCCTTGAAAGTTGAAGAATCACATCTTGCTGTGGAGTCATCTACTATGAGTATATACTGTGTTTAAGGAACCTTTTGTTTCAATTTTCTGAACACATTATTTTTATATATAATAAAATGTAAGCCTCAAATCAATGGGAAAGGAGGATATGAAATGTGTTTAGGAAGGAGAATACTGAGGATATGTGTGCCTGTGACTTTATTTCTTAGGCTACTTGGTCAACACACAAATGCTGTACACATACTGCACTGTGTAAGAGTATTACAAACACCTTCACCAGAACAATTTGTGAAAAGTTTAATAAAAATTTAAACAGTCTAAAAATGGTCCTAAAGATATATAGTAATTTTTTTAAAAAACCTTACAAAATTCAAAATTTACTAAAACTTTTTAAGAGCAGTAATAATCTATAACCCACTTGTGATTATGAAATATTGTGACAATATCTCTTACATCCTAAGGGACTGGAATTTTTGCTGTACCTCAAAGCCAAAGTTAATAATATACCTTGAGGTTACTTTAAGACTTAAGACTGCTATCCTACTGTGTACCCAGCCTGTTTTTTAATCTGCCCTTAAGAGAGCAATGTAGCAATCAACCTTACTTGCCTTGAATTTCCCATGCAATCAAGTTTTACAACCTAAGCTAATGCCCAGATATAATCTTAATTATATACTCTACCACAACCCTGACCAAAAATAATGCATGCCTATCATTTACTGAAAAGAGCAACAGTAAAAGTTGAAAGAAATCTTATAACATGAATATACAACATAAATGTTGAGCACAGCATTTGGTTATTGCTTAATAAACAATGATGTTGGCAATACTGTTTGTTATGTGGGTCAGTTTGAAGTCAGTGACTTAATACCTTGTAAAACTCTGCTGAAGATTTCTGAAAAATATCATTCATTCCTTCTTTATGTGATACTTTCTATGATGTTCAAGAAATAGGAATGGATAGAGAAAATGTGGTACATTTACACAGTGGAGTACTACTCAGCTATTAAAAACAATGACTTCATGAAACTCTTAGGCAAATGGATGGGACTAGAAAATATCATCCTGAGTGAGCTTACTCAGTCACAAAAGAATACACATGGTATGCACTCATTGATAAATGAATATTAGCCTAAAATCTCAGAATACCCAAGATACAATTCACAGAGAAGCTCAAGAAGAAAGAAGAGCAAAGTGTAGATGCTTTAGTCCTTCTTAGAAGGGGAAACAAAATACTCATGAGAGAAAATACAGAAACAGAGTGTGGAGCAGAGACTGAAGGAAGGGCCATTCAGAAACTGCCCCACCTGGGGCTCTACTCCATATACAGACACCAAACCCAGACACTATTGCAGATGCCAAGAAGTGCTTCCTAACATGAACCTGATATAGCTGTCTCCTGAGAGGCTCTTTCAGAGCCTGGCAGGTGCTCACAGTCGACCATTGGACTGAGCAAGGGGACTCTAATGGAGGAGCTAGAGAACTGAAGGAGTTGAAGGGGTTTGCAACCCACAGGAAGAACAACAATATCAACCAACTAGAACCTCCAGACCTCCCAGGAACTAAACCACCAACCAAAGAGTACACATGGAGGGTCCCATGGCTCCAGCCACATATGTAGCAGAGGATGGCCTTGCTGGACATCAATGGGAGGAGAAGCACTTGGTCCTGTTCAGGGTGGATGTTCCAGTGTAGAGGAATGTCAGGGCATGAAGGCAGGAGTGGGCAGAGGGGGAGCACCCTCATAGAAGAGGGGGTAGGGAGGATGGGATAGGGAGTTTCTGGAGGGCAAACCAGGAAAGGAGATGTAATAAATAAAATATCCAATAAAAAGAAAAACAGATCAGGCTTAATAAACCTAAATTTGGAATCAGAAAAAAGAAAAAAAGAAAATCTGATTCATCTCTGAATTCATGTTATAGCCACTTCCTACTATTTGCTTCTATGTGTAGACATTTGGTTTTTCTAAAATTAGTACAGAGGTATAGAGATGCCACAATGTTCAGTAAGAGACTATTTAAATTATGCTTCTGGAAACATATATGCTTTCTGAGGAGGCAATGAGAGCACAGGATGTGATTAAAAAGAAAGGCATTGAAAACTTTTTTAAAAGAACAAACGAAAGAAAGAAAGAAAGAAAGAAAGAAAGAAAGAAAGAAAGAAAGAAAGAAAGAAAGAAAGAAAACACAAAACCTTTTGTTAGGGAAAGACACAAACTACCATACAGATACACAGTCACAGAGAGACAAGCACACACAGTCAACAGAGACAGACACACACAGTCACACAGAGAAACACACAATCACACAGAAAGAGACACACGGTCATACAAAGGCAAATAGTCATGCAAAAACTAACACACAATCACACAGAGACAGACATACACAGTCATACAGAGACATTCAGGGACAGACACAGACATAGACTTACAAGACAACATTAAGGCAGGCATAGATTCAGACTCATATATCAGGTAGATAGAGGATATAAGACACCTGAAGACATAAGAGGAGCCTGAAGTAAATAATTTAGAGCTGGGCTCACTTTTGGTTGAATTTGATTTCTCCTTAATCACCAATGTAGTATCGGTGACTCAGAGTTATTGCTAATGCATTTAAATTGATTGAATTTGGTGTCCCAAGTGAGGAATGTGTGAGGCTGGATGAGAAATCATTAATGTGTTTAGTACATGAATACTCATTTCTACCAACTCCAAACAATTGCAGGCAAGAATGTGGGCTAGTTTTATTCCACCTGCTAGTAAAAGCAGAACAGAATGTCCACACCTCTCATACTATTACAGGTGGTGTAGAGAGCCACATTCGGTGCTCTCCCCAGTAAACAAGTCCACTGCGCATGTGCTGAAGATGAGAGCACGCTGAGTCACAGCCCATCCCGGGGCGTGGTGAGTGAGCAGCCAATCAGAAGCATACATGACGCTTCAGGGTGTATATAGGCAGTGCCTTTTTGGGGCTCGGGGTCTTCCTCTTCATAAATGCTTGCTGCAGAAGGATCCTGGTGTCCGTGTCCGTTCTTGCTGGCGAGACAATTGCGCGGACCCTTTCAAGGTGGTACATCCAGATTCCTAGTGTGTCTCCAAAGGCTTGGAGACTCCCTTCCTCTCAGCCCCTACTTATGAGACATATGGTCTGACCATATATGCCTAGCAAAGCATATTAGTGTACTGACTACCCCATCCATGACCATTCAAAAGTCAGATTCTAGACTACAGAAGCCAGGCAAAGAAACCAGATGCTACCAATCGCTTCCTAATTCCAAGAAATCGAAACAAGAGCATCAAGCAGAGGAAAATACACTAAGATATTCAACCCCAAATCCAGAGGGAGAGGCAGGCTATACACTTGTGAGCTCTAAGATCTTAGTAAACAGAAGTTAAGCACACCCTATGCGGGGCAGTGGGTGTGGGGGAACGAGGGAGTGGGAGAAAACCCACGTCCCACCAGAGGTCCAGTGTTCTGGGCAGGGAATGCAGTAGGACTGCCGCATGCTTTCCATGCAGCCCCGGGTGGATGTCTGGCTGTGGGAAGCCACTGGACCCAGAGCAGTGGGTGGTGGACAAGGGGCAGTCCTAGGCACCAGGCTCCCAGCCTCTAGCATCTCACATTGGATATGGTGGAAGAGCTGAGAACAGAATGGGGGCCGGTGCTGCACTGGACCCTGGGGGGCGGAGAGAGCAGGGGAAGACAGGCCACTGGATGGCTCCCACACGGGCAAGGTCTTTGGTCAGGTCCATAACTGGAGCACAGGAAGGCTTAATGATCAGACAGTCTATGGTTTTAGAACTTTATTGTAGAAAGTCAGGGAGAAAGGAGAGAAGGTAGAGAGAGAGACAGGGACCAGGCATGGCCATGTGGAGAGAGGGGGGAAGGGAGAGTAAGAAAGGTGAGGCTTAAAGAGAGTGAGGAGGGGCCAAGCAGCCCCTCTTACAGTGGGCTGGGCTATCAAGTAACTGTGGGGAGGAGAATACCTGGCTATAGTCTGGTAACTGTGGGGGTGGAGTATAACCAGAATATCAGAAGCTTAGGACATTGTCTGCATGATGATAGTCACAGAATTATGGATTTGGGGGCTCTGTGGTTTCAGGCACCTGATTCTGGGAATGTGGCTTGCTTCTCAGTCCCTTGTAGATTTCTCTATTGGATCACCGGAGCAAGCCCCATTCAACCAATAGGCTGCCTATCACATTCCCACAACCCTATAACCTCATTACTGATCAGACTCATCTGTAGGCCAGCCAGTTTATCACTTAAAATAAGGGCCAAGGAAAGCTAAGGATAGCTGTTCACCTAGGGTTAAAACAAACAGACATGGTCTTCAAACACTATCCCTGCAAAGGAGCCTGGCTTTAGATCCCTCTGGAGACAAATGTGTGCTTCATGGCATTATTAAAAACAACAGAGTAATCAGCCAGGAGTTAGTGGACCTGGCTGCAGTCAGAGAGATAGTGAAAGCACCTTGGCCTTATCCAGGGCTGCAGTTTAGAGATATCAGTGGCTTCTCATTGCAAGGGAAAGAGACCAGAATAATCTAACCAGTATCACATTATAAATAAGAAAGCAGGTGACAACCCCCTTAGGAGATTAGGAGACCACTCACAGAGCTTTTGCAATATATCATCTAAGATGCTGACTTTGCAACAACAAAGAGTCATATTTTTTAGAGAACTTTTGACCCTCATTTAGGGAAACATGGGGACCATGAAAGCTGCCCTTAACAGCAGCTCTGCCACAGATCTAACCAACAAAAGCTTCAAAATAGATATTATAAATGCAAGCAAAGAAGCAAAGATAACAAAAATAAGGAAATAAAAGTAGAAGACAATGTCTTATCACCTAGACAACATCAATATTGAGGCAGAAATCATAAAAAGAAGCAAAAGGAAATTCTGAAATTCAAAGTTCCAATGACTAAAAATTTAAAATCCAATAACTAATTTGTTAAATGCATGAGAGGCACACAGCTCATGTTTGAACTTGCTGAAGAAAAAGTCAACAAACTTGGAAGACTTTAGTAAATACAGATTGTACAATTTTAAAATCAGAAATATAAACATACAAAAATAAACAGAGCTGTTGGGAAATGTGGGCTTATCAACATATACAAAGTAGACTATCAGAAGGGATAAGGAAGAAAATTTTTTGGTTTGTTTGTTTGTTTTGTTTTTCGAGACAGGGTGTTTGTGTATAGCCCTGGCTGTCCTGAAACTCACTTTGTAGACCAGGCTGGCCTCGAACTCAGAAATCTGCCTGCCTCTGCCTCCCAAGTGCTGGGATTAAAGGCGTGCGCCACCACGCCCGGCTAGGAAGAAAATATTTTAAAAGTCATAACTTAGTACTTATTTAGGGATCCTAATAAAATATTATTTTTTATTAGGAGATTTGTCTCAATGGGTAAAGGTACTTGCTACTAATCCTGTCAAACTGAGTTCAAGTCCACAGAACCATACAGTAGAAAGAGAAGACCCATTTACCAGTAACTTTCCCTTGACATCCACACAAACAAGGCCATATACACACAGAGAGGGAAGAAAGAAAACAATGACCAACAGGAATTTTAAATCTGGTAAAAAAAAAATATCAAAAGCAGGACAAAATTTTTAAAAAATCATAGTAAATGCAAACTAAGATAACGTGCTGTTAGCATAAAGACTCTATAGGGGATCATAAAAGAAATTTGAAAGATGGAAAAATACAACCCGAGATGAATTTCAAATACATAGGAGAAAAAATTCATCTGTAAGTATAATTAAATAAATATAAAAGAGTGTAAATGCATATTTCCCCTCTTCTCTAAGTAATTTTAAAACCAATTGTATTAAAAAAAAAATGCTATAACCGTATGTCCAGGACTGTCAAATACACACATGGAATGCATTTTCTTATAATGACTACAACAGAAAGTTGGAACACCACTATATTTGATTAAGAAAAGGATGCCCAGTGGTTGTGAAATTCAAGGAACAAATGAAAAGAACCAGAACTGCTAAATAACATGACCCGTGTATCAAATACAAGCCTTTCTATTTCCTCTCAAACACCAAAACCCATAAACTTACAGGAAGTAATAATTATTATAATTTTTAAGTTCTTAGGGAGGGAGAATAGAGGTGGTTCACAGGAGACAGATTACCCTTTTAGGTTAAACAGGGTGCACTTTTAAGGTTTCCTGGGGAAGGTGAGGACTCATACCCCAAGGAAGCAGGCTTAGTTCATGTGTGACCTATGTCCCATGACTGGGCTTAGATGACAGGATTGGCTCTTCCTCTGGGTAAAGAAATGGGGCTTGGTTAATGTGTATCCTGTACGATAGAATTGTGACCATAGTCACTCTGTCACCAAAGTCCAGCAGCTAAGGAGATGGGCATGTTCCTGCCATTCTTAGGGCCTGGTTACCTAAAATACCTTATTTCTAACAATAACAGTGTAAGTTGGAGTTATAACATATAGATGAAATATACTGAAGAAGAATCTACAAAAGAGAAATGAGACAAATATATAAACTTAGCATTTCCATATCTTGTTTGAATAAAGTAAATCTGAAGCACATTCTATTCAATTTGCATGCAGGTACAGACACACACACACACACACACACACACAAAGAAAATCTCTTTCAAAATATAATTTTTAAAAAAGGGAATCAGAATGTTGTATTGAAAAATACTCGCTCTGCACATAAGAAAGCAGTAAGTGAGGAATGGACAGCTAGGACACGTGACCTGAAGAACACAAGTAGCAGAATTGCAAACACAATCACACTGTCACTGAAGTCACTGATGTGTGTGAATTAAACAATCAAGGCAACAAACTGCAAAACCAAATCCTGACTGTGTGCTACACTAAAGAATACATGTTAGATGCAAGGTTCCGAATATACTAAAATGATAGGAAAATCCAAACAAAGCAGAAGAGGCTACACTAACATCAGACACAAACTTACACACAAAACCACTAAAAGAGAGAGAGAGAGAGAGAGAGAGAGAGAGAGAGAATTTGTAGTGTAAGTGATAAGTCTTGAAAAGGCATAATAATCATAAACCGATATGCAGCTGATAACTGAAATATAATCATGTGAAGTATTTTTTTCAGGATGAAGGCTAAAAGAAATAATCCTCATTGGAGACTTCAAAAGCATTCCTTAAATAATAGCTACAAAACTTGTAGAAGACAGAAGGTGACATGAACTTTCAAAGATGCTATGAATACACTAGAACTCACAATCTCCCAACAACTACACACTGGGCATTCTTTTCGAGTGCTCTTGAGACATCATCTAGGACAGATCACATGGTAAGCCACAAGCCTCAATATTATCCTCCAGCCACAATGAAATGAAATTGAAATTAATAACAGAAAGAAATAGGAAACTCATGAATACATAATAATTAGAGCATTAGGTAAATCACGAGGTTAAAAAATACTTTGAGATGATTAAAAATGAAAGCTCAGAATCCCCGAACATGTGGTCTACATCTAAAACAGCCCGGAGGAAAATCTAGAGCACCAATTAAACAAAAAGAAAAATCTCACATCAGCAGTTCAACCTGGTACCCGAAAACACTGAGGGTAAAAGAAAAACTGAGCAAGAACAGGCAGAGGAGAATAGTAGAGGCTAAACTGAAGTAAAAGAATAAAGAACAGAAAAACAGTAGATTACTGGAACTAAGAAACCAAGAAAAAGTAGAGAAGACTGACACTATTTAAAACAGGAAATAAAAAGAACAGAAATGCTGCTGAATTTAGAAAAGTAAACATTATTACAGAGAGGTTATAAATGACATATTTCAATAATTTAGAAAAAATGAACAAATACTTAAAAAATAAAATATACCAAGCTAANGGCTTGGTGCACCAATCAGCAACCACTATGACACCCCTCCCCCTTCCCTGGGAGTGTATAAAAGCAGCAGCTCTGCTGCTGTTCTGGGTCCCTGGGAACTACAAGCAAGGCGCTCCAGAATAAAGCTGATTGAGAAGATCCCGGTGGTGGCGTGTCTTTCTTGCTGCTCGACGGAGGAGGCAGGGAGGCGCGCCACAAGCAATGACACCCATTCACATTAAAGTACTAAAATCTGTGTAGTAATTGCATTTTAAGGGAAACGGTTGTAACTGGAATAGAGAATGAGGACAGTGTGGAGTGGCAGTCAAAGCCATTTTTCTCTTCATTATGCTATAATAATTTTAGTTATGTGTAATATAATTAATAAGTAGTCTTTGTAAGTTAATGTTATGAATACATGTTTTATTTTAAAAATAAAATATCTTATTAAGAAGCTTGGATCAAAGTATGTATTTCTTCATCTCACTTCAAAAAAATATAGCCTTTAATGGGTTAATCTCAGCCCACTTTCCTGTGACAGTAGACAGCTTCTCATGTCACCATGGTAAAGTACAAACTCATGTCCAGTCTCTTCTCTGTCCTTCACATAATGCATGGTAAACTAGACATGTGATAATGTAAAATACAACTGAATTTTTAAAATCTTTCTAAACAGTTCTTTATGGAAGCTGTCAAATTTTATCACGAAGTGATTTGTTTTATTCACTGTAATAAGACATTCATAATATGCCCTTCATGGGGTATGCAATTTATTTTTACCTTGCACAGTAGATTAATTAAGTTTATAAGATTGTTAATAAATAGTTATGGAGATATGGAGGGACAAGTGATTCAAAACCTAACTGGTATTATTTAAATTATCACAAACACGGAAATATATATTGTAAAAGCATACAAAACTAAAGATTTTTATTTATACCTAGTATAACAAATAAAAATGTAAATAGTACTATACATATTTGAAAATTGCTAAGGTAAAATACAAGACCAAGTCCTGAATATAAAACGTGTACTTAAGCCGGGCAGTGGTGGCACATGCCTTTAATCCCAGCACTTGGGAGGCAGAGGCAGGCGGATTTCTGAGTTCAAGGCCAGCCTGGTCTACAAAGTGAGTTCCAGGACAGCCAGTGCTACACAGAGAAACCTTGTCTCGAAAAAACAAAAAACAAAAAAACAAAAAAACTTGTACTTAAAATAAACCTGAACTCTATAGACATGAAGAGAAAGATAAAATATGCCAAAAAATAAAGTACATAATTGCATATCATCCTGATAATTCATGTAGACACGGGATGCAAGTGATAACCAACACAGCTGTCCGACATCCAAATTCAACTTAGCAAGTTTAGTTAAGCCTTTCTCACTTTCACAATTATGTAAGAGAGAAATGGTTTAAAGAATAATTTATTTGGGCTGAAGATCTCAGATATTTTGGTGTATGGCTGAGAAGATCCATACTTTATGAGGGTGTGGGAGAGCAGAGCTGCTACACATTTCACTGTGGTCAAGAAACAGAGACAGAAACAAGGAAAATTTAGGGTGAGATACAGATCTAATGGGACATCCTCAGTGTCATATTTCCCCCACATTTGGCTCCATGAACCAAAGTTTCTACCTCTCTAAATAACACCAACATCTAGGGATTAATATATCAGTATTATACATCTGTGAAGTCATTTCTAAACCATATTGAAAAGTTTCAATCAATGAAACATTTTTCTTCAGAAAATAAAAACTTAAGTATGCTTCTAGTGATAGATTACCTATAGAACTTATCTTCCTGTCATTTGTAAATAGATGGCAGAGGAAAGACCAGAGTTGGGATGATGGATAGCAATACTCTGTAAAGAACACAGTCTATAGGTGGAACATAATACATTTACAATATAAAGTAAGTATTGCACTCTGACCCATAACAGGAATACAGTATACAATGACATGAGTCCCTATGCATACCACAATCCCTTATCTGTTGGAAAATACTCTATGTAAAACAAAATGTCAATCTAAGTTTTGCAGTAAAAACTGAGACCCTGGTACATGGTAGATTTAGAAAGAATGGCTCTTGTGATTACATGAGAAAACAAAGTATCAAAGGTAAAATTGGGAACATACAAGGGCATACCTCTTTTCTGGGAACATACAAGGGCATACTTCTTTTCTGCTAATGCCATCAGGTGGCCTTTATGACAGTACCACTGAGCAAGGATATCTCTAGATATAGGCTCAGTTCCAAAAACGCTACTGTCTTTTGTTCCTGGAAAAACTGAAGTGTCCTATGATGCAGAGTGTTTAAGAAGCAAACGAATACTTGGATTTCCATAGTTAGCTAAAGCATTTATAGAAAAGAAAATGCAAGACACCTATTTCTCCCAGCAGTCCAGTGCACTTACCAAGAACAATACTAAAAGCTGAACGTAATACAAACTCAAACTTTATTTGAAGGACTTGCAGAAATATAAGTCAAACAGGACATAAGGGTATAAAATGCAGATAAGTGAAAAGCATATTATTATAAACTCAATTTTCTTCACATTACTTCTCCTTTCAGAGCATTTGACAATTCTCAGAAAAAAAATGCACTAGGCTTAGAAAATGAACACGGGTTGGCAGAGGAGTCATTCGAGCTTGGTTTAGGGCCTACTAAGGCGGCCAGAATATAAAGAACAATGCCCATGGACAGTGCGGTCAGTACTGAACACAATTACCCCCATCAGGACATTTGCTGAGTAAGCATTACAGGTCAAAACATTGAGAAGCAACTGAAAACTATAAACTATAAAGAGGTTTTTATAATCTCAGGTTATTGGAAGTACAAGCATTAGAGTTGAGGACTCAAGAAAAAGAATCATGGGAAACACCTCAAGCACCCCCCCCCTTTTTAAAAAATAGTGAATGTTTTCCTTTTAGAAGTCAGTGAAGAAATAAGAAGAGCCGCCATACAGATTGTGCAGTGCTTCAAGTCATCCTAGGTTCTCCTCACAATCCGTCCCTCAGCTACTAACCACACAACTGGAGAATGTTCTCTGGACAATCCAAACCCATCCATTGTCTACAGATGAAACAATGCCCCCAATCACCACAGTAATACTAAATACAAGTAGGCACAATTGCTGGAACTATCTCCCATTAACTTAAAATAGTTGTGATTATTTATTCAAAAATAAATTCCAGTGCAATTTTAAATGAAGATTATAAACCAGAAAGACATGATGACTGAAATTTAAAACTCAACAGACTTAATTAACATCAGACAAGGTTGATCTCAAGAAAGTTGTGATCTTGGATATAGGAGCTAGGGCAATAGAAAATACTGAAACTCAAACACGAGATGAAAAAGTAAAAGTAAAATGTAAAATGAGATAGAAACTTTTCTTTTTAAACTTGTATTATTCTTTCATAATTTCATATATAAATACACACACACACACACACACACACACACACACACACACACACACATATAGATTGTCTTCACACCCCACTATCCTCTCTCCCTCCTCTCACTCCTTTCTCTTCCTAACAAGTCTTCCACCTATTTTCATGATATTTTAGCTAGGTTTTTTTCTTTCATTTTTGTTATTACCCACTGTGTTTAATTAGAGCTGCTTGAATGAGCAAGGTGGGCGGTATTTATTAGAGAACAGGCAATTTACCAGTGGTTAAAACACTGAAGAAACTGACTTTCCCTCCCTGAGAAGTTGTTAACTGCCTATAGCTCTCCTGAGAGAAATAAGCATCAAAGGTGCTTGACCAACCATTATCAGATTTTAATGTGGGGCCATCTTGTCCAGGCATCCACATCTCTTGTGACTTCATGAGTGCAATGTCCACAACAGTCTTTCACAACACTCTTCTCTATCCTCTGGCCCTATAGACTTTCTTCCCCATCTTCTACAGAGTTCTCTGAGCTTTGGAAAGATTGTTATAGAGGTCCCATTTAGTGACAGGCACTCAGCATTCACTTATTTTGAACACTTTGACCAGTTATGAGTCGCCTGCTGCAAACAGAACTCCCCTGACTAAGGTTGAGAAATAGCACCAACCTGTGAGTATAAACATAAATTTTTAATTGGTAGTTTGGAATCATGTTTGGTTTTGGTTTTTGGTTTTTGGTCGTTTTGGTTTGTTTGTTTGTTTGTTTGTTTGTCTGTTTCAAAACAGCCATCCTCGACCATGAGCTTTTGACCAGGTTTACAGCACCAAGCATCAATTTCCTCCTATGGTATGGGCCTCAAATCTAATCATTGAGTAGTTAGTTATTCATATAGCAGCCGTGCCACTACTGCACCAGGGATCCATCTTGTCTTCTAGATTGCTATTGTAGCCTCGGAGAGGAATTATAAGGAAGAAAAAGTTAAAATGTCTTGAAAATGTAAACACAGAAATTTAAAAAAAGAATGTATCAAACTTAACATTAAAAACTAGCACAGCTCTACTAGGGTCTACAGTGGACAGCACACACAGTGGACACCCATTCTTATACTCATTTGGCAGTGTTAGAAGCCTTTTGCAATAGAGATAATGCAGGAGAAAGAAATAAAAGGTAGCCATCAAGTAAAAGAAAAGTGAAATAATACCTAACTGCTAACAACAAGATGTGAAGGGTGGAAAACCATTAAAGCTCTACCATATATCACCTGTCAGATCTAATGAACAATTACAGTAAAGTTACAGAATACCAGACTAGCATGAAAAAGCCAGCAGCATTTTGTACAATAGCAATGAGATATTTAAGAAGAAACAAAGAGAATGATCATATTTAAAACAGATTATAAAATAAATAAGATACTTAGCTACAAATCAGATAAACAATATATATGCTAAAACTACAAAATAATAATGAACTAATTAAAGACCCAAATAAATGATAAAACATCTTCTGTTCATAGATTGGGATAATTAATATCAACATACTTTTCATACTTTCATGTTCAATAATCTTTTTAAAAATTCAAAATTCACATTTAACTATAAAAACTATATAGCCAGGGCCAACATTACAAAATAAAACAGAGCAATAACAACAAAATGCTAGGTACTGAAGAGATGGCTCATTGATTAACAGCACATATAATTCTTGCAAAGAACCCATATTTGGTTCCCAGTGTCTATACTGAACAGGTCACAACCAACTACAATTACAGTTTGGGTCATTCTACTGTCTTCCTCAGGCTTCTGCAGTCTCATGCTTAAATGTGTGGATAGAAATAAAAATAAATCTATTTTTAAAGAATACAGCTATATATTGATTTCAAATTACACAGCAAAGTAGCAGTAGTGAGAATAAATGTGTTGTTGATATAAGAAGGGATAAATTGTCCAATGAAACACAATATGGAGCCATAGATAAACCCATGCTTATATGTTCAATTGATTTTGACAAAAGTGACAAGAATATACAGTAGGAAAACACCAGCCTCTTTGATAAATTATGTTTAGACAATTGGATTACTAAATGGCAAGGAATTAAATTTGACTATTATACTATACACAAAAATGCATTTAAAATAGAATAATTAAAGGTATAGATAAAAAAAAAAACTTAAAAGTACTGTGGGGAACCATGAAAGAAAAACTAAACAGCCTATGTAGTTTTTATTTTGTTTTGCTTTAGAAGTAAACACCAAAGCTTCGATAATTAAAAGTAAAAACAGACAAATGAGACTACTATCAGAATAATTAATATGTAACAAGGAAACATGCAGACTGAAAATGTTTGTAAGCCAAACATCTGAACAGGGATTAATATCTACACCAGACAAGGAATTCCTCAACAGTCAGATAACAAACCAATTATAAAATTGGCAAGGAAAATGAATAGACATGTGTTAATAAAAGTCACACAAGATATATTTGAAAAAAAAAATGCCCAACAGTGCTAATCATAAAGGAAATCAAAGCTGAAACAGAAGATGGCACCTGTGGAGATGGCTCAGTTAGTAAAATGCTTGCTGCACAAGCATAAGGACCAGGGTTTGATTGTCAGCACCCATGGGGAAAGTTGGTTGTAGCAGCACATGCTGTAATCCTAGCATAAGGGAGGCAGAGGCATGAGAATTCCCAGGGCACAAGAGCAGAGTATAGCCCAACAGGAAGATCCAGGTTCAGTAAAGTAGTGGAAAGCAACTGGGGAACACAATATCACTTCCTGTCTGCCATATGCTTCTGCACACACATGTGCACACACACAAACAGCCAAATAAGATACCACTGCAAGACAAAGATAGTGGTTTTTCAGGGAATGTATAGAAAAGCAAACTCTTGTTAGTGAAATGTAACAGTACAGTAAGAATAAAAAATGATATGAGGGAGCTGTGTGTGGCAGCACAGGCCAATACTCCAAGCACTTGAGAGGAGGAGCGGGAGGAACAGAAGTTCAAGATCGCTCTTTGCTACATATCAAGTGTGAGACTATTGTGAGCTACATGAGACCCCTTTCCCTGGGTGGATAAAACCATATGAAGGTTTCTCAAAAGGCAAAACAAAACAAAACAAAACAGATAAAAATAGAATTACCAATAAATCCCACTTCTGGTCATTTTAGATTTGAAATCAGTTGAAGAGATTCCCTCTTTGCCATGTTCAGTGCAGTGCTATTGACAACAGCCAAGACATAGAATCACTTAAGTGTTGGCAGATAAATGAATCAGTAAGTGAAGTGTGTGTGTGTGTGTGTGTGTGTGTGTGTGTATGTGTATACATATATGTATATGTATGTATGTATATATATATATATACACACACACACACACACACACACACACACACATATGTGGATAGATAGATTGATAGATGATAGATAGATAGATAGATAGATAGATAGATAGATAGATAGATAGATATCCCCACAGTGGGGTGTGGGTGTGTGGGTGTGTGTACACACATATACACACCACTGACTGGCACTCAGATTTTAATGAGAAAAACATTCTGAGACTGTGACAACATGGGTGGAACTGGACAACATAACACCAAGTAAAATAAGCTATTACAGAAAGATTAGTACTGCATATTCTCATTTACACAGAAAATCTAAAACAACCAAAGTAACAGAAGGAGCTGAATGATGACTCTAGGAGATTGAGTTAGATGGAGCAGGAGATGGGAAATAGTTCCCAGATCAGGGAAGGATTAAGTTTTCTGATTAATAGGTTCTGCTCTATTGCAGAATATAATGAATATAGTCAATAATAGTGTAATAAATTTCACAGTTACCAAAGAATACATTTCAAGTATTCTCAACACAAAAGTTTTGAAATGATGAATGTATTAACTCTAATTAATTAATATTAATCATTTAATATTGTATTCCTAAGTCACAATAACTCTTTAAGCATATGCAATTAGTAAATACAAGATATCTATGCACAGTAACTTTAAAATGTGTGTAGATGTGTAGAGGTCCTACCTGATTACATGAGATAGAAAACTTAGAGGGGTTTGAAAGGAAGTAAGCATAACAAATTATTCATTTTATCTATCAAAAATCCAAAATAACTTACAACCATGAACGAATATGTGATGACAGAGATACAAACTCATGGTTTGACACATGAAAGAACACATTTTATACACTTACCTGTGATGCTCTCAAATTTCCTTCATGTTCTTTTCAGAATTAAGAGAAGTTATGTACATGAATCAAAATGTTACATTGTAACTCATGTATCAGATATGACATCAAAATTTATAACAGCTAAAATTATTTGAAAGTAGTATTTCAAAAGGCACTAAAACTGATAAATTTCTAGGAATAAATATGTCAACTACAAAACCAGTACAGAAAAAATTCACAACATTCATCAAAAAAATTTCACAACATTGTTGATAGAAATCAACAATAACAGAAAACTATGAATCAACATGCATAAACTTTGGCATACATATTTCATTTACATTAGTGAGGTAATTCTGACACTTAACTCGACCTGCATAAAGCCAAAATAGCCAGAAATTTCTACAAAGAAATTACCCTTTGCTAGGCACTATTTTTTGTGCTTGGCATCATATGTCTCTCTTCATTGGAGAGATAAATTCCCCACTCCAGATTTATCAAATGACTAAGATACAAAACCCGATGCTAATCTATGCATGTCCTCATTCAGACTCTGCTAGCTCAAACTAGAAAACATGTGTGTACAAGCCCTCGGACAAATTCAACCTTTCATGTTTTGCAAAAGCAACTCTGATCCCCTCAGGAATATACAAAATGATTTGAATGTTGGCTTTGCTATTGAAATGCTACAAGATTTGGAATAGTAGTTTAATCTTTCAATGTCTATTTCTTCAACAATAAAAATGGGGTATTTTTATTTTACTGAAAATAGATTTTTTCCAACTTTTATTAGATATTTTCTTCATTTACATTTCAAGTGTTATCCAGAAAGTTCCCTATACCCTCCCCCCTCCAGGCCCTGCTCCCCTACCCAACTACCTCTTGGCCCTGGTGTTCCCCTGTATTGGGGCATATAAAGTCTGCATGACCAAGGTGCCTCTCTTCCCAGTGATGGCCAACTAGGCCATCTTCTTCTATATATGCAGCTAGAAACATGAGCTCTGGGGGTACTAGTTAGTTCCTGTTATTCTTCCATGTATAGGATTGAAGACCCCTTCAGCTCCTTGGGTACTTTCTCTAGCTCCTTCTTTGTGAGTCCTGAGTGCCTTGATATAGCTGTGGGAGGCTATACCAATGCCTGGCAAACATGGAAGTGGACACTCACAATCAACTGAAAATAGACTTTTAATGTAATATATTCTGATTATGGTTTCCCCTTCACCAACTTTATACAATTCCTCCCTACCTCCCCTCATATCCTTACCCACACCCTTTCTGTCTCTCCTTAGAAAATAAGCAGGCATCTAAGGAATAATGAAAAAATACGATAAAATAAAATAAAATAAAATAAGTCAGATTAAGACCAAAAAAGGGCCAAAGATACAAATAGACAGAAACGAGAGATACACATGCTTGCACAAAACACAAAGCCAGAAGCATACACACACACACACACACACACACACACACACACACACATAGCCTGTAGGGTTAGAAAAAAAATCCCTGACATGACATGAATCAAGGAACCTCCTAAGATGCTGTTGAGTTCATTTTCTGTTAGCCATACACTATTTGACATGTGCCTTACCATTAAGAAAAGCCTGCTTCCAGCCAGGTAGCAGTGGTGCACACCTTTAATCCCAGCACTTAGGAGGCAGGTGGATTTCTGAGTTCCAGGCCAGCCTGGTCTACAAAGTGAGTTTCAGGACAGCCATGGCTATACAGAGAAACTCTGTCTGGAAAACAAACAAAAACAAAACAAAACAGAATAGTCTGTTTCCCCAGTGAGATTCCCTTAAAGAAAACACATTTTTCCTTTGTAAGTGCTTATCAGTTAGAGCTAGCTTCTGGGTTAGTGATGGGGGCATGTGTTTACTTCTTTTTTCAGCTCTCGGACCCTCTCTGTCAGAGCCCTGCAGGTCTTGTGCATGCTGCCTCTGTCTCTGTGAGTTCATATGTGTGTCAGTCTTGTGTTTAGAAGGCCTTCTTTCCTTGGTGTCCTCCATCCCCTCTCAGTCTTCCACTCTTTCAGCCTTCTCTTGTGCAAGGCCTAAATTTCATTTAAAATTGATTTTGTATATGTATGTATTTGAGCTGATACTGTTTTAGGTTTTCATATAATCCCACAAATGGCCCATAGTTTAGTTGAGCCTACTTGTCTCCTTCTCCCCTCCCCCACCCATTTGATCTTCCCATTCCAGTATTCCCTCCCCCACCATCCATCCACAACTTTCTATTTCTCTTCCCCTAGTCCCATCCTCTTTACTTAACATCTGTGGCTATATGGATTGTAATATGCTTACCAATAACCATTTATTTATCAGCTAATATCTACAAATAAGTGAATAAATACCATTTTGTATTTCTGGGTCTAGATTGCTTGTCATAGGATGATTTTTTTTTTCCATCTCCATCCATTTACCTGAAAATTTCACGATTTCCCTTTTTGAATGGCCGAGTAATATTTTATTGTATAATTGCATTACATTTTCATTAATATTTATCTGTTGACAGGCATCTAGGACATTTCTAATGTCTGGCTATTGTAAGTAGAGCAGCAATGGACATGGTTGAATAAGTGTTTCTGTAGTTGGATGAAGCATCCTCTGGGTATATAACCAAAAGTGGATCAGCTGGATCCTGAGGTACATCAATTGAGTCCCAGTGTCCAGCAGAACCACCACACTGATTTCCATAACAGCTAAGGATGTTGAATGTTTCTTTAGGTGATTCTCGGCCATTTAAGTTTCCTCTATCTGTTTAGATTTAAAAATTAGCATTTTAAATTATATTATTTGTTTGCTTGATTCCAGGATTTTTGTTTGCTTAATTCTTTGCATATTTTAGACATTGGCCTTCTATTGTATATATAGTTGTTAAAAATATTTTCTTACTTTGTTAAAATGAAGGTGTCTGTTGCCGTGCAGAAGCTCTTCAGTTTCATGAAGTCCCATTTATTAATTGTTGATATCACTGCCTGTGCTGTGTTCTGTTCAGAAAGTCTTTTCCTATGTCAATGAGTATAAGGCTGTACCCTACTTTCTCTTCTGTCAGATTCAGTGTTCTGTTATTTTTTAATATGTATTTATCTTTTTATTAGATATTTTCTTTGTTTACATTTCAAATGTTATCCCCTCCACCTGCTCACCAACCTACCGACTCCCACCTCCTGGTCCTGGCATTCCCCTACACTGGGACATCCAGCCTTCACAGGACCAAGGGCCTCTCCTCCCATTGATGTATGACAAAGCCATCCTCTGCTACTATGCAGCTGGAGCCATGGGTCCCTCCATGTGTACTCTTTGGTTTTATGTTGAGATCTTTGATCCATTTGGACTTGAGTAATGTGCAGGGTGATAAATATGGATGTACTTGTGTTCCTCAATATGCTGCCATCCAGTTTGATGAGCTCATGTGTTGAAGATATTCTTTCCTCCTGTATGTATTTCTGGATTCTTTGCCAAAAATCATATGTCCACAGCTGCATGGATTTATGTCTGGGTTTTCAGTTTGATTCCATTGATCAATGTGTCTATTTTTATGCCAGAACCATACTGTTTGTATTACTATAGCTCTGTAATACAATTTAAGATCAGAGATAATGATGAAAGAACTCCAGACATTCTTGTCATAATTCAAGAGTGTTTTAACTATCTGGGGTTTTGGTTTTTGTTTGTTTGGTTTGTTGTTGTTGTTGTTGTTGGTGGTGGTGGTGGTGATGATGGTGATGGTGGTGGTGGTGGTGGTGGTGGTGGTGGTGGTGGTGTGTGTGTGTGTGTGTGTGCATGTGTGTGTGTTTGTCCATATAAAGTTGAAAAGTATCCTTTCAAGTTCTGTGAAGAATTATATTGGAATTTTGATGGGAATTGCATTGAATCTGTAGATTTTCTTTTTTATTGGATGGCCATTTTGACTATAATAATCCTATGGATCCATTAATTTGTTCTTCAAAGACTTGAATTTTTATCATATAAATCTTTCACTTGCTGGGTTAGAGCTACCCCAAGACATTTTATATTGCTTGACGCTATTGTGAAAGGTATCATTTCCCTTGCTTCTCTCTCAGTCCATTGTTATTTGTATGTAGGAGGGCTACAGAATTTTGTGTGTTAATTTGGTAGTTTGTACTCTGATGGATGTTTTATCAGCTGTAGGAGACTCATGATGAAGCTTTTAGGGTCACACATATACTATCATATCATCTGCAAATAAACATACTTTGACTTCTTCACTTCCTGTGTGTATCCCCTTTGATCTCCTTCAGTTGTCTTCTTGGTCTAGCTAAAACAACAAGTGCTGTCTTTAAGAGGTATGGGGAGGGGGCTGGAGAGATGACTCAGCGGTTAAGAGCACTGACTGCTTTTATGAAGGTCCTGAGTTCAAATCCCAGCATCCACATGGTGGCTCACAACCATCTTTAATGGGATCTGATGCTCTCTTCTAGTGTGTCTGAAGACAGCTACAGTGTACTTACATGTAATAAATAAATAAATAAATAAATAGATAGATAAATAAATAAATAAATCTTAAAAAATATTTATGGGGAGAAGGGACAACCTTGTCTTCTTCCAGATTTTAGTGGAAGTGCTTTGAATTTTTTCTCCATTTAGATTGATGTTGCCTCTGGACTTTCTGTAAATTACCTTTAATATGTTGATGTATTTCTAATTGTATCCCTAATCTTTCCAGGACTTTAATCATAAAGAACTTTTGGATTTTTTTTCAGATGCCTTATTGTTTTCTGGAACAGTTGTTTTGAGAAAAATAATTCAAAATTTTTAGATTTAAGTTCCTGGAAAATCAAAGTTAGTCAATATAAGTTTTGTTTCCTCCAAATTCAGATAAACATATTGACCTAGAATAATTTTTCGGGAGGCAGAGGCAGGCAGATTTCTGAGTTCGAGGCCAGCCTGGTCTACAAAGTGAGTTCCAGGACAGCCAGGGCTCTACAGAGAAACCCTGTCTCGAAACAACCAAAAACAGTTAAAAAAAAGAAAAAGAAAAAGAAAAGAAAAGAAAAGAAAAGAAAAGAAAAGAAAAGAAAAGAAAAGAAAAAGAAATATTTAATTTAAGTCATTTAATTATCTGGGTTGGTGACAATTAAATCCAGACCCTCAAGTTAAATTGAAAAAAATAGAAATACACTAGACTTATTTCCCTGTAATATGAAGTCTACAAAGTTGTTTTTGAAGTTTTAGAGAAAGATGTGAGAAGTCGGGGTTTTAATGCCATTATTAATGAACTGATGAAGGCCTCCTGTAGGACAATGAGACTAAGTCTCAGCTCCCCGTAAAGAGCATCAGCAGCTGCTGTGAATGTGGGAGGTGGGAATGGAAGCAAGCATGCTGTGTTCTTGACAACCCTAACCTTCGTTCCCTACTGGTTTGCAACATTCAGCATGTGAGAGTCGTTAGTGAGAAAAATGATCCTCAAGCTTCCATCTTCTAGAAAAAGAATTACCCTGAATGCACACTCGAATACCCAAATATTTGATTATCACAGTTATGCTCAGGATGATTCTACTTTATTAATGAAATAAAGACTCATATTACCTTGATAGATACTTTATATTTTCTGTTTTCTGTCATTCTTTACACGAAATGCCACCCATTAGAGACTTTTGTCTATATCCATGACCCATAAAGACACAGTTTATACCCTTGCCCAGATATTATAAAATTTCTGTTATGTAACATGTTTCAGAGTTAAGAGAATTTAACTCATGTATACAAGAACTGAAACATCACACTGTAATTCATAAATATATACCAAAATTATGTGTTAGTCTAAAATATTTTTAAGCCAGAGGTTCTCGGCCCAGAGGCCCTCTGGTTTACTGCTTCCACAGTTCTTGAACAGTAATAGGTACTCAAACCAACCATCTCCACATAACCACTCTGGGTTACAGCCCTACTTCCTGCTGCTGCTCCAGAGTCCCCACAGCCTCTCTTTCCACTGCCCTAGTCTCCAGCGCAGGTTCAGTGCAGAGTTATATACCACCAGGAATCTAGTCAACCAGCAGATGAACCTGGAGTTGAATACAGCCTTATGTACCTGTCCATGGTGCTACTTCGACCAGGATGATTGGGCTCTGAAAAAATTTTTTCTCGGCCAATCTCAGTAGGAGAGGGAACACTCTGAAGAATTGATGGTGCTGCAGTACTAAGGAGGTAGCCGAATTGTAACTAAGGAGTTATCAAGAAATCGGACCATGATGACTGGGGGAATGGGCTGAACCCAGTAGAGTGTTCACTGCACTTGAAAAAGAGTGTGAATCAGTCACTACTGCAACTGCACAAATTGGCCACCGACAAAAACTACCCCTACTTATGTGACTTCATTGAGAAGCATTACCTGAATGGACAGGTGAAATCCATCAAAGAACTGGGTGATGATAGAACCAGGCTGAGAAAGATGTCAGTTGCTGAATCTGGCATGGTGGGATAGATCTTTGACAAGCATACCCTGGGACACAGTGATAATGAGAACTAAGTTGACTATCCCAAAGCAACGAGTGACATCACTGGTCACCAAGCAATGCATGCAGATTGGGGCTGCCTTTGCTTTTTCTGTAACCTACTTCAAAACATCCCCTTCAGTTCTTTAATTTATACCATTCTTTCAAATGAAGAATTTTGGGATTCACCATAAAGTATTTTTTAAGCTGTGACATTTTCTAATGGACGTGTGAAAAGGTTGTGCAAGAGGCAGTGATGTTGCTGTGTATAATAGCTATCATACACTATATACTCATTTTAAAAGCCATTGGATAAATGATATCACGATTCAGATTTATTTCAGAATGAGTCAATCATTTATGAAGAAAATGGAGGAAAAAATGAATGTCACTGTAGATTTTAATTAGAGAACCCAAAGAGATAAGCTTTCTATTTTTCCCTCTTTTCAGCAAAAATAAATGGCTCCACAACAGTCAGGGAATTTACATCCCTGAAAGCATTGGTATCACAACTTTTTTTTTTCACGGGTGTGCACATATGTTCTGAATGCTTGTGCATATTAATGTTGACATGTGTGTAGTTAATCATACATGTATACTCACACAGAGTTTGGTGTTGCATGTCATATCATTCATGTCCATCTTACATATTAAGGCTGGTCTAGTACTTGATCTGGTTATCTAGATTTCTTCTGGACTTCCTGTTTTTTACCTCTTGAGTGCTAAAATTATGGGGACAGGGAGTCAAATATACTTCTGGCATTTATATTGATTCTGGTTTTCCAAACTCTGTTCCTTGCACATTTGTCCATTGAGTCAGTCCCAAACGCAGAACTTACTTCATCCTTTCAAATCATCTCTTCTCACACACCAGTCTCTCCTGAACTTAAAGGACAGAACGCTGCCAAGGCTAATGAGGCACACCAGCAGAGAATAATTCTCCCAGGGATATTAGCCAGTGCACATTTCAGTAGTTCATGTTAAACATCCACAAATCCTCTCATTGTTGGAAAGAAAAAAATGATTCTTTGTCTCTGTTCTCATTTCTTTTCAATCATTCTCTACCTTGCTTATATGAGACCTTTTTTTTTTTCCTCAATGAAAGATCAGATTTAATGCAGTGGCTCAGCATACTCATGGGATAATTTCACCAGTAAAAGCATCTATAATTCATTGGAACATTTGACCTAGAGAATTCATGATGCTTCTGTTCGTTATAATTCCATCTTAATACATCTTACGCTTGCATCATTTTAATTTTTGTTTTTGTTTTTGTTTTTTATTAGATATTTTCTCTATTTACATTTCAAATGTTATCCCCATTCCTGATTTCCCCTATGAAAACGCCCTCCTGCTATGACCTCTCCCCTCCCCCTGCTCACCAACCCAACTACTCCTGCTTCCTGGCCCCAGCATTCACCTACACTGGGGCATAGAGCCTTCATAGGACCAAGGGTCTCTACTCCCATTGATGACCAACTAGGCCATCCTCTGCTACATATGCAGCTGGAGCCAAAAGTCCCACCATGAGTACTCTTTGGCTGGGAGTTTAGTGCCCAGGAGCTCTGCAGGTACTGGATAGTTCATATTGTTGTTCCTCCTATGTGGCTGCAAACCCCTTCAACTCCTTGGGTCCTTTCTCTAGTTCCTTCATTGGGGAACCTGTGCTCAGTCCAATCGATGGCTGTAAGCATTCACTCCTGTATTTGTCAGGCACTGGCAGAGCCTCTCAGGAGACAGATAAATCAGGCTCCTGTCAGCAAGCACTTGTTGGCATCCACAATAGTGTCAGGGTTTAGTGATTGTATATGGGATGGATTCCCAGGTGGGGCAGTCTCTGAATGGTTATTCTTTCAGTCTCTGCTTCACATTTTGTCTCTGTAACTCCTTCCCTGTGTGTTTTGTTCCCCCTTCTAAGAAGGATCAAAGTATGCACACTTTGGTCTTCCTTCTTCTTGTGTTTCATGTGGTTTGTTAATTGTATCTTGGGTATTCCCAACTTCTGGGCTAATATCCACTTATCTGTGAGTGCATATCATGTGTGTTCTTTTGTGACTGGGTTACCTCATTCAGGATGACATCCTCCAGGTCCATCCATTTGTCTATGGATTTCATAAATTAATTGTTTTTAATAGCTGAGTAGTACTCCATTGTGCAAATGTACCACATTTTCTGTATCCATTTCTCTGTTGAGAGACATCTGGGTTCTTTCCAGCTTTAAATAAGGCTGTTATAAACATAGTGGAGCATGTTTCCTTATTACATGTTAGAGCATCTTCTGGGTATATGCCCAGGAGTGGTATTGCTGGGTCTTCAATTTTCTGAGGAACTGCCAAACTGATTTCCAGAGTAATTGTACCAGCTTGCAATCCCACCAGCAATGGAAGAGTGTCCCTCTTCCACCACATTCTCTCCAGCATCTGCTGTCATCTGAGTTTATTTATCTTAGCCATTCTGACTTGTGTGAGGTGGAATCTCAGAATTGTTTTGATTTGCATTTCCCTGATGACTAAGGATGTTGAACATTTTTAAGGTGCTTCTCAGCCATTCAATATTTCTCGGTTGAGAATTCTTTGTTTAGTTCTGTACCCCATTTTTAATAGGGTTGTATGGTTGGTCTGGGATATTAGGCAGTACACATTTATGTAGTTCATGTTAAACATCCACAAATCCTCTCATTGTTGGAAAGAAAAAAAAATGATTCTTTGTCTCTGTTCTCATTTCTTTTCAATCATTCTCTACCTTGCTTATATGAGACCTTTTTTTTTCTTCTTTCTCAATGAAAGATCAGATTTAATGCAGTGGCTCAGCATACTCATGGGATAATTTCACCAGTAAAAGCATCTATAATTCATGGGAACATTTGACCTAGAGAATTTATGATGCTCCTGTTCAGTTATAATTCCATCTTTACACATATTACTATTACATCATTTTAGACTGCAACTCCCTATTGAGGTTTGTGGCTGTTGCTGCTTTTAAAATGGCAACAGTACAGTTTCTAAATATCAGCATAGATTCTAATTTGAAGTTTATTAGGCTGTTGTTTCTCTCTTTTTAAGAAAATGTATGAGTCATTTATAAGGCTAAAATTTGCTCAAATTGAATGTTAATCCAGATGTGTATCTGCCTATTTGTGTGCTAGACACTGCCCAGGAATGATGTCCATGTGAGTAGTATGAAGTCCCTGATTTCAAATTGTAACATTAAGTTCAGTAAAGTGTTAGGATGTTTCACAAGATCGAACAAGACGGTCTGTTGTCCTCAGCCTGATTGAGGTTGTTTTAAGTATTCAGTGTTCAATGGGTACATTTATATATGCCCAAGCTTTCTCTATTCTCCAGAACAATACCACAAACAGAACTAAGGAAATAATGTAGAAACACAACTGCTTAGATCTTATCACATAAATTTCAGGCAGAGTCAATAGGACATTGGAATCCTCAATTATACAGGTGTTAGTCAATCTCTCTCTCTCTCTCTCTCTCTCTCTCTCTCTCTCTCTCTCTCTCTGTGTGTGTGTGTGTGTGTGTGTGTGTGTGTGTGTGTGTGTGTTTTCACATCATGGGTCCATTTGGACCTGCTACAAACTTACTTCAAATCCCTCCTAAAAACTTTTCAAGAGGAATTGATAAAACCATACTTGATTCTTCCTTCCATTGGCACTCAGATTACCTGAAAGCATTTTCTCTTTTCAGCCTCTGCACTCTACCAGGACCATTGACCTCTAAATTTCATTCTTTATGCTAAAGCCTGGGCTGATCTTGACTAAGCTCCTGTTGTGATCTTAAAGATTCAATTCAGTAGTTACAACAGAACAAAATGCCCCACTATCCTAATTATATTAATATATTTATTTGTCACCTGTGCTCTTCTTTCTTCCCCTCCTTATTACCAACTCTGTCTCCTTTTTCTTCTTTCTCAGTAAATGTTTCGATTGAATCTCATATTTTTCTTAAATCTTATAACTAACCCTAACCCTCTTGGCCTTTACAAAAACCATTGAGCACAGTGGTTCTCAACCTTCCTAATGCTGTGAGCAATTACTACAATTCTTCATGGGGTGGTGACTCCCCCACCCCAACCATAAAATTATTTCCATTGTTATTTCATAACTGTAAATTTGCTAGTGTTATGAATCATAATGTAAATACCTGATATTTAGGATGTCTGTGGTATGCAGCCTAAGGGAGTCAAGCTACATGTTGAGAACCACTGATTTTTTTGATAGAAAAGGAAAAATAGTTCAATATTATTTTTCAAATATATTGTCCCTTGATGTGATCTTTGAACTAAACATCTAAATGCAGCGAATGATGTCTTGGTCCTCAATAATGATTAAAAAAATAAATAAACATTGCATTAAATTTGCATTGTTGAACATGAGTAATATTTCCCTGTGATTTGAACGCAGAAGCACAACAAAAAAGTACAGAATTTCCCTATTAAAAAGAAAATTCTGAATAAAGCCATGGCCCTTATTTCTGCTGAAACATGTAAATTAACCACTAGAAAAATATCTACTGGGGTGCAAGAGTGAAACAGACAGGAAATGGAAGAGTATATAGCAAGTTCTCTGAAAGAAACAGTAAGGACATTGTTCTTTTCTGTAAGGTGGAAGCAAGCTTCCCAATATTAATCCTAAAGAAGCCATTGCTACATACTTCAGTAATTCTACTGCAGTTGTATTTGGAATAATACAGAGAAATTAAATGACCATAATACAAGAAATTATGCTATATTATCTGGATGTTTTAGTGAATAGATCAAAGTAATTGGATTATGAGGACTGAAAACTTATCTGGCAAAGGTAGGACTCAGCATACATGGATTTCTGTCACTCCATTATGTTGTCCCTTCATATCTCTTTCTTCCCTCCCCTTGCTCCCATCCCTGGTTATGAGCAATATGCTACGAAAGACAAATAAAGACCCAGCAGAATCTAATCAATATGCACAGCTCTGATGTATTAAAAAGAGATAAGCTCTGCAACAGAGTGGATCATTTCTTCTTCCAGCTCTTGACAGAGTCCTTTGAGAGTGTGATTCATTGGTTCCATCTGGTTTATTGCCATTGCGGCTGCTAGAATGTTCATTTGTTGGAAGCAGGTGTAAATACAGCTAAGTTACATCTAGGAAAGACGCAAAGTAAGTTCATAAACCTGTGGTTTAATTGTCCTTTTCCAGATGCCACCCCAGTCCTAGACGTTCACACAAGAAAATCTGCCAGGCTGATGATCTGAGAGGGAAATAACCAACCTTCAAGTGTAATTAGCAAAGCTGACACAGGCTTTCTCAATGACAAAAAAAATGTTGCTTTGTATTTTTTTCTCTATCTTTTTCTCTTTTTATGAAGGGACTTGGGGATATGTCTGAATATACAGGGATTTTGCCTAGTAAGGCTGAGGGAAGATCCTCTATAATGCTCATCAATTTCCTTCTTTACCTAATATGTTTGTCCCTGTTGCCCACTGACATGAGGCTACCGTATACATCATTTCCAACGTGTACTGGCTAGTTTTGTGTCAACTTGACACAGCTGGGGTTATCACAGAGAAAGGAGCTTCAGTTTGGGAAGTACCTCCATGAGATCTAGCTGTGGGGTATTTTCCCAATTAGTGATCAAGGGGGAAAGGCCCCTTGTGGGTGGGACCATCTCTGGGCTGGCAGACTTGGGTTCTATAAGAGAGCAGGCTGAGCAAGCCAGGGGAAGCAAGCCAGTAAAGAACATCCCTTCATGGCTTCTGCATCAGCTCCTGCTTCCTGACCTGCTTGAGTTCCAGTCCTGATTTTCTTCAGTGATGAACAGCAATGTGGACGTGTAAGCCAAATAAACCCTTTCCTCCCCAACTTGCCTTTTGGTCATGTTTGTGCAGGAATAGAAACCCTGACTAAGACACAAGGTAAATGTAAAGTGATGAAGAAAAATACTCTTTAAATATTCTGAACCTTACATCTCTAGCTGACAGAGAGTAGAAGGCAAGGTTCAAATCACTCTCATTTCCAAAGGTGTGTGGTATTTCTGTGCCCTAATCAGAAAAATGCAGCATTTGTGAACTGTTTGTTCATTGCTTTTTTAATTAATGGGCTTGAAGTATGACTTTAAACTATTAAAGTTGAAAATAATATTGTAAAGTAGAAGAAATCATCTGTTCATATTTTGAAAGACACACATAGTCTCTGCATTGCTAACTCACACAAAAAAAATATATGTATTCTGGGCAATGGCCCAGCATAATAATTGTGACTTTGATAAGTAGGCAAGATACTTTTGACAGTTATCAAAATCTGTCAGATGGATCATGACCATACCAATAAAAAGCAAATATTTGCAGTTATGTTAAAACTTCTACAATTTACTGATTCTTCAACAAGGTCTAGAGCTTTGCTGTGGGTATGTATACTTTTATATTTGCTCTTAGTAAAACTCTATGGTTTTATTCAGACTCACTCTTACTTGGTTTTACTTTTCTAAGTAAATAATTTTGATGTCGCCTTTTAGTTAACTGACATTTAAAGGGGGAAAGCTGAAAGAATCAAAGAGAGAGAAAATGAATGAAATTTTACCTTTAATTTAATGACATGTAGAGGCCTTCAGTTGAGATCCAAATGGATGTGTCTTCATACACAATTATAGTCAGTTACTGCCAATGTGTTATTGGAAAAATGTGTTAATTCCCAAGAGCCTCCATGGAAATTTTAATTTATTTGGAGACCTTGACCTTTAAAGATAAGGACACATCTCTGCCTTCCCTAAATGTGTTAGACAGAAGAGGGGTTCTGGATCATATGAGCTCCTTGTCTAACCTCTATGCTCTATACTCTAGGCATTTACTGGGGAGAATATCTCCCTCTGTGTTATCTGTCTCCATCCACACAAATTGAAGCACCCAGGAGCAGCAAGCCAAGTTTAGATAAATAATGGAGCTCACTGCAAACATGGTTAAAATTTACCCTTTTCTGGAACAAATGATCAAAAAAGGGCATCAGTGTAGATACACATATTGGAGAGAAGAGTGTGGAATTGTAAAATTGTTGGTAAAATCTCCTATTTACCCAAAACTAGAGCCACCAGTGTGGATAAGGTTATGATTCATTAAAAAATTATGTCCCTTCAGTTTTCAAAGTCTGAACCTCAGTAAATTTGTATCATACTTTCAGCAACAATAAAGCTAAGATTAGCAAAGTAGGAATTAATTTTGCATCTCATAGTCATAAAATTTGTATGCTGTATTACCCATAAAGTTAAGTATCACAGCCTGAAGAATTCTGTTTTATTTGGGTTATTCATCAGTGGATATGTGAATAAGAGTCTATTTTAAGATACCCCATTTGTAATAATGTTGTAAAAGTAATAATACTTTTAAAAATATTAAAACACTGTACTTTCATTTATCATAAATCTACTTCCTATGACTCCTCACCCATTAAATGAGCAATATCCATGACTCTGGGGTATTGTTGGCTATTTTCTAGAACAAATAAGTCATTATTCAACTTTCAGAACCAAACTAAATTATGCCTGGCTTCACAGCTATATGACAGCCTTGGGAGCTCAATTTTTCTAGGAGGAATACATTTTCTAAATTCCAAAGTCTCCACTTGGTATTGCAAAAGCAAAGTGAGAGGTCAGAACTTGCTATCTACTCTCAGCTAGAGTGCACACATGAGTAAAGCTCCTTTGTTTTCTTACTTTGAACACTTGTGGAAATCAAGTGTACATAACATAGGATGTTCCATTTTAACCATTCTTACATGTATTGCTTAGTTCTATTAGTTAGGTCATATCACTGTGTAATCATCACCACAATCATTTATCTCCAAAATTGTCTATTAACCCTTCCAAACGCTATCTCTACTCATCCGTAACTCCACACCCCCTTTTAGTTACTTCCTAACTTTATTAATTTCATTTTTTTCATTTTTTCATGTATTAGTTCTTTGAAAAGCTGCACAATGTATTTTTATCATATTCACTCCTTCACCCAACTCCTCACAGATTTACTTCTTCCCTATCCACCCAACTTTGTGTTCTCTCTCCTTTTCTTAACCCATCAAATTCAGTTCTTTTTGCCCATATATTCTTGGACGTATGGCCTCCAGTAGAAAGTGATCTACCAACCAGATCTTAAGAAAACCATCCTTAAAGAACACTAACTCTACCTCATCCAACAGCTATCAACTGCCAACAGCAAGTTGTACCCACCTGCACTGTGCCATGCTAAAATTTTGTATGGCTCAAGATTGACAGGTCTTATAAATGCTGTCCTAATCAGTATGAATTTTTTTATGTGCAACTTCTCTGTTGTGTCTGATAAAAATAAATAATTCCTCATGTTATCCACTACGTGCAGTTCTTATACACTTTCCACCCCTCTCTGTAATGATTCCTGAGCCATTGGGAGAATAGATTGTAATATAAGTGTCCGATTTAGGACTGAGCATTACATGGTCTCTTAGTCTCTGAATCTTGATTAGTCTCTATGTCAATCAGAATTTACTGCAAAAAGAAACTCCTTGAGTGAGGCCTGAGAAATTTACTAATCTACATATATGATGATAAATCATTAGAGGTTGGTCTAATTATGCCTGTTCAGCAGAATAACAGTAGTAGGTTCTCCCCTGGGGTTTCTGACACATATAGCCAGAGGGCATTGGTCCCAATATCAGTAGCTGGAATGTTTCAAGTTTTGGAGTATGCACTAAGTCCAGTAAGGAAGTAACTGCTTGACTCATGATATTTGTGCCACTATTACACCAATGGGCATTTCTTGCCAGGCCAGTCTTTACCATAGCTCGAAGGTCACAGTCGAATCACTGATGATTGCTCTTCACTACTGATAGTTCATAGCACCTCCTAGCTGCACAAAAGCTATGCAGTAGGAATGAAACTTACAGGTAGATATCAGCTTCATTTCTGTGGGAATTTTTATGAATTAAGTATGTTTCCTTCAGCAATAATGTCTTACAGTCACATTCTGGAAAGCAACCAAGGAAACCACTTAGAGACGGCTCTTATCCACAGGAAAAGAAACGGGAAAGAAGCTCTTCTGTGTAAATATGGCTTTGGGAAGTCTAGAGGACATTGATTTGCAACAATACTTCCTGAGCCATTGAGGTAGAACTGAATGTTTCCACCACTCTGGACCAAATATGAAAGAAGAGAGGATGAAACAGTAAGATGTGACAATTAATAAGAGAATTCATCCCTTTCCCACTTGGAGCTACAGCCAGAGAATACCTCGGAGATGCTCTGCACCCTTTGGGCTGACCATCGTACGGGGGAGACAACAGAACACTTAGGCAGAGACAGCACTCGTCATTCCTCATACCTTCATATGTATGGCAGATACTCATATACAAAATATAAGAGAGGAGAGACAGAGACAGAGACAGAGACAGAGACAGAGACAGAGACAGAGACAGAGACAGAGGAGAGGAGAGGAGAGGAGAGGAGAGGAGAGGAGANAAGAATTGGAGAGAAAAGCAGTGTGATTGAAAATAGAATGTGTGTTGAGTTACAGAGATGCTGCCATTAAAACAGCTATCAGACTGCTGCATCTCAGCCCAAAAGACTGTGACAGCCCATATGATGAACATTCTACCATCAGTGACAGCCCGCATCAGGAAAATTTCCTTCTATAATCAATCGGAGTGCTATGCAAATCCTGGCAACATTAAGGAACCATTTGAAAAATGAGTGTTTTATACACTGGGGAAGATTGAGTCATACTGAATAGAACATATCATAATAAGCACTGATTGGTGCCTATTGCTGAGTGGAAATCAATAGTTCTGAGCAAGGTAATACATATACATCAATTTTATGCTTATCTGAATTGTACCCTTCTCTAACCTTTAAAGGGCCCATCAACTGTATGAATCAGGAACTTAAGACACTACCATTCTACCCGCCTTGCAAGATTATAGAGCCTGTCAGAATTTTCAAAACAGAAAGGTTCCAATGTATTCTATCAAATGCCATCAAGTGCTGATGCTTTAAGTGTATGACTTGTGTTTTAGAGCTTCAAATAGAAGTCATTATAGCTCATTCAAAAGATATCAAAGGCATGAGCATGGAGAGCTGTCATCACCATAACACCTGGAGTTGCAAAGTTATAAGCTAGGCTAGGATTAATTTTTAATTGAACAAGTACAATAGTCTCCAATAAAGCACCCTGAAGTAAATAAATTGTAAATAAATTGTCAAATCATAACATACCTATTACAAATCAATAGTATCAGTCTAGAATGAATAATTTTAACTCAGTAGATCTCAGTACTTGAATTCTCAGAAGAAACTTTTCAAACTGGTGACTAGTAAATTGAGTTGCTCTAGAAACCGATTATAAGGTTTGTCAGGGATGGATCCCAAGAAGACCAGTCAGAGTCTTGGTAAGGCAGAAAGGCAATTCATATAGGGTAAGTTAATCTATGGTTTGGTCATTGTGGTTAACTGAGGCTCAATGGCCCTGTAACTCACTCAGGAACTAAATCCCTCCTCAAAGCCTTTCTACATAATGAGGAAATCAGTAGTTTATTCTCCAGCATTAATTCCAGATTGGCTGAGGCATGCTCATAGCAGAATTAATACCTCGGGCCATCAGACATGACTCACCCAGGGGCCAAGTGTGTTAAAGAAAATATCATAAAGGATTATAAAAGACATAGTACTACCGGAAGATCCAGCAATACCTCTCCTGGGCATATAGCCAGAAGATGTTCCAATTTATAATAAGAGCCCATGCTCCACTATTTTCATAGCAGCCTTATTTATAATAGCCAGAAATGAGAAAGAACCCAGATGTCTCTCAACAGAGGAATTGATACAGAAAATGTGGTACATTTACACAATGGAGTACTACTCAGCTATTAAAAACAATGAATTTATGAAATTCTTAGGCAGATGGATGGACCTGGAGGATATCATCCTGAGTGAGGTAACCTAATCACAAAAGAACACACATGGTATGTACTCACTGATAAGTGGATATTAGCCCAGAAACTTAGAATACCCAAGATAAAATTGCAAAACACATGAAACTCAAGAAGGAAGACCAAAGTGTGGATACTTCATTCCTTCTTCTTAGAATGGGGAACAAAATACCCATGGAAGGAGTTACAGAGACAAAGTCTGGAGCTGAGATGGAAGGAAGGACCATCCAGAGACTGTCCCACCTGGGCATCCATCCCATAAAAAACCACCAAACTCAGACACTATTGCATATGCCAGCAAGATTTTGCTTACAGGATCCTGATATAGTTATCTCTTGTGAGGCTATGCCAGTGCCTGAAAAATACAGAAGTGGATGCTCACAGTCATCTATTGGATGGAACACAGAGCCCACAATGAAGGAGCTAGAGAAAGTACCCAAGGAGCTAAAGGGCTCTGCAACCCTATAGGAGAAACAACAACCCTATAGGAGAAACAACAATATGAACTAACCAGTACCCCCAGAGCTTTTGTCTCTAGTTGCATATGTAACAGAGGATTGTCTAGTTGGCCATCAATGGGAAGAGAGTCCCTTGATCTTGAGAAGATTATATGCCCCAGTACAGGACAATGCCAGGGCCAGGAAGTAGAAGTGGGTGGTTTGGGGAGATGGATGGGGGCAGTATATAGGGGACTTTTGAAGAGAAAACTAGGAAAGGGGATAGCATTTGAAATGTAAATGAAGAAAATATCTAATAAAGAAATAAAATAAAATAAAATAAAATAAAATAAAATAAAGGACACACGCAGTGTGAAATATCAGTGTAAGGGAGACAAAAAAGACCATTAGACATCTGCATCACATAAAAGTGGAAAAGCATTAAGTCAGGTGCTTTTAGAAAAGCAAACAAAGACTTTATATGCCCCAATACAGGGGAACGCCGGGGCCAGGGGGTGGGAGCGGGTGGGTAGGGTAGCAGGGCCGGGAGGGGGGAGGATATAGGGAACTTTCTGGATAACACTTGAAATGTAAATGAAGAAAATATCTAATAAAAGTTGGAAAAAAAATTTCCTTTTACTTACTGGAAAAAAAAAAAAAAAAGAAAAGCAAACAAAAATCTATGCTGGGGTGGTGGTGAATGTGAGGTGACACTATTCCTTTGTTTGTCTGTTCATTGAGACAGGGCCTCTCTGATTTCCTTAGACTAGTCTGGAACTTGCAAATTCCCTACCTCTGTCTCCTAAGTGCTGGGATTACAAGTGCCACCACATGCAACTTAGATGACATTATTCTGGTACATTATAAAGTGTAATTTTGCTTAACTTGTACATTTGTGCTACAACTTGGTTTAATTATTCTTTGCCATCCAATTCAATTGAGTGGATCCACTGAAAGGATACATAAATGTTGGAAAGTTGCCTGTTGGAGCCTAGTGTAAACTGTGAAAGCTTAATTCCTTTTCTTCGCATTCCTAATAAGATTATGTCTGAAGCAGATAAGTTATATTTGAGGATGAAAAAAAAATTAACTCTTTTGATTTCTTTTGTGTTTGAAGATTTTAGCCCTAATTAGGGAACAGTGCATTTTAAATCAGTGAAATTCAAATTTTGATTATTAATGATTTTAAGAAATATACATCTGCTCTTAAATATTTCATATTAAATATAGAAATATGGTTGAACGGAATTGTAAAATCAATTTAACTTAAGTCACAGTAGGGTAACTCAGGAAAATGAGTTTTCAGGCTGTATTAAGGAAGAAAGGGGGTATGCATACGCATGTGCACACATGTTATGAATACATGTGTACTTCATTTTCTCTTTCTTTTCATTCTCCCACTCCCAAGCAAAAAATAGTTTAAGCACAGATAGCTGCTTCTATTATCTCTGTAGTGAAGTTACCAATGAGCTATCCTGGGTTCTTTGTTTTATGCAGCCTTCAGATCACAGTATAGAGCTCTCAGTTCTGCCTGCACTATGCCTGCCTGGATGCTGCCATGCTCCTGCCTTCATGATAATGGACTTAACCTCTGAACCTGTAAGCCAGCCCCAATTAAATGTTTTCCTCATAAGAGTTGCCTTGGTCATGGTGTCTGTCATGGTGCTGAGCATCACAGCAGTAAAACCGTAAGACAAGTCTCGTACAATGAATAGGTCTGAATATTCCACATGACATAAAAATGTTTTAAAATCCATAAGCTATTTTAAGGTATTAAAATATATGGTCAAATTAACAACTGGTTTACCATTCTTAAAAAGAAAGCTATTTACTAATTATCAGTCCTTAAGATCAAATGATGCCACATGTGACTCACAGAGTCCTAGCACTCTGGAGGTTGAAGCAGCAGAAGAAGAAGTTCTAGGCTAGCCTTAGTATCATAACCTAAAATCTGTCTCAAATTAAAAAAAAATAATAAAATAAATAGGACACCAAAGCCATGGTTCAGTGGTTACAAGTACTTAGCGCTCTTGAAGAGGATTCATGTGCAATTCCTAGCATCCATCTCAGGTGGCTCCTGTAACTCCACCTCCAGGAGATCCCACACCCCTGAGGCAGGCAAGCATAGGACAAATTTAGCACAGGACTCCCATTTGGTTTCTGTAGTAATAAGTACTTAGTAGCCTCATTCCTCCACTTGAATCCATTAAGTACATACACTCCTCTCCAAACAATGCATCTAGCCATCTTAGAGCCTCTAGACCTCCCCACCAGCCCACCTACAACTACCCACACTTATTCCCATCTCCAAACAGTAGTATAAGCTTCTCATCCCTGCTACCAACCAATTTTAGACAGTTTCTATTCAAGTATATTCCCAAAATATCCAAGTTATAAGAATAGGGATTATCTGACCCTAAGCTGGTTTTAGGTTTGTAAGATGGCAAAACTGTGTCCACTGGTCACCTTCTGGGGAGACTTCTCTATATACCATCTCATGCTTATGCATAATTGAATGTGCATATGATTAAATTCAGATGCATTGTGGCTAATGGCAGGCACAGAATGACCTTATATATCAATCAAATTAGAGAACCACCAAATCACACCTCTTAACCACCATCTCTTTCTTCTCTTAAATCTCATAAAAGGAAGCCCAGAACAATAACCAGGGTCTTTTAATAATAACTCATGTGGCCTGTTGGCAACCATTTTGTTTCTTTTTAAAATGCATATGAATGTTTTGGTTGCATGTATGTCTGAGTACTATATGTGTGCAGCGTCTAAAGAGGGAATCAGACACCTTGGAACTGTAGTTACAGATGGTTGTAAGCTGCTTTGTGGGTGCTGGGAACCAAAGCCAGGTTCTTTGGAAGAGTAGTCAGTGCTCCTAACTGTTAAGCCATTCCCCAGTGTCCTGTCATCAGACTTGACAATGTGTCATTCTGTACCCTTCACAGTCACTTTACTCTAAGTAAAATTATCTTGCTTCTTTTACAAATATCTGTTAGCCTACATTTTCAATTTTGCTGTGCTTGTTGTTGTTTGTTTGTTTTTTAAGCAAAGTTTTTTTTTTCTTACAATACATTCTGATCAGTTTTCCCCATCCCACCTTTTCTCAGATTCTCCCATCTCTCCACCCAGCCAACTCCACATGACCCTTTCTTGCTCTTTAGAAAACAACGAGCCAAGCACAAAACAACAAGGAGCCTAACTAAAAAAAAAAAAAAAAAGAAAAGAAAAGAAAAAAAGAAAAAATATATAAGAAACACACACACACAAAATCCATAAATGCACAAAATCAGAAACCATAATATATAAGCAAAAGTCCAGTCAGACAACAACAAATGTCAAAACAAAGCAAAATGAGACAAAAAAGTGTGCAAAAACACTATTGAGTTCAGTTTATGTTCTCCATCTACTACTGGGCTAAGTGTGGTTACTCTACCCAGTGAGATTCCTTTGTGGAAAACTAATTTCTTCTTTGTAAGCACTTGTCAGTTGGAAATTGCTTCTTGGTTAGAGATAGGATCTCATGTCTACTTTCCCCTCTCAATGCTGGGATCCCATCTGGCTGGAACCTCCGTAGAGCCAGAGCATGTTGCCATGGTCTCTGATTTGATCTGTATGTATCATATCAGTTTTGTTGTGTCTGGAAGACACTGTTTCCTTGGTATCTTCAATCACTTCTGGCTCTTACAATCTTTCCATCTCTTCTTTCACATACTCCTTGAGCTCTGAGGGAAGGAGTTTGTTAAGAATTGCATGTAGTACTGAGTGTTCCAAAATCTCTCATTCTTCATATTATCCAGTTGTAGGTCTCTGTGTTATTTCCTGTCTACTACAAGAGGAAGCTTCTCTAGCAATGGCTAAGCAAGACACTGATCTATAAGTATAACAGAGTGTCATTGGGAGTCACTTTATTGCTACATTCCTTTAGCAAAACAACAACTAGTATTTGATTTTCCCCTATGCTCATGGTAGTCTATCCAGTCTGATGCTCTTGGCCATCTGAGCAGTATCAAGCATGGGTTCCATCTTGTAGAATGCAGCCCTTTTGTTAATTCTTTGGATAAAAGGTGGAGAACCTAGAAACACCCAACTCAGACATGACCGCCAGTAAAACCTCTGGTAGATTTCTTGGGAACTGGCACACATGAGGGATACATACACAGACACACACAGACATGCACACGAATAAAAGTAGCTTATATTTTAAAGATTAGTTTTTATGGGTTAATTTATTTAGCATTGTGGGTATTTGATATTCTTCAAAACTGTAGTCACAAGATTTGTACATTAAATTCAGCCTAAACATCAAAGGACTTAATGAAAAGTCTTGTAGTATATGTTAGTCCAAATTAAGCTTCTATGCTTAAATAAGTATTTTGTTTTACATATGAAGTTAACTACATTTCCATTGTGGTTTGGATATGGACAGATTAATCCATTAATGAGCCACAATTTGAAGCATTACTGGGAGCGGTGGAGGAAAAGACCTGGTTGAAGGATATAGTTCACTAGGGGCACGTCTTCAAAGTCCTTGAATCTCTCTTTATCTCTGTCTTCACTCCTATCTTTACCTCTGTTTCTGGATCTTCCAAGCTATCACTATCTCCATTATGGCTTCCATGAGATGAAGAGCCTCCTCTGCTAACATACTCTCACTGATTGGAGCTTCTGCCTTACCTAAGCCCAAAGCAGCAAAACCAGAGAGCCATGGTCAGAAATTTCTGCAACCATGAGCCAAAATATATTTCCTCCTATTCTCAGTTTCTTTCAAGTATTTGTCACAATGATGAAAAGTAATCTTTAAATTTATAATTTAGTAAGAAAAAAATTATGAGAATTTATTACTTACAATATCTAAAATTTTCTAGGATATAAGATATTTTTATGATTCCAAGTATGTGTGTATATATATATATATATATCTTGTACAAATTGAGTATTAACATTGTCACCTTATGCTTGAGTATAAAGCTAGGTATTTAATGTAATTCTCATATATGATAATTCACAGTGAGTCTGAAAATTAAGAATCTTTACACTATTCCTAAAGATAAGATAAGGAAATCGTATTATAATTAGTTTCTTAAGGAACACAGTTGGCAATTAACAAGGCCAACGACTCACAACCTAGACTGCCCTTTCTCCACTCTTCTAAATTCATATGCCTATTCCCTTAGTACACATTGCTTATGAGTGAAATTAACAGACAAAAGACTTGGTAGAGAAAAGAAGCAACAATCCCGAGAGCAGTGGAAGGAACACTCATGTGATCACCAGGGCAATCAGAAAGCTGGCCCCAGGAAAGATTGAAAATACATCAAATCACCTAGGTGAAGTAAAAGGACAGGGTTGTAAGAATCCACAGCAGTTAGAGCTGGAGATGGTGCATTTATCATTCTGTACACCTAGGCATGTGTCAGTGATGCCAATTTAAGCTTTATAGAGTAAAAAGTGCTGACAAACAAGTAAATCGCTTTATTAAGGTGCTATAAAAGGATAAATGAAGCTTGAGAAACTTTGTTTGCCCTAGACTCAGCACTACAGGAAGGCTGGCAAGAGTAAACATCTCCCAGAGTGGATGAACCATAGATGTGCTCAGCTCCATTTCTCACAGGCCATCTTTCCTTCATATTTCCTCAAAATCTCTAGACTTTTAAAGTTTGAATTGCTCTAGAAATTTCAAAATACTCAATCTCACTTTGACACAGGTCAAAATACTTAGCTATTATTACAGTCATTGTCTACCCAAGAGCCTTTTATTAATCCTTTATTAAATAATAATAATAATAATAATAATGATAATGATAATAATAATAATAGTGATAGTAATCATCTCCAGCTTCACCCCTCAAATAAATGAGAGATTTGTGTCTTAAAATTAGGGTAGAGCAGTTGTCATCAGAGAAACATCATCTAGCAAGCGGTGAGAGCAGATGCCCAGGACCATAGCTAAGCATTAGGCAGAGCTGAGGGAACCCTGCAAAGGAGGGGAAGAAAGGATTGTAGGAGTCAGAGGGGTAGAGGACATTCTGAGAATATGGCCCACAGAATCAACTAAGCAGAGCTCATAGGGGCTCACAGAGACTGAAGCAATAATCACAGAGCCTGGGTGGGTTTGAGCTAGGTCATCTGCATATATGTTATGGTTATATAGCTTGGTGTTCTTGTGGGACTTCTAATACTGGGAGTTGGGCTATCTATCTCTGACTCCTTTACCTACTCTTGGGGCACTTTTCTTCTTACTGGGTTGCTTTGTCCAGCCTTGTTAAAAAGGTTTGTACCTAGTCTTATTGTACCTTGTCATGCTCTGTTTGACTGACATCCCTGAGAGGCTGGCTCTTTTCTGAACAAGAGAAGTGGATGTAGGAGTGGGGAGGTTAGAAGTGGGAGGATTCAGATTCAGAGAAGCAGCAGAAGTACATATTTAACACACCAATGAGGACATGGTCTCCAGGTTTTCCCAGCATCCCTCAATCTCTACCTGGCATACTACATCCTGTACCCTGAACTTTCTAGCCCAGAGACTGTGCTACCCCTCCACCAGAGGCTTTTTCCTTCTCTCTCTCTCTCTCTCTCTCTCTCTCTCTCTCTCTCTCTCTCTCTCTGCAATGCCTTCTCTCCCTCCTCATGGCCAAGTGAGGCTTGTGGCTTGAGTGAACCCCTATCTCTGAGGAACAAGGTGCAGTTTTCTCTGACTGGGTGTCATTTCTCTTGGTTTAAAGGTGAAACTTTATTATCAATTAAAGGAATGGGTTCAAGAATGTTGAAAAGTTCCTAGAAAAGTGTTAGAAGCTGAAGAGGACATCTATCATTTGTCCTGAAAAGTCTGTGGCTCCTGTTTGTCTGCTTCCTAAATTTCTGCTCTGATTTTGCTCTGAGCTCTAGACTTGCCCAGGTACACTCTGTGACAATGTTTGGGGAGCTTGGATGTGTAGATGGAATTTGTGAAGAACACAAAACTCTGACAGAAAGCTGTTCTGACAGTACATGCCTGTGCTCTGATCACTCCCTGTAGAGCTCAAATCTAAGCTGAGCAGCATGAGATGAAATTCCCTCAAAAAACAAAACAAAACCTGATATCCCCTTTCCCTGTTTCTCCTCTGGAAACTCTCTATCCCCTCCCCCTCTCCCTGCTTCTATGAGGGTGCTCTCCCTCTACTCACTCCTGACTCCCTGCCCTGGCATTCCCCTACACTGGGACACAGAGCCTTCACAGGACCAAGGGCCTCTCCTCCCATTGTGTCCAACAAGACCATCCTCTGCTACATATGTGGCTGTAGAAAAGCAAGCAGCAATATATAGGCTATATAGGATTTCAAAGCATTGTTATCAAGATCAGAAACCACTGGCACCGTCTCAGAGGGGAGGCTATGGGTGCCAAATCAAGAGCGATGGGCTTCAGCCTTGATACTTGTCTTTGCCAAGAAAAATTATGCAGTATAAACAGAAACCATAGATTATGTGAGATTTTCTAGAATATGCTAATATATATATATATATATATATATATATATATATATATATATGAACTTTTGTCAGGAACTTCTAACTAATACTTTGTTTCTCCCCTTAGATGCCTCCTCTTCTTTCAACTCAGGAATTTCTAATCCATTTGAAACATCTTCAAATCGTTTTCAAATCTGAAAATGATTCAAACAATTGTATGCTCACCAATCTCTATCCTATTAAAGTATTCCCAGCATTCGCCAATCAATTTGTGTAAACAAACTGTGACACTTTTCAGAACAACAAGGAGATTGCTGAGGTTTGAAGGCAGCTGATAATTGATACTCTTCCCCCTGTCGGATATGAGCCACTTCAAAACTGAAATGATAGGTAGGAGAGATAAAAATACATCATACAGAGTGCCTAGCATTCTAGTTCTTGACCCCAAGTCTCCATGAGAGTTACTTCATGTGATTTCTATCAAAACTCCACTAACTTCTTATCTATATAGAGAGAAGGAATCAGAAAGTTTGCTCACGCACACACACACACACACACACACACACACACACAATCCCAAATAAAAGGATGTAATCTTGTTATCACATTCTTTCTCTTTGAAATACGCCATGGTACAGTAATCAGACACATAGGGCTGCCACAGAAACAAACATAAACAATGACAGCATTACAGATGGTCCAGAAATAAATACATCTTTTACAGCCAACTGACAATCAGCAAAGATAATCATAAAGTACCCAATGGATAAAGAATTTCTTTTTAATAAGTGACATTACAGTATTCAGTATATAATGGAAAGAGTAAAACCGTATCTTATATCATCTCCAAAGAAAGTCTGTCAATGAAAAATGAATTAAAGCTTAAATCTAATGACTGAAATTGTAAAAAAAAATCTCAAAGACAAATCTCTTTGGTGTTAGTCCTGGTCATATCATAGTGTGAAATCTAGACCAGCCCCAAGAAGAGAATATGCCAAGTGACTGTCATAGTTAAGGCTTCTATTGCTGTGATTAACCATCATGACTGAAATCAACTTTGGGAAGAAAGTATTTTTTTTTATCTTACAACTCTTAGGTCATGCTCCATCACTGATAGAAGCCAAGGGGAATTCAAGGCAGAACATGGAGACAGTAATTAAAGCAGAGGCCTTAGAGCAGTTTCTCACCCTGTGTGTCATGAATATCAGATATTTACTGCATATCAGATGTCCTACATATCAGATATTTACACTATGACTCATAACAGTAGCAAAATTATGATTACAAAATAGCAACAAAATAATTGTATGGTTAGAGGTCAGCACATGATTAAAAGCTGTATTAAAGGGCCACAGCATTAGGAAGCTTGAGAATTCCCACCTTAGAGGAATGTCATCATTTGTTTACTGGCTTGCTTCTTCCTGGCTTGCTCAGCCTTCTTTCTTATAACAGAGAGGACTAACACCCCACAGGTGGCAGCCCCTACAATAAGCTGGTCCCTACAACATCAATCATCAACCAAGAAAATGTACCACAGGTTTGTGCTACACCCACTCCAGTAGTGACTCACATGACAGGCCTAGAAACCTGGACACAATCCCAAGGTAAAAGGTTCATGGAAACTTAGTCTCCTGGAACCAAGGCATCCTGGAAAACAAATGCTCCAATTTTGTCCTTGTGTTAATCAGAGTATGGATCTATCTGCTTTCTTTCAGTATTGTTTTATTATAGGTGTCTCCAAGCAATGACTTGCCAAATACCTAAGCAAAATTGAAATTTGCTTCCTGGCCTTCACCAGTGCCCTAGGTAGTCCTTCCTGGGCTTGTAATTCAGTAAGAATGTTGCCTATTCAGTGACATTCAGAATTGCCTCTAGTATTGTAAGAGAGATAGTAAAAGAAATCAGGCATTACTATCTACTACATAGACTTAAAAATCTCAGGGCAAGCTTAGCAAAGTAAATTTAGAATTCTTATTATAGTTATGTATGGCAGACTACATTATTCATTAGTAGAAAGTCCCCACACACAATCACTTAGAATAAAAGCTGAGCCACTTCCATATACAGGAATTTACAATGGTTTAGGAAGTAGATCGGGCTGTGGTTTAAGGAGGAACTAGAGTATTGCATTATTTCTGAGAAGGTTAGCTAGAGCAGAACTCCCTATTTAGAACCATGGCTTGGGCATGAAAGCCCTTGCCCCAGGAGTGTAATGACCTCACACCTGGCTTCTAAGAATATAGCTGACATTAAATAGAGCTGACTTTGTCTCAGTTGTTTTATTGCCCAGTTCCTGCCAGTCTTTATGTTTACATTCCTCTGTTTTGTGTAAAAGTCATTAAGTATCAGGTTGCTGATGTGTCACCTAACTACCCTATTTTCTTCTTTATTAAAAGTCTGATGCTTGGTTTGTCAAATTACATTCAGGTACAGCACACTCCCTTGTGTCTGTGTCTGTTTGCCACCCTTTTTGCCACTGACTCCCTGCCCACCTATACTGGAACCCTGATTTCACCTGAGGATTGAGGGGGATCAACTGAGGCCAGACTCTAGCTTGTGTCATTTTGACATAAAACTAACTAGCCAGCACAGAAGCCATCATGGAATTCAATGTAGCACTTACTCAAAACATAAAATATAAATATACCATATGACACAGAAACCATACTTTTGGATAGGTAGTCAAATAAAATAAACCAAACATGCTAAAAAGATACCTGCACTCATTCATTATAGCATTGTTTTTAATAGGCCACATATGGAAACAGCCTAAGTGTATACTCACTGGATAAATGGATACAGGAATTGTGGCATACATAATGAAATAATACTTGCCTTGTAAATAAAGGAATCTTGCCATCTGCGACAACACTGATGAACCTGAAAAACATGGTAAGTGAAATGAAGTGGACACAGAAATGTAAGTACTGTTGGATATCATTGTCTTATAGGCTTTGGAAATGTCAAATTCATTAAAGCAGAATGGAATGAGTGTTACCAAAAGTTGTCAAATGGGGATGAGATGCAGGTTAAAGAGTATAAAGATGCTATTACATATGATGAATCATACATGGAAAACTAATGCACATTATACATTATGCAACTGAAACCTGCTAAAAGAGTATATCATATGTGTTCCCATTACCATGAAAAAAAGAACTATTGATTGTGGTAATCATTCTCCAAGATGTATATACAATGCACTATATTTTATGTCTTAAAAATATATACGGTTTTTATTTGTCAATCAATGTAGAGAAAGAAAAAGGCAGTGAAATGAGCAGGAAATAACCCATTTGACTAGCCTTAGGGAAAGACAGATTCATCTGGTAGGAATCTATAATTGCTGCTGATACTAAATCTTGATGATAAATTTGATGGGATCAAGAATCAGCTTGGGCTCCCTGGTCTCTCTGAGAACAGTGTGTGCAGATCAGCTTATGGACTGTGGAGGGTGAGTGAGCTGACTGCAGAAGCACACAGCTTCTGGGACAGGCCCTGTTTTGGGGTGCAGACATTCAGGCACCTTCCCCGCCAGAGGAGAGATGGCCGCCCTTGAGGACTCTGAAACCCTCAGAGCAAGTGAGAGAGCCATGTTGTCTCCTGAGTCCCTCTGAAATCAGTCTGCATAGATCAGCTCCTGGACTAAGGAAGGTAAGCAAGCAGACTGCAGAAGTGACACAGCTTCTGGGACAGACCCCAGTTTCAGGCTCCAGACATCCAGGTACCTTCCCCACCAGAGGAGAGGTGACCACCTGGGAGAGCTCTGACCTCCAGAGCAGGTGAGGGAACCATCTTGTGTCTTGGTTCCCTCTGAGACCAGTCTGTGCAGGTGAGCTTGCAGACTGCAGAGGCAACCCATCTTCTGGGACAGGCCCTGTTTCAGGCCTTTATCTTCAGCCAGGAGGCAGGTCTGAAAGCCAGACCTCTGTGCACTTTTCTTGCAAGAGGAGAGCTTGTCTGAGAGAGTACTCTGACTATTGAGACTCAGAAGAGAGCTGGACTCCCAGGACAGCTGACAGAGGCTAACAGAATCACAGGAGGAACAGGCTCCAGCCAGAGACAACTATAACAACTAACACCAGAGACTACCAAATGTGGAAAGGCAAACATAAGAATCTTACCAACAGAAACCAAGACTTCTCACCATCATCAGAACCCAGCACTCCCACCTCAGCCAGTCCTGGTTACCCAAACAAACCCAAAAATCAAGATTAGGATTGCTTATCTCAAGATGCTGGTAGAGGACCTTAAGAAGGGCATTAATAACTCACTTAAAGAAATACAGGAGAATTCTGCTAAACAGGTAGAAGCCTTAAAGAATCACAAGAAAACACTGCTAAACAGGTAGAAGTCCTTAAAGAGGAAACACAAAAATCCTTTAAAGAATTACAGGAAAACACAACCAAAGAGGTGATGGAATTGAACAAAAACATCCAAGAACTAAAAAGTGAAGTAGAAACAATAAAGAAAACCCAAACGGAGGCAACTCTGGAGATAGAAACTATAAGAAAGAAAACAAAAACCATAGATGGGAGCTTCAGCAGCAGAATACAAGAGATGAAAGAGAGAATCTCAGGTACAGAAGATTCCATAGAGAACATGGGCATAACAATCAAAGAAAATGCAAAATGCAAAAAGATCCTAACTCAAAACATCCAGGAAATCAAGGACAAAATGAGAAGACCAAACCTACAGATAATAGGGGTAGATGAAAATGAAGATTTTCAACTTAAAGGGCCAGCAAATATCTTCAACAAAATTATAGAAGAAAACTTCCCGAACTTAAAGAAAGAGATGCCCATGAACATACAAGAAGCCTACAGAACTCCAAATAGACTGGACCAAAAAAGAAATTCCTCCCCACACATAATAATCAGAACAACAAACGCACTTAAAAAAAGAAAGAATATTAAAAGCAGTAAGAAAAAAAGGTCAAGTAACATATAAAGACAGGCCTATTAGAATTACACTATACTTCTCACCAGAGACTATGAAAGCCAAAAGATCCTGGACAGATGTTATACAGACCCTAAGAGAACACAAATGCCAGCCCAGGCTGCTATACCCAGCAAAACTCTCAATTACCACAAATGGAGAAGACAAAGTATTTCATGACAAAATCAAATTCACACAATATCTTTCCAGGAATCCAGCCCTTCAAAGGATAATAACAGGAAAACACCAACACAAGGACTGAAACTACACCCTAGAAAAAGCAAGAAAGTAATCCTTCAACAAACTGAAAAGAAGACAGCTGGAGGAAAAAAATCCCAACTTTAACAACAACAACAACAAAAAAAAAACAGGAAGCAATAATTACTTTTCTTTAATTTCTCTTAACATGAATGGACTCAATTCCCCAATAAAAAGATATAGACTAATAGACTGGCTACACAAACAGGACCCAAGGTTTGGCTGCTAACAGGAAACCCATCTCAGGGAAAAAGATAGACACTACCTCAGAGTGAAAGGCTGGAAAACAATTTTCCAAGCAAAGGGTCCGAAGAAATAAGCTGGAGTAGCCATTCTAATATCAAATAAAATTGATTTCCAACAAAAAGTTATCAAAAAAGACAAGGAGGGGCACTTTATACACATCAGAGGTAAAATATTCCAAGATGAACTCTCAATTCTGAATATCTATGCTCCAAATGCAAGAGCAGCCACATTCATTAAAGAAACTTTAGTAAAGCTCAAAGCACACATTACACCTCACACAATAATAGTGGGAGACTTCAACACCCCACTCTAACAATTGGACAGATCTTGGAAACAGAAACTAAACTAAACACATGGACACTAAAAGAAGTTATGAAACCAATGGATTTAACAGATATCTACAGAACATTTTATCCTAAAACAAAAGGATATACCTTCTTCTCACCACCTCATACCTCCTCCAAAATTGACCATATAATTGGTCACAAAACAGGCCTCAACAGATACAAAAATATTGAAATTATCCCATGCATCCTTTCAAATCACCACAGACTAAAGCTGATCTTCAATAACAGCATAAATAATAGAAAGTCAACATTCACATGGAAACTGCACAACACTCTACTCAATGATACCTTGGTCAAGGAAGAAATAAAGAAAGAAATTACAGACTTTTTAGAGTTTAATGAAAATGAAGCCACAACACAGCCAAACTTATGGGACAAAATGAAGGTAATCCTAAGAGGAACTTATAGCCCTGAGTGCCTCCAAAAAGAAACAAGAGAGAGCATACACTAGCAGCATGACAGTACACCTAGAAGCTCTAGAACTAAAGGAAGCAAATTCACCCAAGGGGTGTAAATAGCAGGATATAATCAAACTCAGGGCTGAAATCAACCAAGTGGAAACAACAACAACCAAAAAAAAAAAAAAAAAAAAAAAAAACCAACCAAACCAGGAGCTGGTTCTTTGAGAAAATAAACAAGATAGATACACCTTTAGCCAGACTAACTAGAGGGCACAGGGACAGTATTCTAATTAACAAAATCAGAAATGAAAAAGGAGACATAACAACAGATCCCAAGGAAATCTAAAACATCATCAGATACTACTACAAAAGGCTATACTCAACAAAACTGGAAAACCTGGATGAAATGGACAACTTCCTAGACAGATACCAGGTACCAAAGTTAAATCAGGATCAGATTAACGATCCTTACAGTCCCTAAAGAAATAGAAGCAGTCATCAATAGAAACCAAAAAAAAAAAAAAAAAAAAAAAAAAAAAAAAAAAAAAAAAAAAAAAAAAAAAAAAAAAAAAAAAAAAAAAAAAAAAAAAAAAAAAAAAAAAAAAAAAAAAAAAAAAAAAAAAAAAAAAAAAAAAAAAAAAAAAAAAAAAAAAAAAAAAAAAGCCAAGGACCAGATGGGTTTAGTACAGATTTCTATCAGACTTTCAAAGAAGACCTAATTCCAATTCTCCTCAAACTATTCCACAAAAGAAGGTACTCTACCCAATTCATTCTATGAAGCCACAATTATTCTGATGCCTAAACCACACAAAGATCCAACAAAGAAAGAGAACTTCAGACCATTTCTCTTATGAATATCGATGCAAAAATACTCAAAAAATTCCTTGCAAACCTAATCCAAGAACACATCAAAACGATCATTCATCATGACCAAGTAGGCTTTATCCCAGTGATGCAGGGATGGTTTAATATACAGAAATCCATCAACGTAATTCACTATACAAACAAACTCAAAGACAAAAACCACATGATCATCTAGTTAGATGCTGAGAAAGCATTTGACAAAATCCAACACACTTTCATGATAAAAGTCTTGGAAAGATCAGAAATTCAAGGCCCACACCTAAACATAATATACAATATACAACAAACCAGTAGCTAACATCAAACTAAATGGAGAGAAACTTGAAGCAATCTCATTAAGATTAGGGACTAGACAAGGCTGCCCACTTTCTCCCTACCTATTCAATATAGTACTTGAAGTCTTAGCCAGAGCAATTCAACAACAAAAGGAGATCAAGGGGATACAAATTGGAAAGGAAGAAGTCAAAATATGACTATTTGTAGATGATATGATAGTATATATATAAGTGGCCCTAAAAATTCCACCAGACATCTCCTAAACCTGATAAACAGCTTCAGTGCAGTAGCTGGATATAAAATTAACTCAAACATATCAATGGCCTTTCTCTACACAAAAGATAAACCAGCTGAGAAAGAAATTAGGGAAACAACACCCTTCACAATAATCACAAATAATATAAAATACCTGGTGTGACTCTAACTAAGGAAGTGAAAGATCTGTATGATAAGAACTTCAAGTCTCTGAAGAATATCTCAGAAGATGGAAAGATCTCCCTTGCTCATGGATTGGCAGGATTAATATAGTCAAAATGGCTATCTTGCCCAAAGCAATCTACAGATTCAATGCAATCCCCATCAAAATTCCAACTCAATTCTTCACTGTGTTAGAAAGGGCAATTTGCAAATTCATCTGGAATAACAAAAAACCTAGGATAGCAAACACTATTCTCAACAATAAAAGAACCTCTGGTGGAATCACCATGCCTGACCTCAAGCTGTACTACAGAGCAATTGTGATAAAAACTGTATGGTACTGGTACAGCGCCAGACAGGTAGATCAATGGAATAGAATTGAAGACTCAGAAATGAATACATACACCTATGGTCACTTTTCTTTGATAAGAAAGCTAAAACCATCCAGTGGAAAAAAGACAGTATTTTCAAGAAATGGTGCTGGCACAACTGGTGGTTATCATGTAGAAGAATGTGAATTGATCCATTCTTATCTCCTTGTACAAAGCTGAAGTTTACGTGGATCAAAGAACTCCACATACAACCAGAGACACTGAAATTTATAGACGAGAAAGTGGGGAATAGTCTCAAAGATATGGGCACTGGGTAAAAATTCCTGAATAGAAGAGCAATGGCTTGTGCTGTAAGACCAAGAAATGACAAATGGGACCTCATTAGATTGCAAAGCTGCTGTAAGGCAAAAGACACTCTTAAGAAGACAAAAAGGCCACCAACAGATTGGGAAAGGATTTTTACCAATCCTAAATCTGATTGGGGAATAATATCCAATATATACAAAGAGCTTAAGAAGCTGGATACCAGAAATTCAAATAACCCCATTAAAAAATAGAGTACGGAGCTAAACAAAGAATTCTCAACTGAGGAAATCTGAAGGGCTGAGAAGCACCTTAAAAATGTTCAACATCCTTAATCATCAGGGAAATGCAAATCAAAACAACATTGAGATTCTACCTCACACCAGTCAGAATGACCAAGATCAAAAATTCAGGTGACAACAGATAATGGCAAGGATGTGGAGAAAGAGGAACACTCCTCCATTGCTGGTGGGATTGCAAGCTTGTATAACCACTCTGGAAGTCAGTCTGGCAGTTCCTCAGAAAATTGGACATAGTACTACAGGAATATCCAGCAATTCCTCTCCTGGGCGTATACCCAGAAGATGTTCCAACTAGTAATAAGAACACATGCTCCACTATGTCATAGCAGCCCTATTTATAATAGCCAGAAGCTGGAAAGAACCCAGATGTCCCTCAACAGAGGAATGGATACAGAAAATGTGGTACATTTACACAATGGAGTACTACTCTGCTAATAAAAACAATGAATTTATGAAATTCTCTGGCAAATGGATGTATCTGGAACATATCATCCTGAGTGAGGTAACCCAATCATAAAAGAAGTCACTTGATATTCACACACTGATAAGTGGATATTAGCCCAGGAACTTAGAATACCCAAGATAAATTTGCAAAACACATGAAACTCAATAAGAAGGAAGACCAAAGTGTGGATACTTCATTCCTCCCTAGAATAGAGATTAAACACACATGAAAGGAGTTACAGAGACAAAGTTTGGAGCTAAGAAGAAAGGATGGACCATCCAGAGACTGCCCCATCCAGGGATCCATCCCATAATCAGCCACCAAACCCAGACACTATTGCATATGCCAGCAAGATTTTGCTGAAAGGTCCCTGATATAGCTGTCTCCTGTGAGGCTATGCCAGTGCCTAGAAAATACAGAAGTGGATGTTCACAGTCATTTATAGGATGGAACACAGGGCCCTCATTGGAGGATCTAGAGAAAGTACCCAAGGAGCTGAAGGGGTCTGCAACCCTATAGGTGGAACAACAATATGAACTAATCAGTACTCCCAGATCTCATGTCTCTAGCTGCATATGTAGCTGAAGATGGTCTAGTCAGCCATCATTGGGAAGAGAGGCCCCTTGGTCTTGCAAACTTTATATGTCCCAGTACAGGGGAATGCCAGGGCCAAGAAGTGGGAGTGGGTGGATAGGGGAATAGGGTGGGAGGAGGGTATAGGGTACTTTCGAGATAGCATTTGAAATGCAAATAAAGAAAATATCTAATAAAAAAAATTTTTAAAAAGGAGACTGTAAGCTAAAGAAAAAAAAAAAAAAGGAATCAGCTTGGAGACCCGCCTCTATGCATAACTCTTATGGAATTTCCTGGAAGGCTTTACAGAGGAATAAAAACTCAGTAGGTCTGAATGACACCTATCAGCAATAGCCTGAGACATGACAGGAATCAGTAGCACTGCACTGCCTTCACGACATCCTGTGCAAGTGCATACAGCACTGCTGCTTCTATCATCAGCTGCTGTCAGACTCCAGCTTCTTCAGTTTTCCAATATGATCTGAATAGAAATGATACTCTTGGAATCTTACAGGTCTTCAGCTCCAGGACAGGACTGCTGAGAGGTTCGTTTTCAAGGGCTGAGAAACTATACAATTCTCAGCCTATGCAGCATGCAGATGGCCATTGTTGATGTACCCAACTCCTATCTTGTATGCCAGTCAAACAAATCCCCTTTCATTGTATGTATACTGGGTCACACATAGGCATACACATTTGCATACACATACACAGACATATACATACACATGGACACCTACACACACATGGACACATGCATACACAAACACACACATACACACACACACACACACATACACAAACGGACATGGAAACACACCCATACACAGGGACAAAGACACACACCAACCTGGAAAGAATTACAGAGATTAATGCCACTATCAAGGACTTGAAAGATACAGAAACAGTGCCTCCCAAGTCTCCCTTTCACTCTCCAATTTGGTCCATTGGGAAGATGAATTATGAAAGATACACTTCGTTTTCTTAAGATTAATCAAGTAATTATTCCAGTTGCAGCTGTACTAGACATGGTTTCCCTGACTGAGCAGATTAGTGTCTCTTCTGGTGTCTAATGTGTGGGTATTGGACTTTCCAGTGATTTTCCCCATATAAGTACATTAGGTGCATCACAATCAATTTTTCTATAACTGGCAGAGCCAACAATGCACATTTACCATTCTGCCTCAAGGGTATATTAATTCACCAGTCCTGTGCCTAATTTATTTTATAGGAATCTTGGTCACTTGCCGCTCCCATATAGTATTACACTGGTTTATTACATTGATGGCATTATGTTGAAGAAACCATGTGATCAGAAGACAGGAAAAACTTTGAACTGGTTAGAAGTTGGGAAGAAGTTAGAAGATGGGAGAAAAAAAAACTAATTCAGGGATTTTTTTACCTCACATAATTTCTAGAAGTCTAGCGATATAGGGCATGCAAAGATATTCTTTCTAAAATGAATGTCAGTCATTGTACATAGACCCTCCTACCACCAAGAAAGAAGCACAATACTTAATGGGCCTATGTAGATTTTGAAAGAGGCATGGACCTTACTGTGTTACTGTGGTTCATAAACCAAGTCACTCAAAAAGCTACCTTTGAGTGGGCATTAGGAAGAGAAGGCTTAGCATAGGATTGTTCTGCTATAGAGACTACTATAACTCTTGGGTGATATAATCCAGCAGTATCCAATGGTATCTTAATTGTCAGTATCAGATAAGGATGGTCTTTAGCTCACATAAGTGTATCACAGCAAAGGTCTTTCCATCATAGATGGTAACTACTTTCCCTTTGAGAAATAGTTCTTGGTCTGCTGCCTGGGCATCTTTGAAAACTAAATGCTTGACAAGTTCCCATGTGAGTTGCTATCATAAAATAACTTTAATCTGACCTACTAAGCCATGAATTTGAACATTCATAACAGTGATCTGTCATCAATTACAAGTAGCATATACATCTGTGACCCAAGCAAGTCCTACAAGTATAAGTAAATCGCCTAAAGTGTCCCAAATGCTATGGGTCCTACTCCAGCTAAAATGCTTTCTGATCTCAAGCATATAGCTATGGCATCATCAGTCCAGAGATTGGCCTGCTGAGGTCTGAAGGCCATCATCTTCAGATGGTTCTACAGACTACTCAGGCACCACCTAGAAGTGCACAGCTGCAGCATTACCACATCTTTCTGGGAAAAAAGCCAAAGGACATGGATGAAAGAAAATCTTAACTATGGGCAAGATAGAATTCTGTACACTGCACATTGTTGTACACTTTTCTTGGAAGGAAAAGTGGCTATCTATATGGTTTTATATTGATTCTCATGATGTAATCAACAACTTGGCTGGACACTAAGGGACTTGGAAATGATAGTTCTGAAAAGTTGTAAGAAAGACATTTGGAGAAGAGAGATTTATGCAGATCTCTACAAATTTAGAAAAGATTTGAAGGTACTTATGTCCTATATAAATTCAAAATAGGAGATAACCCTAATACAGGAGAGAATCAATAATCAAATATAAATAACAATCCTTTCTGTGGATAGGAGTCAATGTTTTTCTCTGGCCATCCCTGTTATTATTGCCTGATGGGTCCATGAACAAAATGGTCATTATGACAGAGATGGAGGTTATACATTGGTTTAACATCATGAATTTCCACTAGCTATTGATGCTGCTACCAGTCAAATTGGTCAGCATCAGAAACCAGTGCTGAACCCATGACATACTACCATTGCCAAGGGTGACATCCAGAGCATGACTACATACTGACTGCGTAAACTGCTTCCATCATAGAAAGAAAAGTACTTTGTCATTTTGGGGGATAGACATTTATTTGGGGTGTGGAATTGCCTTTTCTACATGTAATACTACCCTAGAGACGTTACTACCTAACCAAGAAACTTGCTTCACATATGAGGTGTAGCAGTTGGTTCTTGCTCATGGGATTCACTGTTTTACCATATTCTCCATCTTCCTACAGAGGGTGACTTTATAGAATAATAGAATGACCTTTTAAAGAGTCAGTTTCAGCAACAAGTGGCAATGGTTTTCAGAATTGAGGCAAGATTCTCTAGAACGCTGTTTTTTGCTGAATCAGTATCCAATATATTACACTATTTCTCCCACTGTGGTGACAATTTGAGGATTCTGGTTTATTTAAAAAACACAGAAATATTTTAAGAATGTGTTTTCATTTTAATCCCAGGTATAGGATACAGGGTTGTATCAGATTGTTCACAGCAGCTGACTATGATTTGCCTCATTCTCTGGCAATGGCGTGACTTTGCCAGTGACAGAGTTTTTGCAATTGTGTGATGTTGGGAATTCTGGGGAAATTTCAGAGGTAATATAAATGCTAGGGCCTAGAGAGGGTTTGGTTGGTTGTTGGTTGGGTTGTTGTTATGGGTTGTTGACAGGTGTGTGGTTGCAGTTGGTTGCTGTTGGCTGTGGTTTGTTAAGTTGTTGTGTACAAAGACAAAGAAACAACAACAAGGAAACATTATATACCCCGATGGTGAAGATTAAACTTGCCCCAAGAAACTCAATACCTCTAATCATCAGGAAGCAGTCTAATGATAACAACACTCTTTTTCTACTCTATCCTTTTTCTGCTCCTATCTAGTGTTAGGGGCTTGAAATGATGGATAAGGATGGAAGAAAAAAGAACCCACAAAGTAGGAAAACACCAGTTACATCCCACAGCCAAGATTCATCAGTCCAGGAACTGAGGGATTAGAAATAGTAATGATACTACTCTCATCATTTCCCCTGTGACCCACTAGCAAAATTCCTGATCCAATGATCTTAGGTTCTGCTGGCCTAGTCATCTTGATTTATTCTTCCTGGACATTTAAGTAGAAGTTAGGACCTGCCTCTGGCCACCTGGGGCTCCTGCTATCCCTGATTCATTAGACTAAGCAGAGTTTTGGTGTTAGCAGGTTTGATTGATCAGTGAGAATTTGGACCATTAGCACAAGCATCTAAAATGTATAAGATCCTTCAGAGTGTCTCTAGGTGTTACCATATCCCATGATTAAATTCAAAGGAAACTACCACCTAATCCTGGCAGGATGAAAAGTAGCCTAGACCCTTATGAATGAAGAATGTGAATCACCTCTCTAGGTAAAAAAAACAAGAAAAGAACAAGGCCTGGTACTTTCTGATGAAGGAAAGAATACAGAATCATGTAAGGAATGTTGTAATAAATACCACATGAATTACATAAATGAGAATTGTATTTGTCATGAGTGTTTCTATCTTATTTTGTTAAGAATAGTTGCATATATGTACATATGTGTATGTATACATGATACTTGTATATTCTTTTACTTCCTATTCCTTTACCATACAACATAGTATTGACTGAGTTAATACCAGTACTCAAACATTGTTAAATCTATTATCATGCTTAAGTTATAAGGTATTTAAAAAGCAAGCATCTCTTGAAGGCTTTTACCATGTACTCAGAATGAAAGAATTAGTGTGGTTTGAGTTTTACATGGGACACATATATCATGTCAGACAGAATTGTAACCTCTCTGTTGCTTCATTTGGAAACTAAACATGACATAAAGGAGATACAGTGAGTGTCAAGCTAACAAGGAGTGGTGTTGAGAGGGCTAATGGTGACTTTCAACTTGACAGACTCTGAAATCAACTATGAAACCGATATCTGGGTGTGGCTGTGAGGGCATTTCTAGAAAGGATCAACTGAATGGGGAAGAACCTTCCACAGAGTGGGTATCACCTCCCAGTGGGTGTTTAAGATACAAAGGGCTGAGGGAAAAACAACGTTGTTGTATCTGGACCACTTGTCTTCCTTCCTTTCTGCAGAAAGGAAACGTGTCTCTGTTGTCTCTGTTTCTCTGTTGGAGATTCTTTCCACTGACACCAGGCTCCAGCTCTCCAGCTTTCCAATGTGGGCCAAATCCTATCAACACTCCAAGCCTTCAGAACTGGATTGGAAGTTCTGAGACATACAGCTTTAGTGGCTGAGTTAATATCAGTAAGGAAACATTATTAAGTCTGTTATCATGTTTAAGTAATAGGATATTTAAAAGCAGGAATTTCCCAAGATATTTTACCAACTACTGGGGTCTCAGCCTACTCATCTTGTAAACAGCCACTATTGGACTACCCAGACCCTATTACCTAAGCCAACTGAATAAATTCTCCTTTGTAATTATATTTTTGCATTCTAGTGGTTCTGTTCCTTTAGGAACCTTTTGCTTAACACAGAGATCCTCAAGTTTCAGTTTTCTAGGTGATGGCTAATATGTGGGCAGCTTGTATCCCCAGAATAGAGGATGCAACATATGAATGCCAGCCATCCCACAGCAAACATAGACATGAACAAATCAAAACAAAGCATTGTCATCTTAATCTCCTGTGATTAAGCATTAAAAGTATTGAAGCAACTTTGTTGTGGTGCTTGATGAAAGTTCCACTTTCCAATTCTCTTCCTCCTTGCATATTTCTAATTATAATAAAGTTATTTTTAGGTACTCATGCCTACCATCATTATTCCTCTCATCTCCTCTCCCACACTCTCTTGCCAATTGTCAGATTCAACTGATAAATCTTCCAGAACGGTGCCAGCAACTCTGCTCTCTTTTTATTTCTGGAGTAGTTTTCACTGATGTTCTCACCATTAGTAAACTGATCATTTGGCCAACCATGAAACTGAATTCTTATTTAGCCTCTGACCCTTATTAGTACCTCTTATCTATCCATCCTTCTTAAAGTGCATTTAATAAGCCTTGGACAATCATGGACATTAAGTTATTTCTTACTTAGCAATAAGGATAGAAGTGAAGCCAAAGGCTTTTCTGACATTATCTAAGTCTTGATGGTTTTCTTTTCAGAAACCCCTGCTGTTTTAAAAATCTCTCACCTCATTCTCAGAGATTTCTAGAGCACATGTTTTGTTAAGACAGTGAGCACTTCATATCTGAGGCAGAGAACTAAGACCCTTCCTTTCCTCCCATGAGAGCTGATCCTCATTGCCAACTCAATTGGATTAGAAACTGTGCAGAGCAAGCATATCTTTGGACATGTCTATCCGGTTTCAGAAGAGGGTTTGTGAGAAGAACTCAATGAGAGTTAATGAACACATCCACAGGCTGGGTTCCTAGGTCTGAATAAAAATGGAAAATGGAGAAAGCCAACTGAGCATCACAGCTCGCTCGCTCTCTCTCTCTCTCTCTCTCTCTCTCTCTCTCTCTCTCTCTCTCTCTGCTTTCTGATCTCTCTAGATGTGAGCAAGTCCTTGCTGCCATAGCTGTGAGCCCCTTCTAGAGTCCTGCCTCCCAGCTGCCTCCCCTCTACAGTGGGATCCACCTATTAAACAATGATCCACAGTAAACCTTCCCCCACCCATGGTTGCTTCTTGCTAGACATTTGTTCACAGCAGTGAGCAAAAAGAACTAATTTGGTTGATTCAACATATATTTAGTGATCACAAATGATTACTAAGGTATTTGATTAAATTATAATTTCAAAAAAAATTTTAAATATAAATTCATAAATTATAATTTCAAAAAATTTAAAATATAAATTCATAAAGGAATATTCTCAAGTGCATTTTTAATCACTCAGTCCTAATTGGTGCATTTGAGTGAAATATTTTATTGAGACTTTAATAGCCAAGTGATCTTATGTCTAGTCAACAGGTCTGTCATTTAAGATGATTAAGGACCAAGAAGCTATAAAATGGTTCCAGTAAATTAACTATGTCAAGGCTGATGGTTACTGCTGATGGTTACAACAGTTTCCCACAGATCTGTCAGCCCTATGCTCAGCAATGTTCTCTCAAGGCCAAAATAATCTCTAAAAGTTATTGAGTATTCAGGCCTTCAGTCCATGGAAGTCTGACTCCTGTCTCTGTATTGAACCCAACAATTCGCAAGTCTGTTTTCAAATTTCCCACTTAAATATTGGTGGTAGTGCTATTTTTTAAAGGCCCCTTTTTGATTATTATAAGCATGCAAGTTGTTCCTAATAATAATTGAAATACAACTACCTAAAAAAATGAAACTTACAAGCCAAAGCAATATTTACTGTTAAATAGAACTCAAACCAGAAACAAGAGTGCTAGCAGGTATGAGTTACCCTCATAGCTTCCTAGTGTTGATCTCAGGAAACACAAAGATAGGGCTTCAAGCCCATCTAACTTTTGCCCACCTTTCATTCCAAATAGGGAGGTATAGGAAAAAGTATGCACCATTCTATAAGAATCACATGTAATCTAACAGATACAAAGTCAAAGCTCCCGGGCCTAGTAGCATTGGCCTTAGCAAGGTTAGTGAAGAATAATTAATTGCATAATCATTTGCAAAAGCACAAAAATGAGAATGGAGGCATTTGGGGCAGTATTTCAATAAAAGACAGATGAATAATGGATGTGCCAAGCCCTCTTCCTGTAGAGGAACACAGCCAATTTCTGTCCTGTGTAAACATAAAGATTCCTTAACCTTGTCCTTTTGGACTCAGTGAGGTTTGATTGGAAGGGACTTTCTCAAGTAACTTTCAAAACTCACCATTATTACAAGGTATCCATTCATCATAAACTTTATTTTACTTACGTGAAAATAATCAAAACAATCACCCACAGTGGACACATACAGATTTCACAAGTATAAAGGGTCTGACAGAGACTCATCAAATAAATTAGCAAGTATATCCAATATCTTAAAAGCCTGTTGTTACATTTCCTGATTCGTGCAAATGACACAGAAAGGGTTTAAGACTTTCATTAGGTACACCTAAAGATTAACACAGCATGGTGCTTCTGCTCGATATAGAAATGCAAACTAAATTGTCACCTTCTTTAACAATCCTCACAATTACCATATATCTAAGTCTGAGTAAAATGTACAGATTCTCTGCTGGGGTTTCATTGAGGCCAAGTCACAATATAATCAAGATGAGTTCTCACCTAAGTTCTAGGGAAAATACATTTGCAAACTTATTATGATTATTGCATTTCCAGAGTTCCTGGAGGACTGAGGTCCCTGTTTCCTGGCTGACTATCAACTTCCAGAGGCTTCTCACATCCCCTGCTGCATGCTTCTCTACATGTTACACCAGCAGCAGTGTGTTGAATTCTTCTCATGACTCAAACATCTGACCTCCCCGTCCTTTACTGACAGATTCAGATTCTAAAGGTTTTCAGTAATAGACTAGGCTGATCTGAGCAATTTCCTTTCTGAAAATTATGTATGCCATATTCTATAAACACAGGAGTAGCATTCATTGTTTCCACGGGCTGGAAATAATGAAATACTCCGAAGTATGGAGATGCTGGGGGCTGATTTTTATCTACCACAAACACCAAAATCAAAGCCTTCTTAGGAAAATAAAACTGGAGACCTAAAGCTTTCAAAAAACATAAGTGTTGGGCTGGAGTGATGGCTCAGGTATGAAGAAGAGCTCCTGCTGCTCTAACAGAGGATTCAAGTTCAATACCCAGCACCTACATGATGGCTCACAAGCACAGCCATCCAGAGAGTCTGATGCCATTCTTTGGCCTCCACAGGGCTTAAGCACACATATGGTGCACACACATAAAAATAAATTTTAATTATTTCCTGCCAAAAGAACTCACATGGTATATACACACTGATAAGTGTATGTTAGCCCAGGAACTTATAATACCCAAGATACAATTTACAAAACACAAGAAAATCAAATAGAACAAAGACTAAAGTACAGATACTTAATTCCTCCTTAGAATGGGGAACAAAACACCCATGGAAGGAGTTACAGAGACAAAGTTTGAATCTAAGATGAAAGGATGGACCATCCAGAGATAACCCTACCTGGGGATCCATCCCATAATCAGCCACCAAACCCAGACACTATTGCATATGCCAGCAAGATTTTGCTGGAAGAACACTGATATAGATATCTTGAGTGAGGCTATGCCAGTGCCTGGCAAATACAGAAGTGGATGCTCACAGTCATCTATAGGATGGAACACAGGGCCCCCAATGGAGGAGCTAGAGAAAGTACCCAAGAAGCTGAAGAGGTCTGCAACCCTATAGGTGGAACAACAATATGAACTAACCAGTACCCCCAGAGCTCATGTCTCTAGCAGCATATGTAGCAGAAGATGGCCTAGTCAGCCACCATTGGGAAGAGAGGCCCCTTGGCCTTGCAAATTTTATATGCCCCAGTATAGGGGAACGCCAGGGCCAAGAAGAGGGAGTTGGTGGGTAGGGGAGCAGGCCAGGGGTGGGGGGGGTGGAGAGTAGAGGGAACTTTTGGGATAGCCTTTGAAATGTAAATAAAGAAAATATCTAATAAAAAAGAAAGAAAAAATTTTTAAATAAACTATTTTAGATGAATGTAAAAAAATTTTTGTCTTAGTTCATAAAATTCAACAATGCACAAAAATAATATTACATGAAGTAAGAAAATTAAAAATAAAAAACCCATTTTAAAAATAGTTACTAGCTATCTTCTTACTTTTTTTATTTTATGCACATGGGTGTTTTCCCACATGTATGTCTGTACACTGTATGTGTGGTGCACATGAAGGCTAGAAGAAAGCATCAAAAGCCCTGGAACTGGAGTTCCAAGTAGTTGTGAGCTGCCTATAGGTGGTGAAAATCAAACCCAGATGTTCTGGAAGAGCAGCCAGTGTTCTCAACTGCTGAGGTATCTCTCCAAGTCCGTAAAATAAAAATTTTAAGAGAAATTAATTAACAGTAAATTCCTGATAATCCTTTTCTGACTATAAGTGATCGAGACTAGGAAATTCAAAGAAAGAGAATAGAGAAGTTCTTATCCCAGAATCATGGTGCTTTATCTGGGGGCCACCTGCAGGTCTACATTACACTTAAGTCTCTATATATGAATATCAGCTACAGTCTTATGTTTCGGATTGGTGATAAAATGTATTCATCTCATCTCCTGCAAGACTGCATATCTAAAGTTTCAATTACACATATGACTGAAATCCCCCTTGTAGTCCTGAGGACAGCTTAATATTCATGCTGTAGTTTTTATTTACTGCCTCCAGCCTACAATCCGGAATTGTACTAGAACTAAAAAGGTCCAGTCATGTGGCATGTGGACCAATTGATGTACAATTAGTCTTGTGGGTCTGACCAATGAATTCTGAAAACTCTACTCCATCCTAGATTCTGTCCAATCCTTTTCTTTAGAGATATTAGGCTTAATATCCTTAGTATCCCTTAATAATAGGCCCTTTAAATGTTATACTAGGTGAAGTAATAGCAAAAACTAGACTTAAGAAAATAAGACTTTACAAGGTAACTTGTCAACAAAAAGTAAAATTTCATTAATAATAAAAGAGGAATGGTTAGAATTCATAACACAAGTAAGTAAAATCATATATAAAAATCAAAATTTTTCATATAGAATCAATGACAATATACTATTTAAAAATAATTTTCTTAAATAAAACTAAGCAAGAATTTACAAAATAGAAATTAATATAAAAATAGAAATACTACATAATAAAAACTAACCTAAAATGAGTGCATTTTATATATATTTTAATAGAAAATATATTTATATAGCATATATGCATCAAGCATGTAGGTATTATATAGCACATTTGTATAGGTTTGATATATTAATATCAATAAAGAAGTTACAAAAATCGCTAAAAAAACAATACTTCACAGAGGAAAGAAAAAGGAAGGGAGAAAAATGAAAGGAGGGAAAGAAATAAATTAAGAATATAAGAAGTTTTGAAAACAGTCGATAAAATAAAATTGAACTAATAGGAATATATAAAACCTTATAAACAGAAAGCAGAGAACAAACATCTTCAGCACACATGAAACATCAAACTGTTCCTTAAAAGTTCATAAGGCACATCTCCATAAATTTCTAAACACTGAAATCATACATATTAGCATATTCTGTGGCCAAAATGCAATTAAATCTGGACTGAAAAGGCAAACCATGAAAGAACAGATTTTTAAGTCACTCAAGAATAAATAACATAGAATCTAGAAAATGTTTTAATCAAGTGTGCTATGTATAACATAATAAAAATATATCAAAACTCATGTCTAGAACAGGAAATCACATACTCGCTTACACATTGTGGTTTGTATACATACATTAATCAAGTAAGAGTAGAGTGTGTTTTAAAATGATAGAAAAGAACAAAAAATCCAATCCAGATAAAGTACAAGAAACAAAAGAGCACCAGCACACATTAATGAAACAGAAAATAGATGTCAAAAAAATAGGGCAAAGTTGGTTTGAGAAAACCCAAACAAGAATAAGTATCATTTCAAAGCAATTAAGAAATAAAGACTCTCTGATAATCTATTGGTCAGTTTTAACAAAGTTTTAAGGTATAAATAACACCAACCTTAAAATTATTTTTAGGATGACAAAAGCTTCCCAAACTGAGAAAGAAAATTCTGAGAAAAGCCCATTCTTAGATTAAACACAAAGATTAATTCCAGAAACAAATCAAAAGATCCACACATATCCATGTGAACTTGGTCTCCATGTGAACTTGGTATTATCTTGTGAATCCTCCAGATCCACCATACACAGTGATCTACCAGGAAGACATCAGTGAAGATGGTTACCCTTCTCTTGGGCTTTTGTCTGAGTTTATTCAGAGGAGAGCACAAATCAGAGACTGGAGGAAATAGAGGCATTCAACACAAGAACTACTTCCTTCAGTTCCTATACGACATCCCTTTCCACTCGGATCTCACACAACCCCTCTGATCTGGTAACCACCCTTAGCCCTCTGCCTGGCAGGCATTGGCTCTAAGAAGTCTCTGTTTCTCTGTTTCATACCACTTTCTCTTTCCTATCTTCTGTCTCTTTAAGCATCACTTTTTTTGATGAAAAGCAAGAGTTTTATTTTCCAGTGCATAGGGGTAACCCTCAATCAGTCGCTCTCGATGAGTGACAAGAAAGTGACCCTGAATGGCTATTACCAGCAGTTTTTATACTTTTTAGGGACACAGGTTACATCAGCAAAGTTACAGTTCAAACTTGTTGATTAAACATATTGACCTTTAAATCTATTGTCTAGCAAGCATGGCACGAATTTAAACTCTAACTTAGACTTTCCATAAAGTCAGGTAACTATCAGCCAGTACATTCTGAGAACTTTTTATTCAACAATGTTCCTGTAGGTGAAGAATAAAACTTGGTCTAGTCTTGACCCAAGGCCAATGGGTGTAAGGCTGGTGAAAGCCCCTAGGGCCCTTCATTCCTCCCATCCCTTTTTCTTGTAAAAGCTCCAGTCTTGGAGCTATACTCAGGGGTCTCTTCTAACTACCTCATATTCTTCAGGTCCTATTCACAGGGTCTCATCTTGTTGGCACAGGACCATCAGCTGCACTGCTCCTATTCTCTCTTTTATGAAGGTTATAAGCTTGCTCAATATGCAGGGTCCAAAGATCAACAATAGCAGGAGAACAATTAGGGGTCCTAACAAGGTGGATATGAAGGTGATTAACCAAGGGGAGGAGTTAAACCAAGACTCGAATCATCCCTGACTCTGATTTCTTTCTCTCTTCTACTTGGCTAGCCCTTCTCTCACCTTGGCCACTGAATCTTTAACAACCCCAGAATGGTCTCTATAAAAGCAACACTCCTCAGCTAAAATAGCACATAGCCCTCCTTGCTGGATGAAACGTTAAGTTTAATCCCCTCCTATTCTGTAGTACTACTTCTGATAATGAAGTCAATGATTCTTGAAGGTGACTGATGAAATTTTCTATTCTCTCTATATCTAAATCAATGGCTGCACTCAAACTGTCATAATTTTTCCCTTGTAAGACAAAGCAGAGGTCCTGGTGGCTGCCCTGGCCACCCTCAATCCCAACAGAAGGGAGACAGTGAGTGCTATGACAGATTTGGCAGGCAGGCCCATAGGATGGGGGGGAAAAAAAAACAGAATCCAAAGGTACCACCAGACAATCATGATCAAGGTCGAGTAATCTTGAACTTGAGCAGATTGTCCATCTTCTGTACCATATAGCAGGATCCCTGGGGAGCGGGACATCTGCAGGTTTCACATGGGAATCATGTTTCCTGGCCATAATACCATCCACCTTGAGGGCTGTGGGAGTGGTTAGCAGCACCAGGAAAGGGTCCCTTCTGCCTGGGTTCCAGCAACTGTGCCCGATGCCTCCTTATGCAGAACCAGTCACCAGTTTGGAAGCAGTAAGGGGTCTCTAGCATCTCTGGAGCATTTAAGGCAGACAATTTGGGCCAAATCTCATATTATTGACTGAAGGGCTTGGAGCCTCAAGAAGAGGTTCCTATCAGTGAGTTGAGATACCTCCAGGGAGGGCCCAGTGGACACCAAGGGAGTTGGGGTACCAAACACAATCTCAAAAGGGGTCAGGATAAAATGGTAGGGGGTGTTCTGGGCTCAGAACAGGGCCAGAGGAAGGAACACCACCCAGGCAGTGCAAGTCTCCAAGGACAATTTAGTTAAGGTCTCTTTTAGGGTTCTGTTCATCTTTTCTTCCTGCCCTGAGCTCTGGGGATAGTATGCAAAATGGAGCTTCCAAATAGTCTCCAATATCTCTGCCAATCCCTGACTTACTTTAGAGACAAAAGCAGGACCATTATCCAATACAATTTCCTTGGATACTCCAAACCTCCAGAAAATTTCCTCTAATATCTTCTTGGCTACCATAGTAGCTGTTTCCTGCTTGGTGGAGAAAACCTCGTCCCATCCAGAGGTCAAATTTGTAGGTTGTCATGCAGGCCACCTTGAGACCTGCCAATGGAGCCTGGTGGTAGACCTTCAGGAGCCCCTTACCTTCTGCCTTATTAAAGTCCCAGTCAGGTCTAGTCAGGGGAAACCCCGCTACAGGAGAAACTCAGATTATATATATATATATATATATATATATATATATATATATATATATATATATATAACTGACATTTGAAACAGAAGGTGTGAGGTTTCAACATTAAATTTTACAATTTCAGTATCAAATATGTTTTATGTTTTTGTCAACCACCAAACCCCTGAAAAAAACTATGACAGAATTAGAACTAGAAAAACAATTACCTTGATAACCTCTTTCAAAACACACGCTCATAGCCTGTATTCAGTGCTTCTCCACACATATATTCAGTCATTCCTGTCTCATGTTGTACTGGACCACAAGTACATTGTTACATATATACACCTATTATTGGTTAGACTCCATATATAGGAGAGAACATGCAGTTTATTTCTGTTTTGCATTGTGTCTAATCTCACTAAATATTATACATTCTAAGTCCATCCATTTTTCTGCAAGTTTTTAACTGTAATTTTTTTAGAACTAAGTAGTATTCATGTATATACCAAACTTTTAATATCCATTTATCTGTTAATGTACAACAAGGTTAACTTCACTCTGCATTTTAATTAAATGAAAAAGCAATAAACACAGGAGTGCAAATAACTTTATGAAAAATTATGGAGTTCTCTGAGTATATGCCTAGAAGTGAGATAGCTAGAGCTCATGAAAGTTCTATTTTTATTATTTTTTAGAAATCCCCAAACCAATTTCCATAATGCTTACATTTATCTGCACCCTCAACAAAAATGGGGACTTCTTTCTCCCCATGTCCTCTCCAGCATTTATTATCAGATTAGTTGCCTATGGTAGTATTACTCCCAACTTCTTCTGATTGCATTTGCATTTTGACTTATATCTTTTGTTTCCCTAGGATAGATTAGAATTTCATAAGTTGGCCCTGTTCTTTGGCAGTCTTTTCAATCCAACACTCCCTGAGTCAAGGTGAAGAATAATAGAACAAATGACATAAATTTAGATGCTATATGTTCATAATATAATCTTTATCTGCAAACTTTCCTCTTCACAAAACAGAATAACTCAGACATTTTTCACAAAATTTTATAAAAATGGAAATACTTTAGAAAATTCAGGACATGCCTCCCTCCCTCCCACATCACCTGTCCTTTTCCTTTCAATTCTCCTCTGCTCTCCAGCCATTATGCCTAATAACGGGAATGTCAAATCAAGTTTGTGTCCAAGTTTCAAATAGCTCCACTGCACATAGAAAGCTAAGAGAAACAAACAGGTCTCACGAAGAGCACGCCCACATTATTCTGTCTCTTGCAGCTCTTTTCAATAGAGTTCTTCATTAGCTCAGTGCCAAGACAGCATCTTTTTGTTCTTTTCTGCTTTTTATAGATACTCTTTCAATTCACAGAATTCTTGTTTTTGTCTTATTGAAAAAAAATTTAAAGAAATCATCGTGGGGAAAAATTAACATGTTCACAAAAGCAAATGTTACCATCGGACAAGGAAGAAAGAGAGAGATTATTCTTGAACACATATACTCACAGTAAGGGAGTGCTATAGATTTTTAGTTTCTTCACCACTATTTGATTATTAAAGGTTTATGATAAAAAAAACTTTATATATATATGGGAAACATTAAGGTGAGAATATACAACTCTATTTTGTTCCACTCAACCACAGTACATTTGAAATAAGGTGCCCCTTTCCTCAGAATGTAAAACAGTTAAGTATATTAATCAGTGAAGAAGAAATGCTAATTATTAAGATAGCTAAGAATGCTCATACTAAAACCAGCACACCCTGCTCTTTATAGCACAGCATTTGCTTGTGCAATTGAAGCATCGTGATAAATAGAAGCAGTACAGTGTGCTAATGAAGAGCAGGATCTGAGATCAGACAGGAGAGATGAAGTCTAGTTCCTTCACCTAGCTCTGTCTCAACGAGCAGATTATTAAACATATGTAAGGTTTAGTGTTTTTAATCTGTGAAATGGATTCACTAAGAGGTACTAATGGGACAGTGACGTGCCAGTGAGCATTTGACTTTGATTTATACTTGGCCTAACTATCTACTAGAAGAAGAATCCTGCAATATAAGATAATGGTTTGAGTATATCTAGCACACCAAGGGGTAAATTGGCCTAGCAGCTTTATTGTCTTAAGCCACATAGTTTCCACCTGCCCCAGACTTAAAATATAAAGGCGAATTCTCATAGTTTTCCTGCCACCAAACTTTTAAATTTCCCAATAAACACCCATATTTCTGACACACATCTCCACAGGGTCAGTGTCTATTTCTCTGAACTGAATTCCCTCTTACTTTTCTGAAAGCTTATCCAACACCACGTATGTAACTCCTTCCATGTATGATGGCTCACTTCTCTCCCACATATTTCTATTAAGAAGCAAACATGATATTGTATTCTTTCTATTAAAATCAAATAAATAAAACAATACAACTGTCACTACCTTGGTTCTCAGTTACCACTCATATCTAAACTTCACAACTCTCTGCTTTTCTGTTTCCTCATTTCTACCTCAGTAATTGAAGCCACTGTGATGTAGCTTCTCATCCCACCAATGCTGCTGTCAATATTATGGTGCTTTTGATTTGATTTTGTCAGATCCAATGGATGTATCCCTTAAATAATGTACTTCACTCTTGTTGGGCAGTGGTGGCACACACCTTTAATGCCAGCATTGGGAGGCAGAGGCAGGCGGATCTCTGAGTTTGAGGCCAGCCTGGTCTACAGAGTGAGTTCCAGGACACCCAGGGCTACACAGAGAAACCCTGTCTTGAAAAAAAAACAAAAAACAAACAAACAAACAAACAAAAAACCTAATGTACTTCATTCTTCAACACATGCAAATGACTTCTTTTTCCTTCTTTTTTTCCATTTTTAATTAGATATTTTCTTCATTTACATTTCACATGTTCTCCCGAAAATCCCCTAAACCTTACCCCATCCCCCACCCTGCTCCCCTACTCACTCCCCCCTATTGGCCCTGGCATTCCCCTGTACTGGGGCATATAAAGTTTGCATGGCCAAGGGGCCTCTCTTCCCAATGATGGCCAACTAGGCCATCTTCTTCTATATATGCAGCTAGAGAGACGAACTCTGGGGGGGTACTAGTTAGTCCACATTTTGATCTTCATTCTTCTTTTTCCTTCTTAAAGTCTCACCTATTCTTTGATTGAAAGGCACTGTGTTGCTGGGCATGGTGGCGCTCACCTTTAATCCCAGCACTTGGGAGGCAGAGGCAGGCGGATTTCTGAGTTCGAGGCCGGCCTGGTCTACAAAGTGAGTTCCAGGACAGCCAGGGCTACACAGACAAACATTGTCTTAAAAAAAAAAAAAGGCACTGTGTTATTGCTTTCTCCTGCAGGGCTGCCTTTGCCCTTTCTCTAACATCTCACTGCCAAAGAACTGTGCAAAGAGCCTATGGCTAGCTAGGTCATTGTCAGGAGCCATAATAGAACAAACTAATAACTATAACTACCAGGTGATCTTCCTGAGATAGTCTGCTTCAGATTATAATTTATAATATAACCTGAGACAGATTCAATCTTATAGACAAGGCCTAAGAGAATTCATTTTAGGAAATATTCCTGCTATTAATATGCTTTTCCTGTTATTATTAAACATATATAACAATTACTAGGTGTTAGTTCACCCATTTGGAGCAGATCTCTGCATATCTATGAAGATGTACTCTCTTGTAGTGATGTTATATAGATGACTTCTTAAGTCTTAATGATGATCCAAAAAGAATTCTTAAAATTGTGTCAGTAATTATTAAGATCTTTTATAGTAGGACTGCTATTAGGTCCTTTTCTGATAATCAAAACTGCAATGAGAACTCTGTCAGTCTCCCATGTGTCACCAGTTAATTGCTCTTAGATAGTAACCAGACATTTTTGTATTCAGAGCACATTCCAAGAGGTTGTAAAACAATTAACCAAAGGTCATAAAATGAGAATTAACAATATATTATAGGTGCTAGGACAGAAGATAAAGTATTGACTGGGTTTATCTATACAAACTTCTCTAATAACTTAGTTATGGTTTTTGACTTTCAATGAACCTGTGGAGCTGTGACAGGTGATGGATGTTTAGCCAGATAATTACTCCTAATGGTATGCATGTAAACATTCTCTCTTGTAAACTTCTATTTCAATTTATGGTTTGATTTTATGTGTGAACTTGTGATGAACTTTTTAACATGTGATCATGTATTCTGAAAGATGTTTTAAGTGCTGAGGACAAAGAGAAGAACTGAGCTGAAAGGAACTGGGTTGAGAGGAACTGATCTGAGAGGAACTGAGATGAGGAGAAGTTTTTAAACAGAACAATTTTTAGACAGAACTGAACTCAAGAAGAACTTAGAAGTATAGACATACCTTCAGGAGAAAAGGCATTGAGAGTAAGAGCATTGTTGTGACTTCAGAGCAAAAGGAGATAGCAAGATTTGAAGGAGAATTCAGAGTGGACTAAATTGGAAACCATAGGTAACCTTAAAATCTAAGAGTGTAATGTGCAGAATGCAGAGGTAAAGAAAAAAACAGAAGATGCAGAAAGCAGAAGGAGCAGACAGGCTTCTCCTTACCACAGGATAGAACAGGTCCTTTCTTAATAACAAGGCAGGCTTAGTCCTATTAAAAGGAACAAAGGTTTTTTTTTTTTTTCTTACAAACATGGGTTTAAATCACTTAACATTAAAAGGGTAGAAGCCTTTTCTTTCTCTATGCAATAAAGATTGGAGCTCATTTTTCATCCAGAATGAGTGAGTTCTTTCTGCACTGCTTTTTGCTCCATCTGCATATATAAGTACAGATGTGTGTGCCTAAGTATGTCATTGTGAGAGTGTATGCATGTGTGTGAGTGTGTAATTGTGAGAATGCATGCAAGCCAGGCCCACTGGAAATGTAAAAATGTGCATGCATGAATCTGTATATGAACTTTCTGTGAGTTTATGCATATTTGTTTATGTAAAAGTTTTTCCTTCTGTGATCATTATTCTCTTCTCCTGCTACAGTAGCATAGTAACTTAGACTTAGATAAGTAAACCTTATATTATTATACAGCAACCCTAAATATGTCATAAGACAAAATCTTACCTTTGTCTACACTCTTCCCCCTCTGCTGCCTCAAGAAGACCCCACTGGGGCTGGACACCAGCAGGTCATAGGGTCTATAGAAGAACTTACTACTCCTATGCTAAATGGATGTAATATTAAACTGACCCCTAATCACTTTTCACTATTCATAAATCAATGCATCTCTCATTCCTCATCCAAAAAGTGACTTGCTGTTGACCAAGGTAGACAGAACAAGAGACTACAGGATTCTCAGCCCTAAAAAGAATATACACTGCACTCTCATTCCCAAAGTTCAGAGATCATAGCAGAAGACGGGACATGAAGAAGGTAGAAGTCTAAGATTGTGGTGTACTACAAGGACACATTATCTTCTGAACACAGCAGGGCAGCTACACATATGAACTCACAGAAATTTTAATAGTATGAACAAAACACATGTACACCCAAGTCAAGCCAAATCTAAAGCATGCATTCCTAAGATTCTAATTAAAACTAATTAATAAGTTAAGTTAATTGAATTAACATCAAATATAATTAGCTCCAGGGCTATCCACACAGAGTGGGATGTTGCTTACAAATAATAGGCACCAAAATGCTGAAAAGAGAAATATGGAGACCCCAAATAGGAAGAGCAGCCAAAAAATGGAGTGAAAATCACATTGCTTCAGGTTTCTTCCAGCTATCCCCTTGACAGTCAAGAAAACATGTTGACAACAGCTTAAGAAAGTAGTCTTGCAATTGTTTAGCCTGACCAAACAATGTATTCAGAAAGAAGTATACATTTTAAAAGGCTCATGTACTCGAGGCCTGGTCCTCAATTGATCCAATAAAGAGGTTTTTCAATCCTGAAGACTCTGAACAAGCAATGAGTCAATCAACTGATGAGTTCATAATTTGGTGACAGATTGGGAGGTCATGAAATTTTGAAGTTACACCAAAGAAGAGCACTAGATGCATGCCTTGAATGTTTGGATGCTGAACAGGATCATTCTTCCTTTTGATTCTCTCTCTGATTCCTGACCTGCATGAAGGAGGCAACTCTGCCTTTACATGCTCTCAACCATGTTCTTCTGCCTCACACTGGCACAGGAACAAGAGAGCCAAGATAGCTAAACTGTGAGTTAAAAAAATGTTTTCCTCTTTTAAAATAACTTCTATGGGCATTTGTCCCAATAACAGCAATAAAAAGATGAGTATTTATGTTTAAACAACAAGAGACAAACATTGACTATACAAGAGCTGAGCACAGTGCTCCTCGGGAGAGAAAACAAACACTCAATCATTAATTTAGTCCAATTAATTTTAGATCAAAATACGGAAGAGGGATGCACAACAAGATTGACATTAGACTTCTCAGCACCAGAAGACAAAACATCAACGACGTTCTTAGAGGAGCTGCCTGAGCCCCGCACCTCTAGACACACACATGGTTGATTATGTTTGTGTCACACAACCTCAAGATTTTAAGATAAGTAATGATTAAGTTATAACCTATAGACTTCATCTGAAACAATCAAGTATATTACATTGTATTTCAGAAAATGTAAGAACTCCAAAGGAAGACTCTCCATGGAAAAACCAATGCTTACTAAATAAAGCAATAAAGCATAACGATAATTCTCCTAATTTAAAGGAATTGTTGGAGTTCGTCAAAAGACCACAGAGACCTCCATTGCCATCACTGCAAACTGCGTGAGGATTTTTATTGATCCAACATGTTGGGGACTCTCCTCTCAGCACGCAGGCCAGAGGAGAGACCCAGAACAAAGAAGGAACACACTTTTTATACCTTCGTAAGGAGCAGATTTGAGCAACAGGTTCTCATTTTCTGTAGCAAGTAACCCTTTCAGGCATTGGTTGGTTTGTATAGTGACTAAGTAACCCTTTGACCTAGTGACTCTGTTTGCACCCATGGTGGGTTATTATGATTTGGTCAGCAAAGTAATAACTGACTGATATTCTTACTTCTACTAATACCCTTTAAAATTAATCAGTATTAGTTCTGTAATATCCAAAATGAATTCAAGACCACCCAGTACCTTCCCCCTTCAAAAAGGACTTTCCAAACTGTACTAGCAGGCAAAGTGCAGAGCCAGATAAGAAAGTACATTTTGAATTTATGGGTCAGTTATTAACATCACAGCTATTAACGTCAGGGAAATGCTAGCAACAAGGTCAGGGTGGTTTGGGATCTTTGTCAGAATTCAGTGTGGGGTAGGGTAGGGGGATTGCTAATCTTGTTATGGTTATTTCTCTGAGAACAACTAATATTATTTTGACAGTTGCAAACTTAGTCATTTTGACTGCAAAAACTATGCTTTTACATTTGCTTAGTCAGCCAGCTTTCTAATCTGGCTCTGCACTTTGCCTGCTAGTACAGTTTGGAAAGTCCTTTTTGAAGGGGAAAGGTACTGGGTGGTCTTGAATTCATTTTGGATATTACAGAATTAATACTGATTAATTTAAAGGGTCTTAGTAGAAGTATGAATACCAGTAAGTTTTGATGGTGTCTAATCCCAGATATTTCAGGACCTTTCAAAAACAACAAAGTTTAGTATTTTCTTACTTTCTAAATAACTTTTTTATGTTGGATGTTCATTGAAACATCTTCAAGTTATTTTATGGTAAAGTGAGGGGGCAGGAATAAAGAACCATGTTTATAATAAATGTATGCAATAGGGAAATATGAGGGGCACTGCTCTCCACCAAATACAGTTTGCAGGATTGTGCGACCATTGACAATGAAGTTAATGCAGATATTCAAAAAGCTTTAATATTTCCTCAAACTTTTTATTCTATTTTTAAAATTTACTTGTTTGCATATGATTGGAATTCTTATCTTAAAACTGGTCATTGCCTACAAAAGTTTGAGCAGTCCCTGATACATAATCAATGAATATAGAAAGGAAAATGTTTACAAATATCATTTCAAGAAATATTTACAGGAAACTAGTAAATATCATTGGCTCCCTTTCCCCTGCCCCCAATTGTCTAGCACATGCCCTGCCTGCCTGCCTGCCTGCCTTCCTGCCTGCCTGAAAGGAATTATTTGTTAATAACAGTTCTGAAGGTCAAGACTAAAGTAGTAAAGGCTGAAATGCCCAGTAACATGTAACATGGGTAACATGTAATAAACTCCCACAAAGTTGCTTTTTAAGAGGCTAGATTAATTATCAGGAGCAGAAGCAGACTCCATTTAAGATAGGAAAGAATGGAAACTCTGCGGTATCTGAGGAGAAGAGAAAATTGAGCCAAAATTGTGGCATCACTTTCTCATTGGGCAGTGGAGAGATGGAAATAGTGGCATATGTCTCCTTGCCTCCCCACAGCTCTGAAGCAGCAGGACCTATGTATGAATGCCTGTGTAGGATGTAAACTAAGATGCATGGTCTTGTTTGTGACAGGAATATTCCCACAGTGGAGTGTAGTAAGGCTACAATACATCTCATTATAGCCTTAACTGTGCCAACACATGGTAATGGACCAGGGCTATGGAATAACACTGGTTGCCAGGGCATCAGGATCACAGAGAACAGCATGCCTGTCCTGTTCATTAGTTGAGTAAATTGTACACTAGTTTCTGAGTGATAGGGCAAAGGTGCCTCAGGGTCCACTGAAATCAAATAGAAGCCTCAACTTGGAAGATAGGTGTTAAACAGAGACTTTGTTTCTCTTAGACCTGTGTTCTTGTATAGCCAGTGTTGTGGAAAGATGAGGTTGACTTTATATGTACAAAACACCCAAGTCCTTGATTTCCTTCCTTACTAACATTGTCACACAGTAAAATAAATCACACACACACACACACACACACACACACACACACACGTATACATGCACACACACACACACACACACACACACACACACGTATACATGCACACACACAAACATATCCCCTAGAGCTTCTGATGCCTCACGGAGTCTCTATAAAATCGGAGAGGACATATAGCATGATGAAGAAGAAGAAACAGTGCCAAGCAGTTCAGCAACACAAGGGCTCAATAGTTCACTAAGTGGTTTTTGTTTTGTTTTGTGTCATTGTTTTGTTTTGTTTTGAGATGCCTTATTACTAGATCAAGACAATATGTTCTATGAATTCTAAGAAAAAAGTTGGGAAGTCCTTCTAAAAGACTATCGTGGTACAGAGGAAGATATTTTAATAAATGTATATATAACAATTTTGTTGCACTGAGTAATTATCCATTTTATCGGATAACTCACATCACATATGTATTCCAATAAGACAATTTAATGTGTTTCAGGGTAAGCTCTAGAGGTAGATATGTCAAGAAGTCACCCTACCACTAAGAAAAGAATTTCTGGTTTTCCTTTCTCAGTGGCTATAGATTGCAAATAGCTTCTTGGTTAGGGGTGGAGCTTGTGTCCATTTCCTCTTCTAAGTGCTAGGATTTTGTCTGGTTTGAACCAGTGCAGGCCTTATTTGTCCTGATATAGTCTCTGTGAGTGTCATTGGGTATAGCAACTACACTCCAGGGTGGAGCTCTTGCCCAGGAGTTATTGACCAATGCCAAACAAACTCTGTATTTTGTTTTATTGGGGTTTTGCGGGTTTGGGGGGTGGTGACATTTTGTTTGTTTTTAGTGGTGGGGTACAGAAGTTTTGTTTGGTTTGATTTGTTTGGCTTTTTGTGATACTGATTTTTGCTTGTTTGAGGGGAGGCAGACAGAGAGACAGATAGAGAGTTAGAGAAAGCTAGTTATCATGAGGTTAGATGAGGAGAGTAGGGAGGAATCTTGAAGAAGTAGGGGGGAAACATATACAAAATGTAGTGTATGAAGTTTTTAATTAAAAAGGGAAATGAAAAGTCTATCTGAATAAGAATCCCACTCTGATCATAAATTCCTTAAGAGCACCCAGATCCTGCTTGCCTGTGCAGCTCTGATGGCTCCTAAACTCTGCTTGTTTCAATGCACTGTTGCTGAACTGAACTGAATTTCTGCCAAAGTCCCACTTCCGGCAGTTCATTTCCAAATTTCTCCTTCGGTATCACAGTCCTTCAGAATCTGTACCCTATGCAAACAATCCTGGAATAGGTCCAGGGATGCTGTTCTTGTCTCTCCTCTGTAAGGTTACATCCCCTTTACAGAACGTGCCATCCATGTGTCTCTAAATCCTTTGTTAAATCCCATTATAATCTAAGGTGTTGATCTTCATATAGCCAAAGCATTAAAACATGAAAAAGTAAGGTTAGAAACCAGAGGAGGTAGAAAAGGGGAAAAGCATTATAATAAGCAGATGCAGAGAGCAAGTTCCTGGAAGAATTGCCAATGAAGATGTAATTATTCTGCACTACCAGCCAACAGCTAGCATTAGTCCAAGGAAGCTGCCTGTATTCTCTAAGCATTTCAGACAATGTGGTACTCATTTATAAAGTCTTGACAGCTCCTTCGATGAAGCATGTATAATAATTTGCAGCAATCCATTATCTGGCAAGATGTGTTTTAATTTTAGTTGTAATATACTTGAAATAATTTCCCCAAGTACTAAACGTACTTCCCTTCAAATACATGACCTATATTTAATGGATCTCTAAAACAATGAAATGAATCCAAAAGCCTCCCCTTTCCTGCTATGCACTTTGTCTTCTATAGAGTTCTGAATAGCATTTCCTGAGAGTGTGCAACTGTTATGAAAAATACATTCTTACCCCAGAAGAGAACATCTACCATTGTCCTGCTTAGCCAAAGCTGCAGTGTGCCAAGAAATTCTGAAAAGTAAATCGGGCAGAAAAAGACAAAAGGGTCTTCACATTAAAGAGCCATACATAAGCAAAGGTTGTTGGTGTGTTTGTGGAAGCTACAAGATAATTCCAAACATCCTTCTCTAGGGCAGGTTTTTCAATGAGGCTTCGGGCTATCACTAACTACTGTGATCAGCTGCCAGTGATCAGTTTAGCCAGCCCCCAAAACGCAGAATAAAACTCAGTGCTTCATGCTATGATAAATCCTGTCTTTTGGTGGCAGGGTACTAATTAGCGCCTTTATTTATGATTAAGTTTTCTAGCCCACAGTATGAATCATTATTCCAAGCCTGGCACTAAAATAGCCCCATTTTAAAGGCAAGTCTAGAGGAGCCTCTCAGAAGCCATGGAACAATAACTCAAAAATTATAGAAGAAAATAGAAGGAGGGAGGAGGTGGAAGGGGCAGGAGAAGAAGGAGATGGAGAAGAAGGAGAGAAAGGAGAAGAAGGAGGGTAAGAGGACGAGGAGGAAAAGTAGAAGGAATAAAATGGTAGCCCTGGCTCTGTCCTGGAACTCACTCTGTAGAGCAGGCTAACCTCGAACCTTGCTCCCAAGTGCTGGGATTAAAGGCATGTGCCACCACTGCCCAGGACTATCCTTTTGTTTTTCACTTTCTAGATCTACTTGGCATTTTGTTGAAAGTTAGTTCTGCCAGAAGCAACCTGAAAACTATCTGTGAGACTCTGGGATGAGGCTGTCTTAAAAGGATATTCAGAGGGAGGGGTGGTCTGGTCTTCTTATGTCCAAGTAAACACTCAGATTCAGAGTTTGTTGCAGGCTCCATTTGTCTTAGGCAACTGTGAAGCACAAAGGAGTCCCCAACAGGCCAGAGCTGATGTGCAGCCTCAAGATGCTTAGCTCAGGTCCCTGCTGTGCTTTTAGACAGCAGTTTGCATATTCAAGCAGATGTTGGTTTCTTTGTTTCTTTCTTACCCTCTGTAAAACAGGCATTGTATTGGACTCCTGCTAAAAATATCAAGGAAGACTTTATTGAAGTCTACCGCAACAATGGAAAAAAAACTGGACCTAATTCCTCTGAAACATCAAATATGAACATTTAAAAATGCTTTTCTCAGCTAATGCAAAAGTATTGGAAGACTGCTGAGTGTGGCCAGTGCGGCTGAGCCACGTAATTGACAGCAGGCCAGTTGCCTATTTTAAGGGTTCCAGTCCTGCTTCCCCCCACAGAACTAAGAGATAGAGAGACCCATTTTTCTTCATTATTACATTTCAAAGGAAGGGCTCCCAGACACTTAAGAAATTGGGTTATAAAAGACATCTCAAAGAGGTAATGAAAGTTTTCTGGAGTGAATTCAGGGTTTTATAGTTAGGAAAATCTAGTCAAAAGTTTAGTGGAGCTGAAGGTAAGCTGAGGTGCAAGAGCACATGCATAGGAGATCCCTGAACATGCTGGCTTGGAAGTCTGCTACCCCATAGAACCTGTATTTATGAACCAATTCCAGAGGATTCACAATGAGCATGTCCAGTGGATAAGAACTTGTCCAGATGAGATAGAAACTGATCAAGTGGGTCAAAAACTAAAGAAGTAGTTCCAAGAATGCCCAAACCTGTGGTCAGGATGCTAGAATGCTTCCTATCTCTTTGTTGTCTCCTAAATCAGCACCTACGCCTAAAATCAATATGGGATTATGTGACTATGGTGGTTTAAATAGGCTTAGCCCCCATAGATTCATGTGCTTCAGTGCATGGCCCACAGGGAGTGGCACTATTAGGAGGTGTGTCCTTATTGGAGTAGATGTAGCCTTGTTGGAGGAAGTGTGTCACTGTGGTGATGACCTTTGTGTTCTACTCTGCTCAAATTCCACCCAGTGTGGAATTACAGTCTCCCCCCTGACTGCCTGCAGAAGAAGGTCCTCTTCTTCTGCCTTTGGATCAAGATGTAGAAGTCTCAGCTCTTCCAGCATCATGTCCTCCAGCACACCACCATGCTTCCTGCAATGATAATGGACTGAAACCCTGAAACTGAAGCCAGCCCCAGTTAAATGTTTTCCTTTATACATGGTGTCCCTTCACTACAGTAGAAACCCTAAGGCAGTGACCAAAACAAAACAGAAGTACCTGCCTGTGTCAAATGGAATGTCCAATTTATCCCCCTGCTCATATCTTACTCTACTTTCTGCCATAGAACCTTTTAGAACTCTACAGACTAACAGTCTGATGGAACAGTATTCCCTGGGATCTCTCATTATACAGGAGCTCTGTGCTCTCTGTCTCTATCTCTGTCTCTCTCTGTCTTTCTCTCTGTCTCGGTCTCTCTGTCTCTCTTGGTCTCTCTCGGTCTCTCTCTCTCTCTCTCTCTCTCTCTCTCGTTTTCCCTCTCTCTTGCTATCTCTCCTTTCCCTTCTTCTCTTCTTCTCCATCTCCCTCCCCCATCTCCTGCTCTCTATGTCTCTCCCATCTATGACTCTATAATAATCTTGTCTTTAGAACCCATCCTCAGTGGTCTATGGATTTCATTGTACAAGTTCTCAAGACAAAAAGTCCAAAATCCACCAGCATAGGGCAGGTTTAGCAGTCCTCAATTTTTCTGAGACCCTAATTCTCTGAAAAAGGCTCCACTGTCTTGAAAGACACAGCGATATCACCATATCATAATCACACTGATTATAGCTCCCATCAGATCTTCATAGTCCCTCCACTTAAGACACATTTTATCAGTCAGTAGTCTTTCTTGTCACAAGCAATGCTCACTAATAGCAGAATTGGTATGTCTATTATTACAGTTATAGTTATCAGCCAGGTTGGGATAAATATTGAAAAATTTCTTCCAGACCCTGAACAAGAAACTTTCCATTCTCCTATGGCTAGCTGAAATTCCCTGCTCAAATATTAAAATGTTACACCCCCCCCCCACCATGGACATTGTCAAACTCAGTTACCCACTGTCCTGATAGAGGGCAAGGCAGTTTCTAACAATAGATTAAACAACTCCAGATGGAAGAAGCTGCAGGCTTGCACAGGGGCCCCATAAGTTGTATTTAACTTCCCATTCTACCCCTCATACAAACTCCAAGAATCCATTTCACAGGCACTACTTTCCCACTGGAAAGTGTCTGTCTGTTGCTGTTTTGAAATAAACAGCAGTCCTGTCTGCTGCGGTCAGACTGGTCTCTTTCTGCCTCCTGTCTTTACACTGCCTGAGAAATCCAATAGTCAAAAAGGAAAGTTTAAATAGAAGTGAAATTTTAATGTTTAATCAGTTTTTCACTCAGTAGATATAAAATGCTGTGTACTCCCTAGTTTTGCTTTGCTTTCTTTTACACTCCAAAGGCTTTACTTTCAATCTTTCCCAAACGTGAATATATAGGGAACAAGCACACATATCTATACACACCCACAGGCCTGCACAGCTAGTCTGTCTTTCTGTCCTTCCATCATGACTATTAGCATGTTATCATCCCTTCTAGGCTCTGCCTAACAGTTACCTAGCAACAGCCAGGTTGGCCTGGCTTACTATAAAAGGGACTATTTGGCCTCCCTTCGCTCTCTCTGACCCTTTTCTCTCTCACTCTGACACCTTTCTCCCTCTCTCTCCTTCCTCCCAGCCAGCCTCTCTCACCCTCCCCTCTCCTCTCTCTGCCTCTACTCCCTTTTCAACCTCACTTCTCATGTCCCTAATTAGACTTCATTCTACATTAGATCATGGTTGATACCTGGGGGGAGGGGGGTGGTGGAAGGGAATCCCTCATCATAACCCGTATGTTACAAAACATATCAATGAAAAATTTCTTACAAACCCTTCAAAGTGAAATAACAATTCAGTTCACTACTTTGTGAGCCTACTAAACATTACTGTGTAACATATTTATATGTGAAAAGTATATGCAAATATATACTTTTCTCTGTTATGATTTCTTTTATTTCTTGTCTTTAGCTTTTTCTAAAGCTGTAGTAGACACACATTTGTGAATGGAACAGAGACAAATTCAATCTAGCTAATGTTCATATTGGCCAGGCTTTTTTTTCTACCAACTAAGTAAATATATGTCCCTCATGCCATGGCGGTAGACATTTGGAGCAAAATCAAGTTAATTCACTTCTGAAATAATTTGCCAAAAAAATAATATAAAAGGTTATACACTAGAGCCAGGCATGATGGCACATGCTTGCAATCCCTGCATTTGGATGGCTGAGGCAGAATGATTGTCTCTAAACCATGTGCAGGAGAATCAGTAAAATTAAAATTCTTAAGAGGAAAGGAGAGAAAACAGACCCACTTATGTTGTGGCATGACAAAATGACTGTTGACGTGGTCACTTTTCATGCTTCTAGCCGATTACCTTTATTACATTAGTTGATGTGATAAGACCCACCTTAACACTAGGTGCACCCATTCCCTGAGCAAGGCTTAGAGCTATAAAAGGTGACCAATAACAGTAGTAGCCATTTGTCCCTTGACTATGAATGTAACATGGTCTCAAGCTCCTGCTGCCTTTGTTTGCCCTCCATAATGCACTGGACCTTGAATTGTAAGGTAATATAAACTAACGCATTTGTAGGGGCTATTTTATCATAGCAAAAGGAAAAGAAACTAAGAATAAGACATACATTAAACATCAGTGTCACAAGGCTCTTGTTCTTCCCTCCTCTCAGCTCTCCATCAGTTATGATCTTCCTCAAAACTACTCAGACAAGGCCCATGGAGCAAAGTGGAACACCATCATGAGTTGAGAGCAGACAGTAGACAAAGGGTCCACTACAGAGCAGTGCACGTTTACTGTGAGGGTGGACAATGGCCACAAAGACTGTCATGTAAAACTGAGTTTTAGAATGCTCTTATACTATGTTCTAAAGGCTCCTCATAGACAGCTTTCCCAGGAGGTGTTTACCTATCCACCAACTTACAAGACCACTTGCATAGACTCTTACGGGAAGAATCAGTGGTATATATATTAGTTAGTTTTCTGTTGCTGTGCTAAGACATCACAGCTAAAGGAAGAGCTTCTTTGGGTTTGTGATTCTAAGAAAGGAATAGCCACAACTAGCAGGCGTGGTGGATAGAGTGGGAAAGTTGAGAACTCGCATCCTCAACCATAAGGACAAAGCGAAGATAACAAACTGGAAATGGGGCAAAGATGGGGTAAGAGCCCACTCCCCAGTGATAGTGATGTACTTCCTCCAGCAAGGTGGCACTTCCTAATCCTCCCCAAATAGTGTCACCAACTACCGGAAACCAAGTGTTCAATTACCTGCGCCCATAAGGGACATTCTTCATTCAAATCACCACAGTATGTCTTTGCTCTATCAGACAGCCTCCTATCAGACAATAATTATAAAAATTTAAAACTATGAAAACAACAGTAGATTGTTAGTAGCTGGAAATGCAATGTCTCCTCCCAGGGTCAGAGATGATTCAAGTCCCATCTCCCTCACCAGAATTTTACTCCTGAAGTCTTTGGTCTTATAAAATGATGATTATATGGATAATTACTTGACAAAAGTGTTGGGGCTACACAAAAGACCAATTGTTAAAATTTCATTTAATCCAAGAGGCTGATATGCATTAAAAGAAGGATGGAAAATGGTGTTTGTTAAGTGAAAAGACAAATGCAGATTTATTTACTCAAAACAAACATCTAGAAGCTTTACACTGAAAATGTTATTTCAAAAATTAATGTTTTTGTGGTGGCTTTCTAAAATGCTAGAAGACATAGGAACAAGTACAATTCGATTGTTTCTTAAAACAAATTTGAATGACTCAAGTAATCATAGATTTGAATATTAGCCTTATAACAAATATTACATGTCTAAGCTGAGTTGACAAAATGGCAAAAAGCACAAAGATGTGTGGTATCTTTGCTATAAAATCTTTGCAAAAAAAAAAAAAAAAGGACTTTATCTCAGGCAATGTAATGTCATATATGTTTTTCCATGGTGAGGGAACACAGTAGAAGAGTTTCTCACTCTGTTTGAGAGAGTCCTGAGAACCAAAACAAAAAACAAACAAACAAACAAACAAACAAAAAGAGTTGTGCTCATATTGTTAAAAATGCATAGTTAATATTCCTCACTGGAATCCTTCTGGATGAATGTGCAGCCTGGGTCATTCTGTGAAAAACAACTGTTTCTTTTGAAAAAAAAAATCCTTGGTTCTAACTCAGGACTTCACCAATGCAGTGTTCCAAAGAGTTGTCCCGTGAGACCAGCCTCGTGGATCCAAGGAAGTGCTTTATCCAAGAAAGTCTTGACATTGAAAAGCCATCAGTCATATGCCATGCCCGGAGTAACCGCACCAGCTTCTCCGTTTCTCATCTCCATGACAACTGATCATGCATTGCAGAATTAATAACTATGCAATGCACTCTCTGATCAGAAAACCCAGTCTCCTTGTAAGGCAGGGTTATTCATTATTGACTTTTTAGATTGGGACAAACACCTACTACAGGAAATGTTTTCTTATGGATGTTTTGTTTGCTGCTTTTGCTTTTAATTCATTTTGTGAGATTCTTCATGCTAGTATTTACATGGCAAGTCCAATTATCTTCTCAGTTTACTTCTGGATGCTGTTGTTAAACAACGTTGTCAATATGTGGGAGCATATGTTTTCTATTCTGTATGGACTGGGGGCATAAATTGGGCTCCACTAAAGAGTCTCAAACAGTAAAATTGTAAAGTAGAATTAAAGGGCAAGAGTAGAGCTGACAGATATATTTCTTTGCCCTAGTTCTTTAGGTGTTATAAAAAATATTTTATAACTTGCAAGAATATACATGAAGGCCACCAGTCTTATCTCTTATTGTTAATAGCAATGGTGCTATACTGAATGAAAAAAAATTCTATTCTTGTTATAAAAACTACTCAGTTGGAATGCAAAGAAATTGTTTTGAATTAAAACATAGATCACAATCACTCAGAAGGAGAGCTTATTTTGTTTGGTGGACATGTGGAAAATAAATCAAGAAATAATGTGGAAAAGCAGACCTAGATTAGTCACGGATGATCTCCTTCTACACTGAATGTAATTTATTCAACAATGTAATTCTCAGGAATCCTTTGATAATAGCTACTTTTATGAACATGCAGTCCCATATTTCATTAACTTGGTTATCTAACTTTAAAAGAATAATAACATTATTATCTCTTGAGTAAATGGAAAGAACATACATAGAATTTAAGACACTCACTCATAAGTTTTCCACCTGCATTTTTGTGAGTTTCTGTTGATATATTGGTATTCTGCATTCTTGTTTCTTTGAAAGCCCCATCAGAGTCGGGCATGGTGGCACATGCCTTTATTCTCAGCACTCGGGGGAGGCAGAGGCAGGCAGATTTCTGAGTTTGAGGCCAGCCTGGTCTACAGAGTGAGTTCCAGGACAGCCAGGGATATACAGAGAAACCCTGTCTCAAAAACAAAAACAAAAGAAAACAAAACCAGAAAACAGAAAGCCGCACCAGGTGGCAATCACTCAGCTTTGCTAGTGTTCTGCATCAGGAATTCCCACAGTGCTCTAAGCACAAGACTGGACTTCATTCTCTTCCCTACCCCCTTTCCATCAAGACTGACTTTAATAGGAGACATATGGCTTGAGGACACTTGGTAACTTAATTATTGTTTATTCCACAGATACTTGTTGAGTAACAGACAGGTATAGCTGGCATCTTGATACCCACTAGCTATACGACAACAAATAATGGACATGTGTGTCTCAGTTTGCATGAAGCTTAGAATCTATAGGGGAAAAAGAAACCCTAAGGCAACGTAGCAGGGTAGTATTAAGCAAGAGAATTTTAAAAAGATGTCCCTGGAGAAAGGTAATGTGGAGTAAGGATAATCTGAGATTCTAAGGATATATTTTAAGGATTCAGGAGTATTTTATTTCAGAGATTACATTTGTATTAAGAAACAAAATCTGGGAGAAAAGTAAATGTATTTGTCTATTCTTTGAAGTCCCAAGAAATAATGTAGTGTAAACAGTGAGGGAACCAGTTCAGAGGCTTCTTGGTCATGTTTGACTCTCTCATGCCCTATGAATGCTTGAAATGATTATTTTCCTCCTAATTTTATCTCGAGCTCTTCATTTGGTAAAGATAAAGGAATAGGGAGATGGTGTAAAGGGTACACAAATCATCATTTCTGGCCTAGCTCCAGATCCTTAGCCTAGAACCATCTTTTTGTGAGAGCCATCTTTTCTGGATTAAATGGATTACTACCTGTCAGCAAAGAAACCTCTCTTTACAGCAAATGGAGGCCATCACAGAAAACCACAACTGGACCGAATGTAGAGATCAACAGTTTGTGAAGAACCCAGTCCTAAAGAGCCCAGGGAAATCTTCTTACAGAAGAGGGAAGAAAATTGTATGAGACAGAATTGCAAGAAGTCTGCTATGAAAGAGTTACTCCTAGAAATGTCTGCATAATTGGGCCAAAACAATAGCCAGATCAATGAACACATTAACCCGAAAGGGAAAACTTTTACATTAAATGTTAGTCTTTCTGTGTCTCGAACCTCACTCAGAATGATTTGTTTCTAGCTCCATCTATTTACCTGAACATCTCATAATTTGAACATCATTTTATAGAAATGTATCATATTTTCATTATCCATCCATCAGCTGCTAGCTATCTAGGCTGTTTCTACTTCCTGACTATTGTGACTAAAGCAGAAAAGAACACAGAGGGCAAGAATTCTATTACCCACGGTGATGTCTGTGGTGCTGTCTTAGGGTTTCCATGGCTGGGAAGAGACACCATGACCAAGGCAACTCTTATAAAGGACAGCATTTAATTGAGAATAGCCTACAGGTTCTGAGGTTCAATCCATTGTCATCATGGCAGGAAACATGATAGCATCTAGGTAGGCATAGAGTTGAAGGAGCTGAGAGTTCTACATCTTATTCAAAAGGTAAAGAGAAGATTGTTGCATGGGCAGCTAAGAGGAGGGTCTCAAAGCTTTGATACACCTCCTAATACTGTCACGCTCTCAGCCAAGCATATTTAAACTACTACAAGTGGTTTCCATAAGAATGGTACCCATATTTGAATATTTAGTCCCCAGTTGGTGAAACCATTTTGGAAAGATTAGGAGGTATGGCCTTGTTGGAGGGGGCAAGTCTATGAGGTTTCAAAAGCACAGACCATTCCCAGTTAGCGCTCTCTCTCTCTCTCTCTCTCTCTCTCTCTCTCTCTCTCTCTCTGCCTCATGCTTATGGATCAGATGTAAGCTCTCTGCCACAGTTCAAGCACTATGTCTGTCTACTTATAGCCATGTCCTCTTCCATAACAGTCATAGAATTGAGGCCTCTGGAAACACGAGAGCAAATTAAATGCTTTCATTTATAAGTTGCCTTGGTGATATTATCACAGCAATAAAAAGGTAATTAAGAAAGAAGTGGGTAACAGTGAATGAGCTATTGCTGTGACAGACATGACCATGCTGGGGTTTTATGGAAGAATGTAGAAAACTTTGGGACTTGGGACCAGAAAAGTATTTGAGTGCTGTAAGTAAGACAAGTTGACAATCTTTTATTCTGAGTACTATTATTCCAGCTAAACTGCAAATAGAAAAGACCATCTAGCACTCACCAAAAGCAAAATGTTATCTTTGTGCTGGTAAAACCTGTATGCTTAGGTAAGAATCATGGATAAATGTGCATGTTTCCTGCATCTCTATTATCATGTTTCCTGTGGATATATATATATATATATATATATATAGCCATTGCTTTTATTTACTATTTATATTTTCATTAAACTGAAACACATACATAGACATAAATGCACACAAATCATAAAATATCAACTACCACAAGGTATCCATGATATATATCTACCATCTAGGTCAGAAAGAGAACATCCCAACAACCCCAAATTCCTGCCCCTCCCAATCACAGTCCTTCCTCTAAAACTACCACTATCTTAATTTCAGACACAAGTTAAAGATATAAATAAAAAGAGCTCTGATAACCAACCATGAGTGTTTATGTAGGTACAAACCAGCCATTGCAGTATAGTATTTCACTGTATGCACATGTAAATACATATTTACCAATGGAACTGAGGGTGGATACCTGGATTACTTTTGGTTTGGGAACATTACAAATAAGATAGAAATATGAACATCATCATCCACATTTTTGAAATAGGGGAAAATTCTAATTGTCATGCCCATGCTCAATATTAAGGAATTACTTTTAATGTTTTTAAGGTATTGTATTAATTTATATGGCCATCAAGAATGGATTAAAGTAATAGTAGTTCCACATTCTGCTAATGTGAAGCTTTATCAACCCTACTACTTTAATTATACTGAGGGACCTCATTATAAAGATATTTATGTAAGGCTCTATGGCAGAAGTTAGCACACTAATTTTCTGAGAAAAAATCACCCCTCAGAGACAAAAGATTGTCATTAAATATATAAATGCCTTTGTAAAAATTAAAATCATTTTTCTTTTGCATTTTGTGAAACTGGAAAAGAGGAAGCTCTAAATTACGGAGTTTCTATCTGCTTCTGTCTGTAAAAACTTCCTGATAATCAACTCTGATATGATGGTTGACTCCCAAGATCTCACTGTCAGGAACGGAGTTAGGGAGACAGTCTGTTGAGAACATACAGAAGCACAACAGACAATATTTGGCTTAGGATGTGAAGAGTCTGAGCTCTAACTTTAGACATTAGAAATAGATAAGTGCTGGGTAGGTGAAACAGTAGAGGGAAGGAAAGTAAGGACAAAGAGAGCTTATGAAAATGCCTAAATACAAATGGATGGATCTGGAGGGTATCATCCTTAGTGAGGTAACCCAATCACAAAAGAAGTCACTTGATATGCACTCACTGATAAGTGGATATTAGCCCAGAAACTTAGAATACTCAAGATACAACTTACAAAACACAAGAAAAACAAGAAGAACAAAACCAAAGTTTGCATACTTTATTCCTTCTTAGAATAGAGAACAAAACACCCATGAAAGGAGTTACAAAGACAAAGATTGGAGCTAAGATGAAAGGATGGACCATCCAGAGACTACCCCACCCGGGGATCCTTCCCATAATCAGCCCCCAAATCCAGACACTATATGCCGGCAAGATTTAGCTGAAAGGACCCTGATATAGCTATCTCAAGTGAGGCTATGCCAGTGCCTGGCAAACACAGAAGTGGATGCTCACAGTCATCTATAGGATGGCACACAGGGCCCCCAATGGAGGAGCTAGTAAAATTACCCAAGGAGTTGAGGGGGTCTACAACCCTTTAGGTGGAACAACAATATGAACTAAACAGTACCCCTAGAGCTTGTGTCTCTAGATGCATATGTAACAGAAGATGGCCTAGTCGGCCATCACTGGGAAGAGAGGCCCCTTGGTCTTACAAACTTTATATGCCCCAGTACAGGGGAATGCCAGGGCCAGGAAGTGGGAGTGGGTGGGTGGGGGAGCAGGGCAGGGGGAGGGTATAGGGAACTTTCAGGATAGCATTTGAAATGTAAATAAAGAAAATATCTAATAAAAGGAAAAAAAGGAAATGCCTAAATACATGGTGAAAACCTCAAAGTCGCTGAAGAGATTAGACTGTCTAGTAGGAGCCAGATCTCTGAGTACTAAGACACATAAAGAATGCTAGGCAACAAGGGAAGGGACAGAAGGGATGAAAGAGAGAAAGTGTGAGAAAAATTAATAATCTCCATAGATATGAAAATGACATAATGAAACTCATCATTTTGTACAATGAGCATGGGCTAGTTAACAATTTTAGGAAATAATACTTCTCGTGTAGATTATTAAAGAAAAATTTCTTTACAAACTATATTGAAGATGAATGCTTTGGGTATGATATGTTGAGAACACTGCTGTAAGAAAAGGATCAACCCAGAAGTTGGATGTTAGAAGGCAAGGGCTACAATGATTGGAGGTCACAACGGGACCAATTAGGATTCACTACCAGTAGAGCGTGAATGAGAGTTAGGAGCCAGGTTTAAGATGAAGATAAGAGTATGAAACAAAATCAATAGAGTTTAGTGATGGGGTCCAAACCATGGAAGCAAGGTAGACAAAGAAGACAAGGACTCACAGAGATCTGAGAGAACTCACAGAGATCTGAGGATATAGAAGCCCGATTCTCTCCTCCATCTCAAGCACCTCTCTGACAGCTTTCCAGAGAACTGATAAAAATGAAATAAACAAGACAGAGACAGAGGGCTCTCAAGTGCACCATGGATCAGAGAGAGTAGGCATGGTGGGTAATTGTTGGCAGCACAATGATATAGAGTCTGTGTAGATGCTTAACACTTGGCTGTACAGACATCATTCAGCCACTGAATGTACCCGCTTCCCTTGAGATATAGCTGTATTCCCCAGTACACCAATGACTCGGAGAGTGGCAAATATGAAGGCATCTTGGGGAGAATAATGAGGAGGATGAATTAGGTACCTCCTTTATCTGCCCCAAACCAACTCAAATCAGGGAATCTAACAGTACCTTTAATCCTCCTGATCCAATTGTCATCTCTGAGACTTACTTCTCTGAAGCTTACTGCCCCTGTCTGCTAACTTAAGCCTAGTCCTGTAAGCTTCTAGTCACCATACAATCTTATCTAGGCCAAGAATGGTTTCAGCCTCTGAGACTTACTGATGACTAAGCTTACTCGTACCTGTTTTTTTGTTTTTGTTTTTTGGGTTTTTTTTTTTTGTTTGTTTCTTGTTTTCTCTGATATCTGGCTGGCTGATTCAACTCAGCTGTTTTGGCTCAAACTCTTCTCTAAGAGGACTGAGACTGAATCTTGTTTCTCCTTTAGCCTTTCCTGAATTGTTCTCCTTGACTTCAAACTAACTCTAGCAATCTGTTCTAATCTTCTGGATCTTTCTCATTCACTGTATTTATCTGTGGGTCATTCTGTCTTTATCTGTGCCTAGATTGTTCTCTCTTCAACCTATCTCTATAAAACTGCCAGGAAAACTATCTCTCTCTCTGAACTGCTCCTTAACTAGCCTCTCCCTCTCTGCTCTCCTCAGTGTTGGGCATATCCTATTTCTGTTAAATCGTTTTCTGATTCATCACTTTGTCTGCCACTCAGTTAGGAATCACTTTCAAACAAGAATGCTTCCTTCTGCAAACTAACAACATTATATTCATTGTTTAAGATTAAAAGTGTATACTAAGGGCATGTCTGTATTCCAGTCAGAGGGAGTAAAGGTGTGTGCCACACCACAACTAGAAACATTTTTTTTTTCCAGGAAACAACAAAATCTTGGGGTTCACAGTGTGATCAAATATCCTGCAACAAGAAAATTTCAGTGTAGCAATGGGCTTTTCTGAAAACCCCAAGAGAAGATCCTCTTTCATTTTAATATATGTAAATCCTTTGGAATTCAGGAAAAAAGAATGAGAATGAAATAGTTATTCAGTGGACTTGAGGTTTGTATCAGAAGACTGTTGGTTAGAATGAAGAGCCACTTTGATTGTATACTAAGGTAGGGGAGCAAAATTTGCCTTGTCTACAGTTTGGTGTTTTTTTTTTTCTACAAAATGTTCAGCAACCCATTTATTTATAGAGTGGTTAGAGACTCTCAGGGCTGGTTTAAGAAAAGGACAACAGACAAGAGAAAAGCTGAAAATAGAGAGAAGTCATTTGTGTGAAGGAAAAGCACCAAGGAGCTGGAAAAGTTCACCTGAGCCTGAGGGAGGTGGAAGGAAAGTGCATGAAAGGGAGGAAGCAGGGCCAGAGGGGAGACTGTGTATACTATGATAGCTGGAACTTTGATCTTGGAGCAGATTTTATTATATTTTAATAAGTTACATTATTTTCTTCTTCTAAACTTAAGCAATTTACTCAACCCTTCAAGCCTGAGTTCCCTTCTCATTAAAATGGAGACTATAGTAGCATCTACTTCATCGAGTTGATTCCAGAATTAAATGAAACAATAAATCTAATGTTATAGCTTGGTGTCTTGGCACATGGTGAGTACGTAACCAATAGTGAAGCAATCGCTGCAGAGAATTCAGTGCCTACAACATAGTTTAGGGGATGTATAGCTGGTTTGCAAAGGCAACATAAGCTTCTCACGTTAAGGAAATCATGAAATGTGTTGCTGGATAGAAATCCCCGTGAACTCTAAGGATGCTCAGTTTAGGGGTGTGATTTGGGGCAGAGAGGCAGTTGTGAGCAAGATTCCCAGTGCATTAGCAAACAGGACTTGTCAGTCAACATTGGTCACATGAAGGAAGACTATATCAAGGAGAACAGTTTGGGGGTTTCATTAATGCTGCTGTTTGTTTGTTTGTTTGTTTGTTTGTTTTTAAGGAAAGTGGAGGATGAGAGTTTGGAAGTGATTATAGGAAGCCTAGAATCATGACCTTCTCTCCCAAAGCTGGTATGACTGACTCTAGAGGGATACACAGCATTCACTTGAAAACCAAGAACGAGAAGAGTCCACGGACAGAAGCAAGTTTCTGTAAAAGTACTTATAGAGCAAAGTGTTCTACAAAGTGTGATGGAATTACTTAGTGTAGATAAAAGCCTGGAAACAGTTTGAAAGGTTGGGTATGGGAAGAAAACCACAGGAGATGAGAATTATTAAGGGTTTCCTCAGGTGTAGCATCCATCAGGAGTACTTTACAGGAACCTTGGGGAATCTACCAGTGGCCTGTAACTCTTTAAAAGGATCTTTCTTTTAAAAGAATCAGTTGGATATCTCTGCTGAGCTATCATAGGTGGATAAAGAAAAATGCCTGAGTCTCAGAAATGCATACACAGATTTAAGTAAAGTTTGAATGGAAAATATTTCAAATGCTAATTAGCAAAGTCAACACATTCTATTGTCTTCAAGGACTATGCTATGAAGATCCTAATAGAACTCTGAGAATGTTCCAAAGAAATTACTGTGCTATTCCACCCGAGATGTGCCAGAAATTACCTGTATATGTCCTCCATAAGGCAAGTTCTGCCTGCTTTGTTTCGTGAACTCCAGAAGCTGAGAGACAATAATTGGTTTTTAGCAAACTTCTTTAGGTTGCCCCTGCTTCTTTCAATTTTGAAGCGCCTGGTGTTCAGCCTTTAAGCATACCTCACACCTGCTGAGAGGGCTTTGTGCATCATCTCATCCCAGCCCCTTAGACACCTTTTAAGGAAAATAAGAGCCTGTGTAAGAAGTGTGCTTGCCAAAGTCAGTTTCCACTGTGGTTTTGCTTCAAATTCCAAGAGATTTCAAACAGTAAGACTGAAACTGATGCCAAGGGTTGCATGGGAAATCAGAGAAACACCCATAATGATGATACAAGTGAAAATAACATCGCTATGGTTAAAAAAAAAAAGTTAAAAAACAAACAATCAGAAGAATTATGGAGGAGATTCATTATTTTGGTACACTGGGGAAAGCCACAACACAATGATGAGAGATGTTTAAGTCTGGTGTAACAGAGACAAATAGTGTGGAAAGTAAGAAGCAATCAGACATCTGTCTGCCAGGACAAGCAACTTCAGACCAGAGGAAACGCTTCAGCTCATTCAGACGTTTTTGGAATAAACCACTGGCTGCAGGCTGGAAATAACTTCTTGAGAAGGATTTCCTGAGACATTAATGTTATGCTGGGAAATTCAATAGTGCTGAACAAAGAGAACAGTGTTGTGGAGTTCTGCTCCCAGTCTAGTGCACCTGGTGGCTCCACAGGGCTGCCAAAGCACTTTCAACCACCATGAGATGTTGGGCCTTGGGGGAAGGAATTCAGAGAGCACCCAGGGCTATGGTGTTTAGAACTGGCTTACAATGGAGGAGGGGCTGGCTATTATTAAACAACTTTAGTATTAGCTCTCTCTGCTTCTCACTAAAATGAGTTTACAAAACAGTTCTCTTCCTTGTGGTTCAGCCTGTATTCCTCCTTATAAGGGCAGGTGGATATGGATGGTCTGGATTAGGGTGACCTTTTCTGACAGCAAAACTCAACCCTTGGCTCTTCCATATCTTTGGTGGTAGACTCTTGATTTCCCCTTTCTCTATCATCTGAAGAAACACACACATACAAAAAAGGATTTTCTTTCTCATCTCTGAATTTTGCCTCCCAAGTCTCCACTATATGTCCTTGTAAAGGTTGTTAGTTAAGTGAATTTGTTTGACTGCATTATGACACATTTGATTTGGAACAGAAAGGAAGAAGATTCAATCCCAATTTCCAAAAAGGAACTAGGACTTCCAGGTGGTCAAAATAGTCCTTCTCTTAGCATAATAATGTGGAATGTATATTATACTCTCTGAGAAGTTCATAGGACCAGGGAAAACTTAGTACTGATGTTTAAGCTTACATTTGTAAGGGTCCATGATCACAGAAAAATGATACCCTGGACTCAAATAGTATGTAAATACAAAGAGTGTTTTATTCTGCAGCCTGCTGGGGTCTCCTATTACCAGAATAGAGAGACAACCAAGTGGGCCACAGGCCTGATTTCAAGCACATTAGGGAATTCCAGGGTAGGTGACCTTATGTTAATCTGTTGAATCCATCTCTACAGACATTCCACTATCAGGATGTGGGGGTTGGAAACGTGATGAGGAGGTCTGGAAACTGTTGCTGAGGAAGTAGCTGAGGGAGTCTAGAAACTGCTGCTGATCCATTGAACTTGCCTTAGGCCAGGTGACAGGGCAGCTTCTGAGGCCTGGATTTGTCTGGAGTTTCCCAGTTCTTGGAAACAGATTTAGGCCTAATCTCCTTAACTGCCAATTTGAAGCCTGTCATGGAGTCAGCCTAGCCTTCTCATATTGAAGCAAACTACCTTCTAAATCTCTACTATGGCCACAGACAAATGGTGCTCCTGTGATTAATCTGAGAAGCCTCTTTAAAAATGAACAGTGGGGATTACAAGATGCTGCCCAAGATGTAAAACTAAGAAAGGCTTATCATCCTCTTCCCTAACAGGATGTTTATCACCCATCCCCATCTCCCTCCCTGACCCTAAGGCTCTGGGAATAGGGGAGAAGAGGGCCTGAGAAGTATAAGGTAAAGAAATGCAAAATGCCATTCTTTAGATTCCATGCTCATACTATCTGTCATTAACTTCACTGTGTACATACAAAAGTAGCCCTATCAGCAATCAGTCAAGGAAGATAAGGAGGAGCTCTTGGGGCCCTGACTTTTACCTATAAACTACTGGATAGATTCTAGAAGAGGAGGAATCACTGTCTTCAGTTGTGCTGTTCCTGTTGAGCCCACCAGGCTCCACTGAATAAGTACAAACCTGTGGTCCTGCAGATTGCCATTGTTAATCTCAGTAAGTTAGAGAGCAAAGTTAGTAGATAGTTACCCTAGACAGAGATATGTGATAAAAATGGAGACTAAAAGCGAGTGATAGAGTAGTGAGGGTGAGATTTGTCAGTATGCATTAAATACATGTGTGAAAGGTCTAAAATCAAATTTAATTAGTAAAATTTCAGTATCTCCCTTGAGTGTGAGAGATCCAATTGTTTGGCTCTGTGCATCCTATCCACCATGATGAGTATATCTACATCAGAGAGCTTGGGTAATAGACTAATAAAGTACCCTTTGCTGTAGACCCTCTGAGGGAATTCACTGGGCACCCACAAAGGGAGACCCCTCACAAAGATAATGCCCACCTCCTTCCTGAGAGTCACAGATGAGATAAAGTACTTTGTGCTCTAACACCAGACAGTGTGATTCCTGCATGGTCAGCTTTCGGGAGTCTGCTATATAATGCAGAACACTTCAGAGTTCTTTAAAGCCTCTAAATGGCATTTCTATGACCTTCTCCAGGATGCTTCTGCTGCTCTCTTCTTGCTGAAGAACCATCGAAGAAGCTATATGCATTCTCATTTTGAAGAAATAGATTTCTCAGGCACTCCCCAGCCATCTTCCTAACTACCTTTCTTTATCCTCTAAGCATTTTGCTCCCTTTTTAAAAGAGAGTGTGTTTTTTTCTTAGTGACAGAGAAGTGGGATTTTTCATCTAGATGTGGATATTAATGAAAGCATCATAAGAATACTAGTTTTCACTATTTTAAATGTTTCATCTCAGACTCTTGACTGATGTCATAAATTACAAAGAGTTTAATAAATCCTCTGTAGAGTGAAAGGAACCTTTCTACAACACACTACACAGATCTCACCTTTCCAGGTGGTCTAGTTGGTGTTGCTATGAGAAATACATGACCGCAACCTGAGGGAGGAAAGAGTTTATTTAGTTTACATTTCCAGGTAAATAGTTCATCTTAGAGGGAAATAAGTGCAGGAGCTCAAGTTGGAGGCCTGGAGTAAAAGTCAAAGAGGGACATTTCTTACAGGTGTGTTCCTTGCTCTCTGCTCTCTGCTATCTGCTCCCTCCCTTCCCCTCTTTGCTCTATATCTTCTCCCTGTGTGTCTCTCTCTCTACCTCTCTCCATCATCTCTCCATCTCTCTGTGTGTATGTCTCTCCCTCTCTTTCTGCTATAGCCCAGGCCAACTTGCCCTGGGTGTTTTCCCACTATGTGTAGGACTCCCACATCAATCATTAATCATGATAATTCCTAACATATATAACCTGAAAATAACATGATTGGGTCAATTGTTCAGTTAGATTTCCCTCTTCCTAAATGATGTTAGGTATTTCAAGTTGACAGTAACCAACCAACCTACTAGGCCTCTAAATTCTATATGGAAATTCACATTTCCTAAACAAGAATTCAAGGTATCATAGTGTTTAATTTTCTATTTTTTTCTATTACACATTTCCATACTAAATTGTCATTCCAATGATCAGTAAAGCATGTGGAACTTATTGCTTAAGTTAGCAGTGTGTACTTAAAAAACTGGTTTCTTTTGCTCCTCAGTCACATATAACAAAACAGGTAATAGACTGACAAATTTCAATCTCAATCTTCAGAATAAGAATTAGGTGACATTTATCATATTCATGAGTAGGAATTCAAACACTGGGGCACTGAGACATCACTTCGAAACTGTTAGACTAGTAAAGTTGAAAAGAGCCATAACCACAATTCTGGTTGTAAAGAAGTAGACATTTCAGCAGGGCGTGGTGGCGTGCTCCTTTAATCCCAGCACTCAGGAGGCAGGTGGATTTCTGAGTTCGAGGCCAGCCTGGTCTACAGAGTGAGTTCCAGGACAGCCAGGGAAATACAGAGAAACCCTGTCTAGAAAAACCAAAAAAAAAAAGAAGTAGACATTTCTGTGTGCATATTCAAGAATGAACCCATCTTTTAATCATCCACTAAAATTAAAAACACTTTGTATTAGTTAGGGTCTCATTGCTGTGAAGTGACAGCATGACTGAGGCCACTCTTATAAAAGGAAACATTTCATTGGGACTGGGTTAGTTAAAGTTTCAGAGGGTCAGTCCATTATCATCATAGCAGGAAACATGGCAGCATCCAGGCAAACATGGTGCTGGAGAAGGAGCTGAGAGTTCTATGTTTTGATCCAACTGAAGCCAGGACAGATGGTCCTCCACAGGCAACCAAGAGGAGTAGCTCTCTGCCCTGGATGGATCTTAAGCATAGAACCTCAAAGCCCACCCCCACAGTGACACACTTTCTCCAATAAGGCTGTACCTACTGCAACCTTCTAATAGTGCCACTTCCCATAGGCTAAGCATACTCAAACCACTACACACTTCAATTACTTTATTTCATATTTCAAGGTTGAGAATCTATTCCAAAGAAATAAAATGGGAGTGGGATAACAACTGAACTGTAAAAAAAGATTAAGTTAAATTTATAACAAGATAAAAAATAAATAAAAGGTCCCAATCTGAAGGGGCATACGTACAAGGGCATGTAAACAAATAGTTCTTATGTGATCTTGGTTGCAGTACAATTGTGCAAAACTGTTTTATGATATTATCACACAAATTGTGTATTACACACCACAAAGCAGACTTAACCTTCATTATCTATGAAGACTTATAGGAGGATCCTGTGCTGGTAAGACAATCTTAACATAGCAAGGTTTCCTTATTTATCAGGGCCTTTTGTTGTGCATAGTACCTACTGTATCCTATGAACAGCTTCAGTTCTATAATGCTACTTGGATGAGGATATTGATAAAGAACGTATATTCTGGATTTACTTTTTTCTCTATTAAAATTTTCTAGACCCTATACATATCTTACAATCACGCAGCAGAAATGACTTACAAAAACTCTGGCTCCCCTTTCAAGAGTTTTATTGTCCATAGTCTTCCAATCACAAATAGTTTACAATATTATACTTGTATTTCAAAAAATTTAAATCCCAATGTCCCTATTCCTCAATTAATGAGCTGCGCCACAAACTTTATTACAGCAAGATAGAACTGAAGAAAAGTTGTGTCCCTTCTCTTAACCATTCTCCAAACACAACACTAAAAACCAACAGACTCCCTTCTTGATACATGGTATCGTGAGGTCAAACCTTGTTCATTTCATTCACTCAGCATAACCCAACTTATAAGATAGACATAGAATCTTGGGATGTCAATGTTGCCTGATTTCTTAATTTACAGATTAATAGACACTCATCCCCTTCATAATGCTTTGGAATACAGCACAGCAATACAATTATGTTCAGTAATTTTTTTTACAACCCATTCATAAAAGAGAGGTCTTCCCCCAGCCTTTTGTTTTTAACTCTTTGCTATTTCTCACCTCTAGGTCATACTTCCAAGCAAAAGATCCCAGACAGTTTCACAAGGTTTGCTTTAATGTAGCAAAACCTGAGACACTGCTTTAGCTTCAAGTTTACTCTCAAAAATGCCTTAACTGTTCTTGAACTTTTCTGCATTTTTAAACTATGATTTTCCTAGGTATATGCATATGTGCAGATCCTTCTTAGATTGCCTACATTAGTTATAAAAATGAGTTGTTTAACCTCTAGAATTCTCTCTCTCTCTCTCTCTCTCTCTCTCTCTCTCTCTCTCTCTCTCCCTCTTTCTCTATCTTCCTCCTAAAAAACAAAAAGCAAAACCTCCCTAAACTTCTGTCCCTAGTTTCATCATGTGATGTGCTATTTCAACCTAACTTGACAACACTCTATACACAAAACTGACTTACTCTGTTTTTACTATAACAGAATAAAAACTAGGTACTTTATACAGAAAAGAAATCCAAGATACATGCATCTAGTGAGTTTCGTTGTTTTACTATGCCATGATGAAGGACAGAAGGGCATAAGAAAACAAAAGAAAAGAAGTTCAATTTTTTTCAATCAGTACCCCGTTTCCATGGCAACCTACTATATATTATAATAACATTTATTCATCCATGAAAGAAGAACCTCCATGACCATCACTTCTCAACACTATTGCACTGGGCATAACCAAACCACAGCATCATGCTCTAAGACTTGCATGCTAGTTCATGGTTCCCGTTCCTCCTGTTCAATTCATTTTTTGTTTATTTCATTTTCCAATCCTTAAAATATCAGGTTCTGTTTTGCATGGGGGTGGGTTTCTGCTTCCACACATATAATTGTAACAGGATGGCTATGGAAGCTCTATTGGATGTGACCTGCTGGCAGGACTTGGCTATAGCTGACTTGTGGAGATTGGTTGACATTTATTCATTTCTCAATACAGGAAACATGGGCCATTTCTCTATTACATCGAGTTAGGCTTATATTTTTCTAATTTCAAAAACCTAGATGTTTGTCTCACTTGACTGAATAGTAAGGCATATTGGCATGTTTCCTCGAAATCCCAAAATGCATTTTTAAACTTTTTGCTGAACAGATGACTTAAGACCTCTTCCATTCCAACAATTGTTATAGTTTGTACATCCACAATTGTGAATGAGAGCAGGCATATTTTTGTATTGCATTGTCATTGTGCATATTGTTCTGTGAGTGATACTTTCCCCATGTTCCTATGGATCTGCCATATTTCTTATTTTTAGTAAGTTGTCTATTATTGGCAGATAATAGACAACTATGAAATAATGTAGAAAGCTAGAACACTATACACTAATTTAGGATATACACTTTTGCTGGCATTTTGGAAGGCAGGTAAGCTACTACTTCCATTCTTGAAGTGCATCCTGAATGTTCTTTTTTTTTTCTCCCTTCCCTCCCCCATCCTGAAAGTTCTTAAGGACATATGTAAAGAACTATTGAAATGAAGAATTAATTAACAGTCCATTAATTAAACCATATAGCAATATAAATTATTTACTCCATATAGAAATATGAAAAATTATGTAGAATACATAGAAAGTAAGTAATAAATACATTATTTCTTTAAAACATATATTGTAATATTGTACATAGAATTAAATGTCCCTTTTATTACCTCACATTTCAGCTCCTCCCTAAGAAGCAACAATTACTATTTAATCTCTATGTGCCAAAGTCATAGCTTTTAAGTTTTTTCTGTTTTTAACATTTTTCCTCTTTAGCTTGGCTTAATCTGTGGACGCTCTTGTAACACAGATCATAGTCCAAGAAACTTATTAACAATAAAAATATTTTTATTAGAATAGAAAATAGGCTAGCCAAGACCAAAGTACCAGCAGACTGATGTCTGATGAAGCTCTGCTTCCTACCCCATCTTCTTACTGTAACCATGCTTGAGATGAGAGATGTGTTATAAATCTTGAGTCACTTTTACAAGGTCTGTTATTCATGATGTCTTTTCATCACAAAGAATTTGGTGACTTTGACATCAGATTTGTCAGCCCTTTTTCTATGGCCATTCTGTGCCTTATTTAACATTTTTTATGCCACTGAATTCATAAAGATAGTCAAATGTTTTTAATAATCACTTTCATTACTTAGGTTTGGTTGAGCTGATTATTACATAGGATTTACTTACTGTACAGTCAAAAATATGACCTTATTTGTCTCCTTATAAATAACTAACTTACTCAAAACTATTTTATTTTTTTTCCACTGATTTGAGATGACAACTTTGTTAAATGGATGCTATGAGGGGCAATTCTGATGTCTTGCTCTACTACCTTAATCCACTGAACATAGAAACCAAATTAAGATCTCAGAGAAAGCACTAAAATGGCTGAAATTCAAAACCTGTTTATATGGCTTAGATTTATTTTCAGCTTGTCATGACTGGGAAGCAGGAGTGTCAGTTGAGGGGTTGCCTCCATCAGATTGGCCTCTGAGCATATCTAATGAGCATTTTATTGGTTGTGAATTGTTGTAGAAAGGCTTAATCTACTGTGTGCTGGGTCATCTCTGGGCAAGTGGGCTTGGGGTATATAATAAAGATAGATGAGATGTTCCCAAATCCTTGAGTATAGAGGTTGTTGTAGATCTACCTCCTGAGTCACTCATGCTTAGTACTTGACCAGTTGTGGGTCTTTGGAATGGTCTCCATTCATGGCAAAAAGAAGCTTCTTTAAGAAGTGATTGCTACATTCATTTTCTGCATATAAAAGTAAATACTTAGAATACAGTTTTTCATATATGCTTGTTTAAGAAAATGGAAGCAGTATGTTCTCCTCTAGGGTCTGTGACTTCTCCAGCCCATGGCAGTAGAATAGAGGGTCTTAAGTCCAATTTAACATCTGCTGATAAACCCTCGTTATAAGTTTCAATATAGCACTATTTGAATTTTGCCAGGCTTGGTAGCACTACTTATTGCTTTTCTCCCTTGGAAGCTTGCATAGCATCCTCTAATATTATGAAAGCTAGTCCTCCTGAAGGAAGCTTCCAGGTTGGTTCCAGCTTTATTCCTCCAAAACCTGTGTCCAAAGTGTGTTATGTCTTTAGCAACAGGTTTGTGTCTTCAGGTTCTGGGAGTCAACCAAGTACAGTGGCGATAGACTATGCTGCTTTGGGAATCTCTTGAAACCCCTCCTGATAGTCAACTTGAAGTCAGTTTCCCATGTCTGGCAGCATGTGCTTGGTGGTGGTGGCAGTGGTGGTGGTGGTGATGGTGGTGGTTTGTGACTCTTGGCTCACCTTGTGTGGTATGATTCTATTTAGACTACATATGTGTTATATATGCATTTTAAGTAAAAATTTAAAATAATGTTTCCCTATGGCTTTTCAAACGTAGTTACCATCATTTGTCTCTCCTTCCTTCCTACACTCTCCCCACTCTCCTCATTTCCCCATTCCTTCTTCATAGGACCCATGTCTGACTATGCCCCTCTCTAGAGCTCCTTTTCCACCTCTACCAAGGTCCCTTTTTATGTTCCTGGCTTCTGTGGTTACATCAAGTTATATGCTCACATCTAAAGATTCAAAGCTGAGATCCACAAAAAAGAGAGAACAAGTACAACTTGTCTTTCTGGGTTACCTCATCTAGTATAATATTTTCCAGTACTATGCATATCCAATATATATAAAGAACTCAAGAAGGTGGACACCAGAAAATCAAATATCCCCATTAAAAAGTGGGGCACAGAGTTAAACAAAGAATTCTCAACTGAGGAATACCGAATGGCTGAGAAGCACCTGAAAAAATGTTCAACATCCTTAATCATCAGGGAAATGCAAATCAAAACAACCCTGAGATTCCACCTCACAC
>LR750261.1:102343-167343 GCA_902729485.2 Mus minutoides
GCTGCCAGGGATCCCTCCCATAATCAGCCACCAAAATAAACACTATAGCATATGCCAGCAAGATAATGCTGAAAGGGACCTGATATAGCTGTCTTGTGGGAAGCTATACCAGTGCCTGGTAAACACAGAAGTGGATGCTCACAGTCAGCTATTAGTTGGAACACAGGACTCCCAAGGTAGGAGCTAGAGAAAGTACCCAAGGAGCGGAAGGGGTCTTCAACCCTCTAGGTGGAAGAATAACGTGAACTAACTAGTTCCCCCTGCGCTCATGTCTCTAGCTGCATATATGGAAGAAGATGGCCTAGTTGGCTATCATTGGGAGGAGAGGCCCCTTGGTCATACAGACTCTATATGCCCCAGAACAGGGGAATGCCAGGGCCATTACGTGGGAGGGGGTGGGTAGGGGAGCAGGGCAGGGACGCGGGAGGGTAAGCGAAAATTTCTGGATAACAGGTGAAATGTAAATGAAGAAAATATCTAATAAAGAGAAAAAAAAAAAACCTAAATGGAGAGAACCTGGAAGCAATCCCACTAAAATCAGGGATTAGACAAGGCTGCCCACTTTCTCCCTCCCTATTCAGTATAGTACTTGAAGTCTTGGCCAGAGCAATTCGACAACAAAAGGAGATCAAGGGGATACAAATTGGAAAGGAAGAAGTCAAAATATTACTATTTGCAGATGATATGATAGTATATATAAGTGACCCTAAAAAATTCCACGAGAGAACTCCTAAACCTAATAAACAGTTTCAATGCAGTAGCTGGATATAAAATTAACTCAAACAAATCAATGGCCTTTCTCTACACAAAGGATAAACAGGTTGAGAAAGAAATTAGGGAAACAACATCCTTCACAATAGTCAAATTTATATAAAATACCTTGGTGTGACTCTAAGCAAGGAAGTGAAAGATCTGTATGATAAGAACTTCAAGTCTCTGAAGAAAGAAATTGAAGATCTCAGAAGATGGAAAGATCTCCCATGCTCATGTATTGGCAGGATTAATATAGTCAAAATGGCTATCTTGCAGAAAGCAATTTACAGATTAAATGCAATTCCCATCCAAATTCCAACTCAATTCTTCACTGAGTTAGGGCAATTTGCAAATTCATCTGGAACAACAAAAAACCTAGGATAGCTGTCTTAGTGTTTCTATTCCTGCACACGCATCATGACCAAGAAGCAAGTTGGGGAGGAAAGGGTTTATTCAGCTTACACTTCCATACTGCTGTTCATCACCAAGAAGTCAGGACTGGAACTCATGCAGGTCAGGAAGCAGGAGCTGATGCAGAGACCATGGAGATATGTTCTTTACTGGCTTGCTTCCCCTGGCTTGCTCAGCCTGCTCTCTTATGGAACCCAAGACTACCAGCCCAGAGATGGTCCCACCCATAATGGGCCTTTCCCCCTTGATCACTAATGGAGAAAATGCCCTAGAGCTGGATCTCAAGGAGGCACTTCCCCAACTAAAGCTCCTTTCTCTGTGATAGCTCCAGCCTGTGTCAAGTTGACACACAAAACTATCCAGTACAATAGCAAAAACTATACTCAACAATAAAAGAACCTCTGGTGGAATTATCATGCCTGAACTCAAGATGTACTACAGAGCAATTGTGATTTAAAAAAAAAAAACTGCATAATGCTGGTACAGGGACAGGCAGGTAGATCAATGGAATAGAATGGAAGACCCACAAATGAACCCACACACCTATGGTTACTTGATATTTGACAAGGGAGCTAAAACCATCCAGTGGAAAAGAGACAGCATTTTCAACAAATGCTGCTGACACAACTGGAGGTTATCCTGTAGAAGAATGTGAATTGATTCATTCTTATCTCTTTGTACAAAGCTCAAGTCTAAGTGCATCAAGGAACTCCACATAAAACCAGAGATACTGAAACCTATAGAGGAGAAAGTAGGGGAAAGCCTCGAAGATATGGGCACAGGGGAAAAATTGCTGAATGAAACAGCAATGGCTTGTGCTATAAGATCAAGAATCAATAAATGGGACCTCATAAAATTGCAAATCTTCTGTAAGGCAAAAGACACTGTCAATAAGACAAAAAAGCCACCAACAGATTGGGAAAGGATCTTTCCCAATCCTAAATCTGATAGGGGTCTAATATCCAATATATACAAAGTATTCAAGAAGCTGGACTCCAGAAAATCATATAACACTATTAAAAATGGGGTACAGAGCAAAACAAAAAATTCTCAACCGAGGAATACTGAATGGCTGAGAAGCACCTGAAAAGATGTTCAACATCCTTAATCATCAGGAAAATGCAAATCAAAACAACCCTGTGATTCCACCTCACACCATTCAGAATGGCTAAAATGAAAAACTCAGGTGACAGAAGATGCTGGTGAGAATGTGGAGAAAGAGGAACACTCCTCCATTGCTGGTAGGATTGCAAGCTGGTACAACCACTCTGGAAATCAGTCTGGCGGTTCCTCAGAAAATTGGACATAGTACTACTGGAAGATCCAGCAATACCTCTCCTGGGCATATACCCAAAAGATGTCCCAACTGGTAATAAGGACACATGTTCCACTATGTTCATAGCAGCCTTATTTATAATAGCCAGAAGCTGGAAAGAACCCAGATGTCCCTCAACAGAGAAATGGATACAGAAAATGTGGTACATTTACACAATGGAGTACTACTCAGCTATTAAAAACAATGAATTTATGAAATTCTTGGGCAAATGGATGGACCTGGAGGATATAATCCTGAATGAGGTAACTCAATCACAAAAGAACACACATGGCATGCACTCACTGATAAGTGGATATTAGTCCAGAAACTTAGAATACCCAAGATACAATTTGCAAAACACATGAAACTCAAGAAGAAGGAAGACCAAAGTGTGGACACTTAGTCCCTCCTTATAATGGGGATCAAAATACCCATGGAAGGAGTTACACAGACAAAGTTCTGAGCTGACACTGAAGGAAGGACCATCCAGAGACTGCCCCACACAGGGATCCATACCATAAACAACCACCAAACCCAGACACTATTGCATATGTCAGCAAGATTTTGCCTCCAGGACTCTGATATAGCTCTCTCTTATGAGGCTTTGCCAGTGCCTGGCAAATATAGAAGAGGATACCCACAGTCATCTATTGGATGGAACATGGTGCCCCCAATGAAGGAGCTAGAGAAAGTACCCAAGGAGCTAAAGGGTTCTGCAACCCTATAGGAGGAACAACAACATGAACTAACCAGTACCTCCCGGAGCTTATGTCTCTAGTTGCATATGTAGCAGAGGATGGCCTAATAGGCCATCAATGGGAGGAGAGGCCCTTGGTCTTGGGAAGACTATATGCTCCTGTACAGGGGAATTCCAGGGCCAGGAAGTGGAGTGCTTGGGTTGGGGAGCAGCGTGGGACTTTCGGAGAGGAAACTAGGAAAAGGGATAGCATTTGAAATGTAAATGAAGAAAATATCTAATAAAAAAAAGAAATAATATAAATATATTCCATAATAAAATGATAAAAAACAAATCTTATAACCAAAGAAAGTGATAGAGAAATACAGTTCATTATCAGATTGTCTTCTGTAGACTGTTCAGTTGTAAAGGAGAGAATATGGAACTATTTAGATTGAAACAAAAATATGGAACTCAATGGGTTCTAGAAGAAGTAAAATTTGCATAATATTAAGAATCATTTTTGAAGAAGTAGGTAGTCATGGACACACCAGGAGAACATGTCTATAGAGTCAACTTATTGGGATTCATGGGAATTTGCAGAGATTAGGGAACCTGTAAATGTCTGACCTAGGTCCTCTGCATGCATGTTATTGCTGGGTAGCTTGGCATGCTTTCATAAACCTAACAGTGGGATGAGGGGGCGTTGTCTCTGACTCCTTTTACCTACTTGTGGGACTCTTGTGCTCCTCTGAGGTTTGCTTCCTCATGTGATAGTATCTACCTGGTCTTATTTTAGCTTGTGATGCCATGCTTGTTTGATGTCCCTGTGGGAACTGCTCTTCTCTAAGTGGAGGAAGAGGAAGACAGATCTGAGATAGAGGGGAATTAAGAGAGCACATGTGGGGAGAATAGAGGACTGTAGTTTGGATATAATATATGAGAGAAAATTTAAAAATAAAGAAGAATTTATGCCCAACCTAAAAAGAGAAAGAAACCATTTCTATATGAATAAAATAAATTTCCAGACCTGCACCAATCCAAATGAGTCTATTCTTTCTAGAGAGTAAGAATGAAGGACTCTGAAGAAGCAGAAAGCCAAATGCCCTGTGTGCAAGTCTAGGGAGGTCATGATGGCTTGAACATAAAAAGTAATAACATATACATACGTGCATGGGATTTGGGGGAACATAAGGGAGTGAGAGTGAGGACCTGGAGAGAGATGAGTAGACATGTGGACAGGCATACAGGAACAGAGTCATGAGGGCAGAGAAGAGGATGGGGCACAGAGAAGAACAGAAAGGCAGAGAGAGAATGAGAAAGCTGGAGTGGTGGGCAGTCCTATGATATGCAACCCACACCTGCAGCTCCTGGCAGTGGCAGCAGGTAATGCCTTAAGCCTTCTCTAGGTTCCTGATTAAAGATATATAAAAGGAATAGAAAATATGCTTCAGATCTCTTCCCCTCGCTATGCTACTGTTCTGTTAGGATTTTGAAAGTTCGGAGCTTTAACATGAATCAATGAAATTTTGATAAGTTATTAGTGTAAATTCTGTTAAAGCCTTACACTCTGTGATCCACTATCACAGTCACAAGTCCAAGGTTATAAATTTCCTCTGGTTGTCTTCTAAGTATAGATTGAAAAGTGTTTCTCACTGTGCTAAACCTATGTACATAGAGTCTTCAGGATAGAGGGAAGAAGCCTCACTTTCACAGTCACACTGAAAATCATGGTCTAGTGATTTTGCCTCTTCTACTCTATGGGAGGCTTCTGTCTCCTCTGAGCACGCCTTAAGGATTGTTCATACTTTTAATAAAATAATTGTTTGCCAAGTCTCTACTGAGACACAAATGTGTATTTCTACTGCCTTTTTCTGCAATATGGATTTCAGTACAGATTACAATGTTAATGCTAACATGTCTAAAAAGTATCTCTTTGTGTAAACTTAAAAAGATCATGAAAGCTTCGGGGAATCTACTCAGATCCACATATCAACGGTCAAATGGAACTCCAGATAAATACCCCTGTGATTAACGACCTAAGTTTCCCACCTATTGCTCACTCCAGAGAGTGGGATTCCTACCCAGTTCCCTGGTTTTAGGCTCCCCTCTTCCCAGCTACCAAGAACATGGGTCTAAAAGTTCAAATGTATGCCTAAGGAAAATAAAATTTTCCCTAGCCTACTTAATCTTCACACACACACACACACACACACACACACACACACACACAGAGAGAGAGAGAGAGAGAGAGAGAGAGAGAGAGAGAGAGAGAGAGAGAGGTGTTTCAGCATCCTGCCAAGTCTAAGTGTCACTTCAAACTCTGCATCCAGACAGCTCCAGAGAGGCTACCCTTAGGTGCTCTCCTCTAGCCTCACAGACTGATTGAACCTGGCCTGCACCTTCCTAGCCACAGATAGTCCCACAGATCCTGGACAGCAGTGACACCAGCTCTCCCAGGACTTGACCAGCATCCTAGTTTTCTCAGGGCTTCCAAAGACAATGTTGTCCCTAGACAGCAGGAAGAACACAATGCCCAAACAAAGAATTCTCAACTGAGGACCACCAAATGACTGAGAAGGACCTAAAGAAATGTTCAACATCCTTAATCATCAGGGAAATGCAAATCAAACAACCCTGAGATTCCACCTCACATCAGTCAGAATGGCTAAGATGAAAAAGTCAGGTGACAGCAGATGCTGGTGAGGATGTGGAGAAAGAGGAACACTCCTCCATTGCTGGTGGGATTGCAGGCTTGGACAGCTACTCTGGAAATCAGTCTGGTGGTTCCTCAGAAAATTGGACATGGTACTACCAGAGGATCCAGCAATACCTCTCTTGGGCATATACCCACATATTCCAACTGGTAATAAGAACACATGCTCCACAATGTTCATAGCAGCCTTATTTATAATAACCAGAAGCTGGAAAGAACCCAGATGTCCCTCAATAGAGAAATGGATACAGAAAATGTGGTACATTTACACAATGGAGTACTACTCAGCTATTAAAAACAATAAATTTATGAAATTATTTGGGCAAATGTATGTATTTGGAGGATATCATCTTTAGTGAGGTAACCCAATCACAAAAGAAGTCACTTGATATGCACTCACTGATAAGTGGATATTAGTCCAGAAATTTAGAATACCCAAGATACAATTTGCAAAACACAAGAAAATCAAGAAGAACAAAGACCAAAGTGTGAATACTTCATTCCTCCTTAGAATAGGGAACAAAATACCCATGGAAGGAGTTACAGAGACAAAGTTTGGAACTAAGGAGAAAGGATGGAACATCCAGAGACTACCTCACCCAGGGATCCATCCCATAATCAGCCACCAAACCCAGACACTATTGCATATGCCAGCAAGATTTTGCTGAAAGGACCCTGATATAGCTATCTTGAGTGAGGCTATGTTTGTGCCTGGCAAATACAGAAGTGGATGCTCACAGTCATCTATAGGATGGAACACAGGGCCCCCAATGGAGGAGCTAGAGAAAGTACCCAAGGAACTGAAGGGGTCTGCAACCCTATAGGTAGAACATCTTCTGAGTATATGCCAAGGAGAGGTATTGCTGGATCTTCTGGTAGTACTATGTCCAATTTTCTGAGGAACCGCCAGATTGACTTCCATAGTGGTTGTACGAGCTTGCAATCCTACCAGCAATGGAGGAGTGTTTCTCTTCCTCCACATCCTTTCCACTATCTGCTATCACCTGAGTTTTTCATCTTAGCCATTCTGACTGATTTGAGGTGGAATTTCAGGGTTGTTTTGATTGGAATTTCACTGATGACTAACGATGTTGAACATTTCTTTAGGTCCTTCTCAGTTCCTCAGAAAATTGGGCATAGTACTACCTGAGGACCCAGCAATACCACTCCTGGGTTTATACCCAGAAGATGTTCTAACATGGAATAAGGACACATGCTCCACTATGTTCATAGCATAATAATAATAATAATAATAATAATAATAATAATAATAATAATAGCCTATAATAGCCTATAATAGCCTATAATAGCCTATAATAGCCTATAATAGCCTATAATAGCCACAAGCTGGAAAGAAAGAACCCAGATGTCCCTCAATGGAGAAATAGATACAGAAAATGTGGTACATTTACACAATGGAGTACTACTCAGCTATTAAAAACAATGAATGTAGCTGGGTGTGGTGGCACATGCCTTTAATCCCAGCACTTTGGAGGCAGAGGCAGGCGAATTTCTGAGTTTGAGGCCAGCCTGCAGAGTGAGTTCCAGGACATCCAGGGCTACATAGAGAAACCTTCTCTTGAAAAAAACCAAAAAACAAAATAAAACAAAAACAAACAAACAAAAAACAATGAATGAAAGAAATTCTTAGGCAAATGGATGGAACTAGAAAATATCATACTGAGTGAGGTAACCCAAACACAAAAGAACATACATGATATGCACTGACTGATAAATGAATATTAGCCCAGAAGCTTGGAATACCCAAGATACAATTCACAGACAACATGAAGCTCAAAAAGAAGGAAGACCAACGTGTGTATATTTCAGTTCTTCTTAGATAGGAAACAAAGTATCCATGGAAGGAGATACAAAGACAAAGTGTGGAGCAGAGACTGAAGGAAAGGCCATCCAGAGATTGCCCCACCTGGGGATCCATACCACATCCAGCCACTAAATGCAGACACTATTGTGGATGCCAAGAAGTACTTGTTGACAGGAGCCCGATATAGCTGTCTCCTGTGAGGCTCTGACAGTTCCTGGCAAATGCTCACAGCCAATCACTGGACTGAGCGCAGGGTCCCCAGTGGAGGAGCTAGAGAAAGGACCCAAGGAGCTGAAGGGGTTTGCAGCCCCATAGGAGAAACAATACTATAAACAAACCAGTACCCTCCAGAGCTCCCAGGGACTAAACCACCAACCAAAGAGTACACATGGAAAGACCCATGGCTCTAGGCACACATGTAGCAGAGGATGGCCTTGATGGTCATCAGTGGGAAGAGAGGCCCTTGGTCCTGTGAAGGCTCTGTCCCCCAGTGTAGGGGAATGCTAAGGCCAGGAAGCAGGAGTGGGTGGGTTGGTGAGCAGGGGGAGGGGGCAGGGGATAGGGGTTTTCTGAAGGGAAACCAGGAAAGAGGATAACATTTGAAACGTAAATAAAGAAAATACCTAATTTAAAAAAAAATTTTAAAAAGAGCACCACAATGATCTCACTCCAGCTTTACCATCACACCTTCCTAGTTTCTCGTTTTTAATTAAACTGAAAAAGGAAAAGTGTTAGCTTATATGAAATTCCACTAGGCTTCTCCTGGGGACCTTTCGAGTTTTTCTTACAGATGTATTGTCAATTATGTGTATGTGTGTGCATTCAGGAGTTTCTATAGATCATGGGCACGCAGGTACTGATGAATGCCAATGGGCATCAGGTCTCCTGGGCATCAGGTCTCCTGGGGCTGGAATTATAGACGTTTGTGTGTCATCCGATGTGAGTGCTGAGAACCAAAACCCAGGTCCTCTGAGACGAGCGGAGTGCTATTAACTAAGCTATCTCTCTATCTCCCATCTCAAGAGTACTGCTAAATTTATCTTTTGGCATTTTTAACTTCAGGGAATATGGCTTTAGTTCAGCTTGGAAAATTTTGCTGAATGCAGTAGCAAAATTTTCCACCTGGGCAAGTCCGTATGCCAGGGAGCCACAGTTCACCTCAGCCCTTCTTTGCCACAGTAAATGAACAGGAAAGAACCGAATGAACGTCAGAGCAAAGCTTGTCGTGGTCAGGAAATCTCTCACAGACTCTACAGATAGATTGAAATAAAGCACTGTCCAGATTCATGTCATGCATTTCCTAACATGCAATAATGAGGTAACAAAAACTCCAGGAGGCCAATAAGCCATCAGGAACAGATTTGAAATTGAGGGGAAAATATTTGGTAATGGAGACACAAATTAACTGCAGAGTAAATTGCTTCCTAGCGCTGGAGAAGAGTTCTTTCTGCTAGGCCCTGACTCCCACTCACTGTTTGTTACTTCTTTTTGATAACAGATAGGTGAGTTTATCCTGCCCAGAAGCAGAGAAGGCATTTGTTACAGATGGCTGCCACAGTCATGACTGCAGCGCTGCCCAGGCTGAGCAGTCAGATTGATGGATTAAAAATAAGCAGAGCTTCAGATATAAGCCTAATAAAGATTCCAGGCTTTGATATGAACTTTATGAAATTACTGTTATTTGGGGAATAAGTTATTTCAAAGGTCCTATCAGCCCTGAAGAGAATGATATTGTTTTTGTGACAAACAAAAAATGACTCACAATAAAGCCAGTCCTGTTCTCCTACCTCGGTTCTGGCCATGGCTACCAGATCAAAGCTAGGAACATTAGAAGTAAATGGAATGGATTCATGTTTTCTCATGAAGACTGAATTTAAACAGAGGGACTTGGTGTCCTGTGTAGACATGGTTGCCTGACAACTAAGTCAAATCTATCACACTGGCTCCATTAGAGCCTCCCTAAGGCACTAGATCATTCATTCCTGCCACCCAGAAGCATGACTGCTTAGCTGTTTTGTTTTTTTTAATTCTATGGAGTAGCTCCATTTTCTGACTGAGTTAGTCAGAGTAATTTTCCTTCCATTGGTTGCAATAAAATGAACATTGCCTAATATATCTGCCCAGAGTAAAATGTCATGAAACACTGTGAAATATAAATGGGCATGAGCCTATAAAAGGGATGGATGAATTGTAAAAAATAAAATGGTCCTTTAACTACAAGTTCATAAGTAAAACTAAGAAACATTCATTTGTCTTCATCATTCTTGTCTTCAAATATATTAATATTTCCTGAAATTAAAATATAAGTACATCATATCTACCTTCTAATCTTTCTTGATAGCTCTCAAATTAATAGCGCATTCATATATACACATATATCACACACATATATGTATAGTATTTATATATTATATAACATACATAGAATATATAACATATAAACTATGTACTACAACAAATGAATACAATATATACTATATATTTGTTGTATGTGTGTATATATAATAATAGTGTTTCATATGTATTTATGCATATATTTAAAATATATTCATGTATAGGAATACATATTGCTAAGTGTATAAGGAAAACCTGGTGTTTGTATAATGTTATTTATATGTATATGGTTTCAGAATTGACCACTTGAATTATGAGATATTGAGAAGCTAGAGAAATGTCTTAGCAGCTAAGATCACTTGGTTTTCCAAAGTAACCACATTCAGTTCCCAGCACCTATACACTTAGTGTCCCACAAAAGCCTGTAACTCCATCTCCAGGGGTTCAAAAGCCCTCTGCTAGCTTCCACATGTAGCATATCTGTCTCTCCCCTTATTCTTCCTTTCCCTCTCTCCAATCTCTCTTTCTCCCCACCCCCACCCTTCCTCTATTTATTTCTCCAAAAATTACAAAAGCAAACCCTCTGGGGGCTCCAAAGATGGGTCAGTAGTAAAGAGCCCTGGCTGCTCCTGCAGAGGACACATGTTCAATTTCTAGTGCCCATATCAGGTGGCTCACAATTATCTGTAACACAAGTTCCACGAGAACCAGACACATACTCAGTATACATACATATATACAGACAAGCATTCATACACATAAAATAAAAATAAATGATATTTTACAAATTTTAAACTTTACTTTAAAAAAGAGATGTTGGCTTTACAAATAGAAAGGTGTCAGCAGATCAATAGGTACGCAAAACGGTGATGTTTATGTGGTCTACATTATTCAGTGGATCTACTTCTCCAAGGATTAATTAAATTCATTTTTCAAAGCTTAGTGTTTATGTCTTATAAAAATGATGCTTACAAAAGGATTGCTGCCCAGAGTTTCTGTAGTCATGTGGATAATGCCAGCATATAAGAAATTAACTGAACTCTAATACTAAGAATAACTGGGAAATAAAACAACTAAATTGAAATGCCCCATCATTTTTAGCTAATCTTTAAGATGATGTTTATCTTTATCCAAGATAAGTGACATTGGGACTCCAAGAAGATAGTGATGTAGTTGAAAAAGACTTGTGCCAATTTAATGTACATCATGCTAGCAAAAGTATATCATACATGATGACTAAGTTTCAAAGATATGCTATTATATTTCTGGGAACCTCCATAGCAAAGTTGTTTCAATGAATACCTAGAACACATGAGGAATAAGATTCTTAGGATACATTAAAATCATATTAGCATTTTAAGTAAGAATTCATCAAAATTAATATTTAAGGAATATATACATTATTTTTCTTGTACATTTGTTTTCAAGAGACTTTTCTTATATAATTGCCTTGAAGTGGAGAGTCTTGTCACTTTATGGTTTAGACTCTTTAATTAAAACTAATTTTCTTGAGTCCTAATTTCATTTCTCACTTGTTCCAAATTACTGATATTGCTGAAATACATTCATTACTCATTAGTAGAATTTAATTACATTTCCTTATAACAAATCTTTAATACATATGATGTTCAAAACCTTGATAACACAAAAAATTACAATAATACATAAATGTTTATTTTATTCAGTGTTCAAATTTTACTTCTTCAAAAAAATAAGGAATTAATATTTCTTCGTAACTGCTAAATGAGACAAAGAACATTTTATCTTCTGAAAAGATTATACAATGCCATGTAATAATATTTATGAGTGGATTCATTAAAAAAACAAGATGGTATAGCACTCTGTGTGATATAATGTGCCCATTATGCCATGTGGATCATTGGTTTCAGACACACAACACTGGGTCCTCCACTGGAGCCTGAGATCTGAGGAACCCTAGAACTCGGCTTGCCTGCATACCTAAGCACTTGAAGACCCTGTCCACCAACGAACTACCCTGTGGGAGGAAGGAAACCACCATTCTGAGCCATACTTGGTTTCAGAGTTCTCAGCCTCTGTAGCAGCAAATCGCACATAGTAAAGAGTTATGTCCAAATTAATCAATTGTCCGGCCATGACTTCAGAGTTCTCCACATCTATAGTTATCCTCCTCAGCACAGAAGTTAGGATGACTGGTCACTGTGTTCTGCATAATTCAAACTTCCTGAACTAAAAATCCTCAGTGTGTCTCTTAAAACACTGCCTCATTGTAGCAATCTGAAATTTTGGGAGTGATGAATGAAATTAACTTACAATCTGGACAAGAAATTCAGCACTTAGATGAAATTTTCAGCAAAGATATAGTGATTCTTTTTCAAAAGGGGGACGTGTATTAGGAATGAAAGCTCAATAAAGCAAATAAGAAAGTCAATGGAAAGTGTCACCAATTCATTAGAACTGGTGAAAGAAAGAATATCATGGATTGAAGATAGGATTTAAGAATTATTACATTCAGAAGAAATAATGAGGGGGTTAGCACTAAAATACAGATTTCAAGATCTTGGAGACATGATTCCAAGATCAAATCTATGAGTCTTTGGTGTATAAGTTAGAGCTAAGATAAAAATTAAAAGAATAGAAAAACTATTTGGTTAAACTATTTGGTTAATTGTTCAAACATAGGAAACATATAAGCATCCACATCTGGAAGACATTAGCTGGCATGGTGGCATGTGCTGAAATCCTCTCTAAGATTTGGAAGTGCATCATTTCGTTATCTTCATGAGCATTCATTTCTGTTTAAGTTCAGGCACTGATAGGAAGAATTGTCTTGGGAGGCAATAGCGTGAGAATCAGTATTCAAGGCCAGCCTAAGCTGCATATTGAACTTGAAGCCATCCTGGACTATGGGAGATCCTAAATGATAGATAGATAGATAGATAGATAGATAGATAGATAGATAGATAGATAGATAGATAGATAGATAGATGATGGATGGGTGAGTGGGTGGATGGGAAAATAGAACCTAAAATAAGTATGACCATAAAAGAATCTCTATTGCATATGCCAGCAAGATTTTGCTGAAAGGGCCCTGATATAGCTGTCTCATATGAGGCTATGCCAGTGCCTGGCAAATACAGAAGTGCATGCTCACAGTCAGCTATTGGATGGAACACAGTCAGCTATTAGATGGTTCCCAATGGAGGAGTTAAAGAAAGTACTCAAGGAGCTGAAGGGATCTCCAACCCTATAGGTGGAACAACAATATGAACTAACCAGTACCCCCAGAGCTTGTGTCTCTAGCTGCATAAGTAGCAGAAGATGGCCTAGTTGGCCATCATTGGGAAGAGAGACCCCTGGTCTTGCAAACTTTATATGTCCTAGTACAGGGGAAGGCCAGGGCCAAGAAGTGGGAGTGAGTGAGTAGGGTAGCAGGGTGGGGGATGGGGGTGGGTATAGGGGACTTTTGGGATAGCATTTGAAATGTAAATGAAGAAAATATCTAATAAAAATTGAAAAAAAATAAAAAAATAATCTCTTAACATGAGATTAAAGGGTCAAAATTAGAGAATAAAGACAAAATATTAAAATCTAGAAAAGAGAAGTCCAAATTACCTAAAGACTAGAAGCAGAATTCTCAATAGAAAACATAAACACAAAGCTGAATTTTAAGCTATGAAGAAAATAGCCATTAACCAAAAATGTTATGCCCATCAAAGTTATCCTTTAAGATAAAAGGAGAAATAAAGAGCTATCATGATAAGCACCAGTTAAAGAAATTCATGACCAATACAACAGTGTTACAAAAGATGTGTAAGGGAATACTGCACACAAAAGAAAAAGAAAGATAACAAGACCATGTGAATGAATAAATCCCAAGAGGAGATGACACAGACAGATAAGAACTAGGAAAGAATTAAATATTTAGTAGATAACCCAGCAGACCACTAAAGTGCATAACAGAAAATTAGTATGTCTTTCAGTAGTATCACTAAATATAATGATTTTAATTCTCCAGTTAAAAATGTCTGTGTAGACTGCAAAACAACACCCAACCCTTTTCTAAATGCAAGAACTTCAATGGCAAAGAGATATACAAGGCTGAAGCTAAACAAAAAGAAAGTGATAGTCTAAGCAAATGAAAACTAAAAACAAGCATGAACATCTATACTCATATATGACAAATCAGACAAGGGATAAAAAGGATAGCTACAGGTTAATAAAGGGAACAATCAACCAAGAAGACATAAAACTATAAATACAAACTTCTCTGTGGTGGTTTAACTGAGATAGGCCCTACAGAGGCTCGGGAGTTTGAAATCTTGATCCTCAGCTGGCCCCACTGTTTGGGACGGTAACAGAACCTTTAGGAGATGTAGCCCTATGATGGAACAAGTATGGTACTGGGAACACAGAGTTTGAGGGTTTACAGCCTTGCCTCATTTCCTGTTCTTTTTGTCTATCTGTCTCTCTGTCTCTCTGTCTATCCCTCTTTGTCCTACTTCCTATATGTAGATAAAACATGGTCACTCTGCTTCCAGCCCCTGCTATTACACCATTATGGACTCTATCCCTCTAAAACTGAAAGCCAAAATAAGCCCTTTTCTTTCTATACGTGCTATTTGTCAGGGCATTTTATCTAAGCAATATGAAAGTAATTTATATAGCACCAAACATTGGTATACTCTGTTTTATAAAAACAAGCACTACTGGACACAAAGAGTAGATCCAGGTACTTTAATAATGGGATATTTGAATACCCTACTTTAATCAATGAAGATGTCATTACTCAAAAGATCAAATAGATTAACAATCATCACAAAATATTCCATGCTACAGCTGAGGAATACATATTCTAAGTGTCCCATGGAATTTTTTCCAAAATATGTCATGTTATATTCCATGAGATGTGGGACAGTAGGTGTGGGGAAATAAAGGGGGTGGGAGAGAACCTGCGTCCTGTCAGAGTTCCGGTGCTCCAGATGGACATGCTCAACATGCCGACCCGGTGGGCATGTGGAAAACCAAAGAACCCCAATCCACAGGGGATGGAGCGGGAGCAGTCCAAGGTCTCTGGGCCTCATGGAGGCCAGAGATGACAGGTTCTCAGTCTCAGACATCCAAGATGTAGCTGTATGTTGCAGAAGAGCTGAGAATGAAGTGGGCTCCCAAGAGGACAGCTCGGTCAGCCCTGGGGCCAAAGGGAGAAGAGGGCAGAGGAATAGGGGGAACTGGATGGTTTCCATTGGGGCGAGAGTCCTTGGTCCGGTCTGGGGCTGGGGCTCAGGAAGGCTTTCCTGCTGGAGGTTAAATGCAGCTCTCTAGAGGAAAGCCCGTTCTGTAGCCCGAACACAGCTAGTCTCGATGAGCAGGACAGTCTATGGATTTAGAGCTTTATTGTGGAAAGGCAGAAAGAGAGAAGGTAAAAAGAGAGAGGCCAGCCATGGCCATGTGCAGAGAGGGGGAAAAGGAGGGGGAGAAGGAGAGCTAGAGATGAGAATAAGAAAGGTGAGGGAAAAAGACAGCATTTTCAACAAATGGTGCTGGCACAACTGGCAGTTATCATGGAGAAGAATATGAATTGATCCATTCTTATCGCCTTGTACAAAGCTCAAGTCTAAGTGGATCAAAGAACTCCACATAAAACCAGAGACACTAAAATGTGTAGAGGAGAAAGTGGGGAAAAGCCTCAAAGATATGAGCACTGGGAAAAATTCCTAAACAGAAGAGCAATGGCTTGTGCTGTAAGATCAAGAATTGACAAATGGGACCTCATGAAATTGCAAAGCTTCTATAAGGCAAAAGACACTGTCGATAAGACAAAAGGCCACCAACAGATTGGAAAAGGATTTTTACTAATCCTAAATCTGATAGGGGACTAATAGCTAATATATACAAAGAGCTCAAGAAGCTGGACTCCAGAAAATCAAATAACACTAATAAAAATAGGGTACAGAGCTAAACAAAGAATTTTCAACTGAGGAATACTGAATGGCTGAGAGGCACCTTGAAAAATGTTTAACATCCTTGATCATCAAGAAAATTCAAATCAAATCAACCCTGAGATTCCACCTCATATCAGTGAGAATGGCTAAGATGAAAAACTCAGATGACAGCAGATGCTGGCAAGGATGTGGAGAAAGAGGAACACTGGTAGGATTGCAAGCTGGAACAACCACTCTGGAAGTCAGTCTGGAAGTTCCTCAGAAAATTGGACATAGTACTACAGGAGGATCCAGCAATACCTCTCCTGGGCATATACCCAGAAGATGTTCCAACTGGTAATAAGAACACATGCTCCACTATGTTCATAGCAGCCTTGTTTATAATAGCCAGAAGCTGGAAAGATCCCAGATGTCCCTCAACAGAGAAATGGATACAGAAAATATGGTACATTTACACAATAGAGTACTACTTAGCTATTAAAAACAATAAATTTATGAAATTCTTGGGCAAATGGATATATCTGGAGGATATCATCCTTAGTGAGGTAACCCAATCACAAAAGAAGTCACTTGATATGCACACTCACTGATAAGTGGATATTAGCCCAGAAACTTAAATACCCAAGATACAATTTGCAACACACAAGAAAATCAAGAAAAACGAAGACCAAAGTGTGGATACTTCATTCTTTCTTAGAACAGAGAACAAAACACCCATGAAAGGAGTTACAGAGACAAAGGTTGGAGCTAAGACAAAAGGATGGACCATCTACAGACTACCCTATCCGGGGATCCATCCCATAATCAGCAACCAAACCCAGACACTATGGCATATGCCAGCAAAATTTTGCTGAAAGGACCATGATATAGCTATCTCAGGTGAGGCTATGTCAGTGCCTGGCAAATACAGAAGGGGATGCTCATAGTCATTTATAGGATGGAACACAGGGCCCCCAATGGAGGAGCTAAGGAAAGTACCCAAGGAGGTGAAGGGGTCTACAACCCTTTAGGTGGAAAAACAATATGAACTAACCAATACCCTCAAAGATCGTGTCTCTAGATGCATATGTAGCAGAAGATGGCCTAGTCGGCCATCATTGGGAAGAGAGGCCCCTTGGTCTTATAAACTTTATATGTCCCAGTACAGGGGAACACCATGGCCAAGAAGTAGGGGAGCATGGTGTAGGGAGGGTATAGTGAACTTTTGGGATAACATTTGAAATGTAAATAAAGAAAATATCTAATAAAAAAATAAAGGTGAGAGCTTAAGAGAGAGAGAGGAGGGGCCAAGCAGCTCCTTTTATAGTGGGCTGGGCTACCTTGTTGCCAGGTAACTGTTGAGCAGAGAATACCTGGCTATTGTCAGGTAACTGTGAGGGTGGGGTCTAGCTAGAATGCCAGGAGCTTGGGACTATGTCTGTGTGACTGATAGTCACAGGATTATGGAATTGGGGGCTCTGTAGTGTCAGGCTGGGAGCATGTCTGTCTGGGAGTATGGCTCACTGTTCTGTCCCTTGTAGAGTTTCTACTGGGTCTCCAGAGTAAGTTTTGCTTGACCAGAAACCAGGCTGACTTTCAAGGTCCCACAGTGAGAGACATTTAACAAGTTAAAAAAAAAAAAAGAAAGAAAGAAAGAAAGAAAGAACTTCTTTTTTTTTTTTCAACTTTTATTAGATATTTTCTTCATTTACATTTCAAGTGTTATCCAGAAAGTTCCCTGTATCCTCCCCCCTCCCGGCCCTGCTCCCCTACCCACCCTCTCCCACCCCTTGGCCCCGGCGTTCCCCTGTATTGGGGCATATAAAGTCTGCATAACCAAGGGGCCTCTCTTCCCACTGATGGCCAACTAGGCCACCCTCTTCTATATATGCAGCNGGAGGGAGGGAGGGAGGGAGGGAGGGAGGGAAGGAAGGAAGGAAGGAAGGAAGGAAGGAAGGAAGGAAGGAAGGAAGGAAGAGAAGATATCCAAACACATGAAAATTTGGCAATACACATTTGAACTCTAACAGAAAAAAAATCATGAGGCAAGTTGAAAACTTCCTAAGCTAAATGAAAGTAAAAACACAATTTACTACAATCTTTGGGGGCTCAGGGATGACAATTCTAATAGCAAAAGCTTCTTGCTATGAGTGTCTGAAATTAAACAGAAAAGAATGCTCATGCAGATAACCAAGTGATGCACTTCCAAACCTTAGAGAGAGAAGAACTAGCCAAATACAAAAACAGTAGACAAAAACAAACATGCGATAGGAATTGATCAAATGAAGGCTGAACAAGAACAGTATAAAGAACAAGGAAATTAAAAATTAACTCTATGAAGAGATTTTTTTAATGATAAATCCTCATCCAAAGTAGAGATCCAAAATTATAAAATTCCAGATAAAAGGGGAATATTACAGAAAATGTCTCTGTTATCCAGAAGTTTGGGGGAAGATATTTTGAAAGTTTATATTTCAATAGACCAAAACATTGAGAAGAAATGCATAAAATTATATACACACATATGAATTATAAAAAGTCAAACTTATTCATATATCAATGGTAAGCCATGAGATTAAAGCAGTATTAAAATGTGCTTCCGAAAGGAAAAGCCTAGAATGCAAGACACTCATTGTTAGACTCTACTAAGGCTTCACAGAGGCAAAAACATAAATGCTCCCAAAACTTTGCTTAAAATGCAAAGAAAGAGAGCCATCCCAAGCTCTCTTTACAAAGACAGCATTACCTAATACCAAAATTAGATAAGGACAACAAAATCATAAATTCCTATTTACTACTCCTTATGAATATAAATGCAACAAGAAAAGCCTCAAAACAGTATTAACAAACTGAATTGAACAACATAGTAAATAGATCAAAGACCATGATAATCAACCCTGGTACTGACCTGGAAGAATCTTGCTAATGGCTAATTTTTAAGTGCTGGAAGGTGCTGTACATGACACCGAAGGAGAAAAGTAATCCCAATGTGAACTACAATAAAGACTCCTGAAATCTCAGGTCATTTTGATTTGCATTTCCCTGATGACTAAGGATGTTGAACATTTCTTTAAGTGCTTCTCAGCCATTTATGATTCCTCAGTTGAAAGCTTTCTGTTTAGCTCCAAACCCATTCTTTAACTGGTTTATTTAGTTTGTTGCAGTCTAACTTTTTATCTATATTTGGATATTAGCCCTCTCTCACATGTAATGTTCAGAAATATCTTTCCCCAGTCTATAGGCTGCCATTTTTGTTCCACTGACAGTGTCCTTTGCCATATAGAAACTGTTCAGTTTCATGAGGTTCCATTTATCAATTGTTGATCTCAGAACCTTGAGTCATTGGTATTCTGTTTAGGAAATTGTCTCAATGTATTCAAGGCTATTTCCCACTTTCTATTCTATTAAATTTCATGTATCTGGCTTTATGTTGAGGTCCTTGATTCACTTGGACTTGATTTTTGTGCAGGGTAATAAATATGGAGCTATTTGCAGTCTTTTACATGCAGACATCCAGTTAGACCAGCACCATTTGTTAAGGATGCTTTCTTTTTTCCACGGTATGGTTTTAGCTTCTCTGTCAAAATATCAAGTGTCCTTCAGTATGTGGGTTTGTTTATGTGTCTTTGATTCTATTCTATTGATCAACATGTCTGTTACTGCACTAATATTATACAGTTTTTTTTATCACTATTGTTCTGTAATACAGCTTGATGTCAGGGATAGTGATTCCTCCAGAAGATTTTTTTATTTTCAGGATTGTTTTTGGCTATCCTGAGTTTTTTGTTTTTCCATTTGAAGTAGATAATTGCTCTTTCAAGATCTGTTAAAAAAAAATGTGTTGGAATTTTGATGTGAATTGCATTGACTCTGTAGATTGTTTTTGGTAGGATGGCTATTTTTTACTATGTTAATCCCACCTATCCATGATCATGGGAGATCTTTCCATCTTCTCATATCTTCTTTAATTTTTTTCTTCAGGGACTTGAATATCTTGTCATACAGGTCTTTCACTTGTTTGGTTAGCGTTACACCAAGATATTTTATATTATTTGTGGCTATTGTGAACAATGTTGTTTCCCTAATTTCTTTCTCTTCCTGTTTATCATTTGTATAATGGAAAGCTGCTGATTTCTTTAATTTTATACCCAGCCACTTTGCTGAAGTTGTTTATCTGCTGTAGGACTTTCTGATAGCATTTTGGAGATTCCACCTTACACCAATCAAAAGATCAAAAACTCAAGTAACAGCACATGATAGAGAGAATGTAGAGAAATGGGAATCTTCCTCCGTTGCTGGTGAAATTGAAAACTTGTACAATTGCTCTGGAAATCAATCTGGCACTTTCTTTGAAAACTATAAGTAGCTCTACCTCAAGACCCAACTAAACTGCTCCTGGCGTATACCCAAAAGATGTCCCACCATATCACAAGGACACATGCTCTACTATGTTCATAACATTTTTATAATAAAAGCCAGAAACTAGAAACAACCCAGATGTACCTCAAAGAATAGGTAAATAAAATATCATTGATAAGTGGATATTAGCCATAAAACACACAATACCCATAATATACCCCACAGACCCAAAGAAGCCAAACAAGAAGGAGTCCCAAACTAGGATCCTCGAATCACACTTAAAAGAAGGAGTGAAATAGTTATAGGAAGCAGAGGGAGGGAGAGGAGTGGAAGAGAGGAAGGGAAGGGGAATGTGGTGGAGCAGGTGTGAAGAGAGAAGGACAGAAAGCCAGAAAGACAGGAGAATGAATGGAAATCTGCAGCAGCTAGAGGGGTGGGTTGGGTGGAAGGAATCTCTAGGAAGCTCCAGAGACCTAAAATGGAGGAGACTCCCAGGAGTAAATGCTGACTGAAACTAATGCAGTTACCACAGGTCTGGGACTCTTCTGGAAGAATTGAGGGAAGAATGGGCCTAACATGGCAGAGACTTGATATGCCAAGGTGGGGGTTACTCAGGGGGACCCCAACCTCTCAGAGGAGAAGGGGAGGGGGCTGGGGGAAGGGTATCTGTGATGGGGGGGACCAAGAGAGGGCACTATTTGGGATATAAATAAATAAACAAACAAACAAATGTAAAAATAAAGGAAGATAAAAACAATAAGGACTCCTGGCAATATATCCCCACTAATGTAATAGTTGCATAAACGTTAGGGGAGTAATGAATCACTTTTTCATTTGATTAAAGGACCATCCCTCAAGCTAAAGTCCATACCTAGTACCATTGTTAGACTAAGAACATGAAGCGAGATAGGTCATAGTCCCTAGAGGAGAACACAATACTACTATTCTGCCAAATGGACATACTATTAATATAACTTCTAATGACTTATTGCTATACCCTTAGATTAGTACATGTCTCAACAGACAAGCTTCTTGCAATCGATAGCACAGAGAAGACCCAAAACTGGTCAGTGCATAGAGAATACAATACTGCATAGTGTTCATTCCTAAGAGGGACATTTTTAGCACACCTCTTACCTTTCTATAAAGGCTCAGGAATCTTTAAGGACCAGGGGACAGAATGATTGTAAAGTTATAAAGGTAGTGGAGTACTAATTTTTTTTTTTAAAGTGCCTCTAAACACAGCAAGGAAGCTGCACATATGAACTCAGAGTGGTCCAAGGCCAGCATGGAATCATGGAGGTGACCTCAATGCCCCACCCCTAACTGAGGAACTATTGGCAACTGATAGCTCTAGGAGAGAGAAAAGCAGTTTTCTTTACGGGTGTGACCCCTGGTTGGTCAACCAGGCATTAGGGCAGACCCCATTCCCAATAGTATATGAACAACACATATTGAACTCAAGGAATTTTTAAAAATAGAACAGATAGTTGGTTAGGTATGGAGATAAACAGGGATGTGGGGAAAGTTTCAGGAGATAGATAAATGTGATCAAAATATATTGTATGAAATTATCAAACAACTGATTAAAATATTAAAATAAGTTTTTTCATAGTTCTTACAAATTAGAAATTAAAAGTTGAAAGTTATTATCACTTTGGACATGGTATTTGAAAATCTATAAAAGATGAACCAAAATGGAAAGATAAATATGTCCAGTAAGTTTAGACATATTTAAGAGGAACAGAAGAGAGAAGAAATTGTAGTATAAACTGCAAGAAGCTGTAGTACCTGAGCATAGACATAGCTCCTTACTTACCTATTTTCCCTTCTTTTTCATTAATTTATTTATTCACTCTACATCCTAATAGCTGCCTCTTCCTTCCCCCTTCACACAATCCCTCCCCCCCACTCCCCATCCCCTTCTCCTCTGAGAGGGAGGAGTCCCCCTCGGGTATCCTGCGACCATCAAGTCTCTGCAGAATTAAGTGTATCCTCTCTCACTGAGCCCAAACAAGGCAGCCCAGTTTGGGAAAAGGATTCCACAGGCAGGCAACAGTTTTAGGGACAGCCCCTGCTCCATTTGCTGTGGGACCCACAGGAAGATGGAGCTGTACATCTGCTACATATGCACAAGGACTTATGTACAGCCCATGTGTGCTTAGCTGAAGTCACCCCCATAGACTCCTGGGAGCCTTCTCTACTCTAGGTCTTTGGCATGTCATAGAGATGACCCTCTATCCTCCTACCCTAGGCAGCTGCAGATCACTATTCACTCTCTTGGCCCTCTGGCCCTCTCTCTTTTCTCTCTCAATACCTGATTCCAAACTGCTCCCATTCCCTTTCCCACCCAGTTCCCTCCTGTTTCAAGAAATATTAAAAAAAAAAATGAACCTGTCAACTCTCTATGGTGCCAGACCACTCTTCTGAGCTCATGCCAGCCCAACTGGCTCATGCTAGCCACACATGGCCACAGGGCATCTGCCAGGCCATCTCTCTGGCCAGGACCCCAAGTTTCTCTTGCTTTCTCACAATGTCCCATGTACCCCTGGTTAGCCATCTCAACACCTAATTACCTGGTAAAAATCAAGACTCTTAAGCTTATAGTTAACCAGTTAGATTTATGTACCAATAAAATCACAATTTATAAGATGCCAATTACAATAATTTCAGAGCCAATTGATAATGATAAAGCTTTAACCCAATTATTCTTGGCCTCCATTCTGGCTCTCTCCTCTCCTGAGATCTCCCTCTCCTTCTCTCCCTCTCCTCCTCTCTCCCTTTCTCCCTCTCTCCCTCTCCCTCTCCCTCCCCCTTCCCCTCCCTCTCCCTTTCCCTTTTTCCCTCTGCTCTGCCTTTTATTCCCAGTCCAATCACAGACCTCCTTTGCTTTAATGTAATTGGTGAACAGGGAAAATCTTGCAACACCCTCCCTCCATTTTCTTTCCATCACTATTTTGTTTCTCCTTTCTAAATAAGATTCAAGCATTCCCCCTTTAGCTCCTACTTTCTAAGAGGAAAACAAAGAGGGAAAACTCATTGAATTGTTGAATCACTTTAGTCTAATGATTTGGTAAGCCAAAATGAAAATGGGTGTGGTGGCTCTAGCACTTGGGATACTTACACTTGGGATACTGTGAGTTCAAGGCCAGCCCAAGCTACAATATGAGGCCCTGTCTCAAAGAAACAATCAACCCAAAATAAAAGAAATATTAAAAAGAATAGTTCAGAAATACTTAGGTGGATCTATGTGATCTTTTATAACTAAAAGACTGAGCCACATAGTATAATATCTTTGATAACATCTTAAATGTATTAGAGTATAGAGATGCCATACATGTAGCCATTTATTACATCCTCCTGTTTGAAAGCTGAGAGAAAAGTACATTTTCTACAAAGGTTAAATCTGATATAATAAATTTCCTGTTAATTTGCCTCATCACTATGACAAGATGGGAATAATTTGTCCAAACATTTAAATCATAATCTCTATGGTTGACGCCCAATAGTTATTTCCCAACACAGTATTAAAGTAAGAGCACAAGTTTCACATAAAGGATGTTTCTCCTTCTACCAGAACAGGTACTGGACACTTTATCTGACTCTTTCACAGAGGAAAAAATGGTGAGGTGCTCATTGTAGAGACCTGTCTTCATAAAAGGAGAAAAATGCAAGCACCAACTTCTATGCATTTGCAGCACAGAGCAGGAAAGCACCTTCCATTCATTGAGAAGTCAGGCAGACAGTATACCAAAGACTGACAAGAAGACATTCACCATTAAAAAAAGTTAAAATTTCAGCCTGTGGAAATATCAGCTTTCTCTTCTCTTTTTTCTAAATGCCAGTAAACTAGAAGCCTAAAAACATCTTGTGAACTGCTTTTCCGTATGAACTTGTGGGGAAATAATTTCATCCTTGCTGTTGAACATATATATGTTTTAGAAAACATCCAAATGTATATCTGCACAAGGTTGTTCCTTCTTTTATAATAAAATATTTTCACTCATGGATTATCAAAACTTAATTCTTTTAACTGTTTTGGTAGTTGGAGTCTCCCCCACACACACACCATGTGTGTATGTGCATGTGTATTTTTGTGTTTGCAAATATTTTACAATGGAAAGAAAATGTGTTTAAAATACCTGTTAAATACTTTTAATGCCAACCAAGCTCGACAGAATAAAGAGGGAATGAAATCAAGTGACCAGTTCCAGAGAACCTGCCCTATAAGTCTTCAACCTTCATAATAAGGAGAAAACAGGGACCATATCTGAAATGGAGCTTGAGGAGGTATATATGGGCTTCTGTAACTTATTCGATATTTACTCGAAAATCCTAAGTCAAGTAATCATTTTCTGATATAATGGTAATTTGAAAAATCATTAAAAATAATTTGCTACTAATCTCTCTACAGAGAGCTTTTTGTCCTCCCCATGCAACAATGTCAATAGCTTTGGAATTGGAATTCACACTGTGATTTAAAGAAGAAAAAAAAGAGAAAGAAAGGAAAGATACATTCACAGACAGAACACATTAAGTCAACCCCACAGCCAAGACCACTGGAAATAATCAGAGCTCGTGGGGAATATGCTCATTAATTTAGCTCCAACTCAGAACGGTTGCTCAACTGAGTATCTAGCACACATCCCTATAATCTGCTAATTATGTCTTAGAGTTAATTTTTTGTCTTTTTTTTTCCTAAGGATATCCAGCTTCTACATTAGGGAGCTTAGTTTAAAGCATGTTTTTGTCCTTTTATGAGAAGACTAAACTAATCCAGATGGTTTAACAAACTTTAGTCCTTTGGCAAACAGAACACTTGTTACCTTCTGTGCTGGCCACATGACACCTAGAAAGGATGCTAAGGAAGAGCATAGCTTGTATCTGCAAGTGTGTCTTCTTTGAGTCATCACCCAGGACCAAAGGACTTAAAGCCAGATGCTATTTCTTCATAACTTCTTGGATTATTTGTTCTCTCTAGGCTTATGTCTGTTGATCTTGGAAATATTTATTAAAATAGCTCTCAAAGATGCTCCCACTACAAAATACCACAAAATGAAAGTAGTGTTTGTTATTTATTGAAATTGCTTGTATACTCATCAGGAAATGGAATTTCCCCCAAGATTGAGCAATGTCTTCCAGTAGAGCCCAGATACAAAGAGGTCTACAGGAAAAGAACTGTTACTTCAGCCTGCCCACCTACCCACCTACCCACCTTGCCGAGGCTAAAGGAATATAACAATTCTAGACATGTATACACCAAACACTAGGGCACACATGTCCCTAAAAGAAAGACTACTACACTTAAAATCAAATATCGTGCCCCATCCCCTCCCAATCCTGGGACACTGGGAAGAAAGATACCCAAATACATGGAACCACTATAAATGAATACATGATGAAAAGAAGGGAAAGGAGGACTGTGTGGTGGAAAGATGGAATATAAAGCAAAACTGAGCAACTTGGGCACTGTAGAGAGATAAAGACCAAGTGGATATGAAGAGCCTATACAACCACCTGTGGTCATGCTGCCACCAAGGGCCATTCATGTCTGGGTCCATGGTCCTACCACAGACAGGGTATGTGCAGAAGTCTGTGGCCTAAGTGACCACCAAAAGCCATGCAGTTGTCAATTGTCTGGGATGCCACTGAGACCATGTAGATGTCTTTGGGTCATGATACTGCTGGGGAACATACTGATCTGAGAGGTCTGTGCTGCCACATAAGGCCATGATGAAGTCCTTGCCTGGACTGTGCTGAGAGCCATGTCTGGGTCTGTAGTCCTGCTGTAGATAGATCAATGTCCATGGCGTGAGTTACTGCCAAAGGCCATGCAGATGTCAGTGGTCTGAGATGCCACTTGAGACCATATGGCTGTCTGAGGGCTCTTCTGCTACCAAGGGACATACTGATCTGAGTGGCCTGTGCTGCCACCTGAGGCAATGGTGACATCTGAGCCCATGCTGCTGCCCAAGGCCACGTCTGGGTCTATGGTCCTGTTTGCAACCAGGGTCTGTGTTGATGTCTGAAACCCATGTTACTACCAAAGGCAATGTGGCTGTCCCATGGTCTGGGCTGCTTGGGTTGATGCCCAAGCACCGGGCTGAGCTGTCCTTGCTCCTCCCCTGAAGCAGGAAAACTGCCCCTGCCCCTCATCTAGGCATTACAGGAGAGCTAGCTCTGGTGATATGAATACAGGAGAGCTGACCCTGACAGAGAGAGTGTGGGAGAGCTGGCCCCACCACTCAGTGGCTGCAGCACTCTCAAGAGGGACCCTTTACCTCATCCAGGTAGCACAGTAGAGCTGGCCCTGGTGGAAGAAGTATGGATGAATAGGAAGAAGGGCATGAGCACAGGAGATCTGGCCCCGCCTCTCGACTAGGCAAAGCAGGAGAGTTAGCTGGTCTTGGCACAGAAGAGCTGATAAGGTAACCAACTCAGCTTCCACCCAGGTCCAGATCCAGGCTCACCCCAACATCCACCCCATCTATGAGCACACGAAGAAGGTCAGTTCAGCAGCTCCAACGCTTGGGATCTTTATGGCACAGAGCAACAACTGGATGTGTGAGCAACTTCTACGGGGAGATTTTTTTGTTGTTTTCTTTTGGAGAGGGAGGTTCCAAGGGCAGATATGAAGGGACAAGGAGATGACTAGGAATGGAGTACATGATGTAAAAATCACATAGTTTTATTAAAATAAAATTTTAATGACACCCACAAAGTGATAGTGGGTGATTTGAATACCTCAGTCTTGCCAGCAGACAGGTCATCAGACAAAATCTAAACAGAGGTAAATGATCTCATAAGCCAAGAGGACAAGCAGACATTTATAGAACATTTCACCAAAACACAAAAAAATAAACTTTCTCTGTAGCTAGTGAAACTTCTCCAAGACTGACCACATACTTGGATGTAAAATACTTCTCAACAGATATAAGAAAAACTGAAATAACACTGTGAATCTGTACTGGCGAGTTTTGTGTCAACTTGACACAGCTGGAGTTATCACAAAAAGAGGAGCTTCAGTTGAGGAAATGCCGTGCGATCCAACTGTAAGGCATTTTCTCCATTAGTGATCAAGGGGGAAAGGCCCATTATGGGTGGGACCATCTCTGGGCTGATAGTCTTGGGTTCTATAAGAGAGCAGGCTGAGCAAGCCAGGGGAAGCAAGCCAGTAAAGAATATCCTTCTATGGCTTCTGCATCAGCTCCTGCTTTCTGACCTGCTTGAGTTCCAGTCCTGACTTCCTTTGGTGATGAACAGCTGTATGGAAGTGTAAGCTGAATAAACCCTTTCCTCCCCAAGTACTTCTTGGTCATGATGTTTGTGCAGGAATAGAAACCCTGACTAAGACAAATTGGTACCAGGAGTGGGGTATTCCTGTGACAACCTGACCATGTTTTGGGGAGGACTGTAGAAGGACTTTGGAACTTTGGGCTTGAAGATCCATTCATTGTTGAGAGCTCTGTCAGATGTGTAGGAGCTTAGAAGATAATGTTGAAAACAGTGCAGAAGATAGAGGTCTGGCTTGTGAAATTTCAGAGGGAAAATTAAAGACTCTTTTCAGGGCCATTGCTATTTTGAATGGGAAGATTCTGTGGTTCTGGTTATCTGGGGCTGAAGAATCAGCTGTGATTAACAAGATAGCAGAACTACTAAAGTGAAACTTTTGCATTACTGGGACTATTGATGCTGGTTAGCTGGAGCTAAGAAATTAGAGGTGAGTAAGAAGAGACCAGCATCGTTGAGGTGACATTTTCTGGGAAGTGCTTTCTGAGAGTACAAAGAGGCTGTGTTCCAAAGATAGCCAAAGTTGTACCTCGTGCAGCAGCAGGACTTGGTAATGTGTAAGAGTCACCCAGGTGGTACTGGTTTTGAAGGCATGAAGGGGTTATGCAGAGCAGTTGAGGCCTCTGTGAGAGGCCATGGAAGGCCATTATTGAAGGTGCAGCCTCAATTGCAATTGATGGCCCAGGACTGAAGGGGTCATACAAAGGAGTTGAGGCTTGGCACCATGAAGAATGCCTATGAGAGGCTTGTGTTGAAGAGTGACTTATTGTATACATTTCTCTTTTTTGTAGTGTGCAGAGTAACTTCCCTTACCAACAATATCAGCATGCAAGGGTAGAGTCTCTATGTTGGCACCTGCTCAACTTCCAGATGGCTAATGAGTTGTATAGGTGTCACCTTCAGCAATACAGTCTTACTGTCAGTTTGTGGAGAACAACCTTGGGTGGTTTGGAGCTTCCTATGGGACCCCTTAATCCAACCCAATTTGATGTACCTAATCCCTGTACTAGACACTTCATTTGATGAGAAGAAATGACCAGTTGGAGTTGTCTCCCATATTATTTGGTGATGTTATTTAGATTGCCTTCTTATATGCTTATATTTTAGAAAGCGTAGGTTTCCATACCACCATTTAAATGACTCTTAATTTTAGCTGTACCCCCTCATTGCCTCATTCCCTCATGCTCTCCGTTTATCCTCCCATTCCACTTGCCCCAAAAATCTATAGCTACCTCATCCATTTCTTAAGGAGATCTATCTGTACCCTGTAGTCCCTTACTCTATACCTCTGTGGCTTCATGGATTCTAGCTTGGTTATCATTGATAATATCCACATATTTTTGTCTTAAATTGTGCCATGTTTGTCTTCATATGTTTGGAATACCACACTCAGGATACTTTTGTTCTAGTGTTACTTGTGAAATTCATGTTTTCACCTTTTTTTTTTTCCTGAACAGCTAGGAATCACTCCATTGTGTAATTGTAGATTTTCTTTATCTATTTTTCTGTTGAGGGACATCTAGGTTGTTTGCAGTTTCTGGCCCTTATAAATAAAGTGGCAATTATTATGGATCAACAATTGTCTCTGGGTAGGATGAAGTGTCTTCGGGGATATGCCCAAGAAGGGTAAAACTAGATCTTCAGGTAGATCAATTCCCATCTTCTTGAGGATTCACTACACTGATTCCCACAGTGGCTGTATAAGTTTGCATTCACATCAATAGATGAGTATACCCCTTATTCCACATCCTCACTAGCATAAGCCAACACTTGTTTTATTGATCTTAGCCATTCTGACAGATGCAAAATTAAATATCAAAGTAGTTTTGATTTGCATTTTCTTGATGACTAAGAATATTGAACAACTTTTTAGTGTTTTTCAGACATTTGAGTTTCTTTTAAGAATTCTCATTTTAGATCTGTACCCCATTTTTAACTAGATTATTTATTTTCTTGCTATCTAGAAATTATATATACATATAATGCTTATATATAATATATAATATATTATATAATATTATATTATACATTATATTATAATATTATATAATACATATAATATATATTGTATTATATAATTATATTATATGTATTATATAATATATATATGTATTGTATGTATTGTATATTATATGTATTATATAATATAGATATCCTCTATTGGATGTGAAGCTGGTTTAAAAAATTGTTTCCTATTCTGTAGGCTGCCACTTTGTCCAACTGATGGTGCCCTTTGCCCCTGAAGCCTTTTCAGTTTCATGAGGTCCCATTTATAGTTAATATTATCCACCTTGTCTTCTATCAGGTTCAGTTTATCTGGTTTTATGTTGAAGTCATTAATCATTTTAAATATGGATCTATTCAGATTCTCTTACATTCAGCTGTCCAGTTTGGCTAACACCATTTGTTGAAGATGCCATCTTTTTTTCCAGTGTACATTTCTGGCTTCTTTATCAAAAATCATGTGTCCATAGGTGTGTGAATGTATGTCTGGGTCTTTAATTTGATTCCATTGATCAACATGTCTGGTTTTGTGACAATCAAATGCAATCACATGCTGTTTTTATACTATCGCTCTGTAGTATACTTTGAAATCCAGAATGGTGATACCTCCAAAAGTCCTTTAATTATTCAGGATTATTTTAACTATCCTCAAGAATCTAACAAAGAATAGAATGACCCCTTGTGCTCATGGATCAGTAGGATTAATACAGTGAAAAAGAAGACAAATTGAACACATTAGAACACTGTGGAACCATTGTTAGAGTGTGTGTGTGTGTTGTGTTCCAAATGCACATGTGTGACTCACACGATGAGTGAGTAAAGAAGGAGAATTGTGATCCAGCTTGAGTTTTACTATACAATTGTTGGAAGCCAGGTGAATCCAAGACTTCCCTGAGGCCACAAAATATGGTGAAGAAATGTAATTCCTAGTCTAAATCCAGGAACATGCTTGGCAAAGCCTGTAATGGCCTAGGACCAGGGCCTTGGAGAAACTGCAGTTTCGGATCCTGGAAACTCGGGTTTTTCCATCTCAGATGACTGTAGTCATCTGTCTAAAGACCACTGAGCAACAGTTCTATGACCCACATGAGATATCCTGTGCTCCATTCGTGCAACCTTGCTTGATTAGCTTCCACATAACTCTGTTCTATTGTATGATAGCTTTCTGCTGACTCTGTCACAGTTTTCACTTGCAGAGAGTATATATGTTGTAGCTCTTTGTTGTGTGTTTGTTTTATGAAGAACCTTTATCTTTATTCATAAATCCCCACCATCATGTGCGTGTTGCTAGAGTAAACCCAGGGCTTCACACACAGTAGATAATCTTGCTTTTATATTTTTAAAGATATTTCACTTTACTCCTTCTTGTCCAATTCTAGCTTCTTAGAACAGAACCCTCTTAATGAGATTATTTGGCACAAGACAGCTTGTGAACAATATGAACTAACCAGAACCCCCAGAGCTCGTGTCTCTAGCTGCATATGTAGCAGAAGATGGCCTAGTCAGCCATGACTGGGATGAGAGGCCCCTTGGTCTTACAAACTTTATATGCCCCAGTACAGGGGAATGCCAGTGTCAGGAAGTGGGAGTGGGCGGATGGGGGATCAGGGCAGGAGGAGTATAGGGAACTTTTGGGATAGCATTTGAAATGTAAATAAAGAAAATATCAAAAAAAAAAAAAAAAGAAAAAGAAAAAAGAAAAAGACAGCTTGTGAAAGATTTCCTGATCCTAAACTTTCCTATCTTCTTGTTGTGTAATCCTCTTGTACCTGAAGAGCTTGACCCTGAAGAACAACCTGCTGGTCCATGTCAACCAATACCAGAGGAAGCTCCTCAAAGTATATCCTTTCTGCAGTGATTTTTAAAACACACTCCCCTTCAAAAGGTGCTTAATTTGCTTGCTTTGGGATCATTTCTCTGCCCCTACCATGCACATCTTCCTGGGATTCCTGCTTTGGGATATAGGATGATACTAATAGTTACAATTTACTACAACAGCAAAGCCACACAACCTGATCTGTAAGAGGAACTATGGCATCCAGTCAGCAGATTTCTATGTGAGTTTTTCCTGTAAAGTCCTATGGATCACCACAAAGTTGACCTTTCTCCTTCTAGTGAAATAGAGTGTGGAGCGTCTGTGTCCAGTGAAGCCTGTGTAAGATTTTCCAAGGTTTTTATTAAGAAAAATTACATAGGCATCAATCTTTATCCACAACAACCAAAAATTTAGACTATCAAATGAAAGCAGATATTCTGCACAAATTGCTATGTCTAGGTAGAGGGGTACAGTAACCTCTTTATCAGTGTGAACAGTCCAAAGCCAAGTTTCCAGATGCCAGCCCTGCCACTTGCTGGCTGAGTGTCATGAACCCTTTTTAATTCCATTTTTCTCCCTCACTGATCAGGTGATATAATAAGGAACAGAAGACCCAGTCCTCACAAAGCATTTAGCACAATACCTGACAGGTAACATTCTGTGCAAGTTATTATTCGTATAAAATAGAACAAAATTATGTTAGATGCATTGTAATAAATCAAAGTTGTATGAGATTTTTTTCCTGGGAAGAAATATGCAAGCTCCTTGCTAATAAGCATCAGTGTTCTGTCTATGTATGTATCTGTGCCTGTGGTCTTATTGCAGCTGTTGTTTGAGGCACATTTATTTAATAATGGTCCTATAACCACATCCACAAGAGCTGAAAAACAGTAAGTGTTAGGAAAAAAAAAACACACAAACACAGACTGGCCACTTAATGATCCTCAAACTTTCAAGAGATTCCGTTTGAATTGCAATATGATCGTTGGCTGTCCAGAGCTCTGGGAAAGGAGATGCTACAGAATAAAATGAGCCAAGCTGTACAGCAAGGTCACTCCTCACATCTGTCCTTGTCGCTTTGTAAATGGGAAACATGCCTTCTATTTATCACTTTTTAGTGCCAGATACTGGGCTCTATGCCTTTATTTCATTTAACTTCACAACAAACCGTGTGAATTACGTTTTCATTATCCTAATTGCATAGATGAGAAAACTAAAATACGGACAACATCCCAGAAGCCCAGCGGGGTGAGTCTAGGAATTCAAACTCAAAATGACAACTCAGAGTCAGGGCCCTTCCCCACTGTGTAGTCCAGATTTTCTGAGTCTCAAAGAGCTTTGTGTGCCCACAAAGTCCATGGATGCTAATTCCCTCATCATAACTGAATCCAGGCATTCACACTCAAAATAAAGGAAAGCAGATTCGCATTAACCAAGGATTTAGGAGTCAGGCAAAGGTCTCTAATTAAGATTCTTCTTCTTCTTTTTTTTTTTTAAACAGGCTTCTCCAAAAGATGAGTTCTATTTAATCCCTTTGCTGTAGTTAGTTTCATATATGGCTTTTATGAGAGATGATCTGTTAGGAAGTAAAAATTTCAATAAGAAAGGAGAATAAAATATGTATTTGGAAAACCAGACAGATGGTTTTAACCAAACTTCCTTTCTCCAGAGAGATAAATTCTTTGCATTTGTTGTCTCTAGCCTTGCCTCTAGCTGTATTCAAGTTTTGGGACATCCACACACAAGCATATACTCAGCTGCAAAGGAAAGAATGCAGGAAATTCGAAGTAACATCATCCTAAACCCCAGGGAGTGGTCAGTGAGCCAGTGCATTCCATGACCAGATTCCTTGGTCTACCAAACAGAAAAGTGCTCAGGACTTCAACCCTTCTGGGACCAGTGCTTCCATTTCAAGACACGTCTATAACGTAGGGACTTGATAAGAGNATATACTCAGCTGCAAAGGAAAGAATGCAGGAAATTCGAAGTAACATCATCCTAAACCCCAGGGAGTGGTCAGTGAGCCAGTGCATTCCATGACCAGATTCCTTGGTCTACCAAACAGAAAAGTGCTCAGGACTTCAACCCTTCTGGGACCAGTGCTTCCATTTCAAGACACGTCTATAACGTAGGGACTTGATAAGAGAGTAGAAAGGGAAGATCAGGATTTAGCATGGATCCTGTGGGGTAGCAACAGATTGAGAATCTGCTTTGCAAAAAAATTAAAAATTGGAATGTAAAATATCCAGGAAAGGGGCAGCCTCAAGTAACTGCAATAAAACAGCAGGCTTGCAAATGTTGGTAATTGAGAATAATTTCTGACTTAAGGAAAGTAACAACAACTTTCACAAACTATGCTTTACTCATGGGGCCTTAACTATGTAAAATGCTCCAGAAGTTATCAGCTTAAAAATAGAAACCTACTGAGGGCTTTGGGGAAAATTCTGGAACAATGTTTCAAAGGCAATTATGTGCCATCATCATCATGGGGTGGGTGGGGGCAGGGTGATAACTAGAGAACATTTCCAATGTGGTTATTCTGAACATAGCTATCAATGTTGAATTTCTCTTGAAACTCCCAGCAGAAGAAGGTTTTCCCGACTGGTCAGACTTCACACAGAAATCTCCTAACTAGCTGGATGTAGAAGAGGCCAATCAAATGATCAGATGATACAAAAAATAGACATATAGGCATAATTATAGCTATATAAACTTTATCGTTACAACTGAAAATAAATTACATTCTCCCTGCAACACTGGATTCTCTTCAGAAAAAAAAAGTATCTTAAGCTTTTAACTCAATAAAATTGTTGCAGTCTTTTATTAAACTCATGTCCAATTACAAGAGCCATTTTATCCCAGTCTTTATTGGTCATTCTTTGCCAGAGATGTATAAACATTCAGAAACATAGAACAGGCACAGGGAACCACAATAGAGACAGCTTCAGGCAGAACAAGAGATTGATCATCAAACAGGAATTGGCATTTTCCTCCTACCCCGAATGGATGTATGCATGGATGTGCCAGAGTAAAAACCATCAATGTGTACAATTAGTGCATGTGATATTTCTTTGTTATCATAGTGCAGATGACAGAGTTCTGAGGTAGGCTACCTGTTATCCTGGCATGATTATTTCTAGTGCCCCCTAACTCTCAAAAAACGCTCTCCATCAGATATAACACCTTCACTCAGACATTATTTTAGAAATTGCTACAGTGATACATAACACAGCCATATAAGAGTATGAATATATATATATATACACCCTATGCTCTCACTCAAAAACCCTCTCTTAACATGAGTCTAAAGCTTAATAATATTTGCCTTACTATAACATTCCTAGTAAGGACTGGGGCAGATGCATCAATGGTAAAGTGCTCTCTGAACAATCATAAGGACTAGAGTTCAGATACCCAGCATCCATGTCAATCCCCATGTGGTAAAATTTCTGTAGCCAACATGTTGGAGAGCAGAGTCAGGATGATTGTAGGCTCTTGTTGATTAGCTCTTCTTGTTGAAATGGCTCCCAGTCTATCTCAAAACTTCAGTGGCAGAGGCTGGGGAAATGACTAGAATTAAGATCCCTGACAGAGGACCCAAGTTCAGTTTCCAGTACCCATGTTAGGTGGCTCAGAACCATCTGCTTCTCCCGCTACAGGGCAGCCAGTGCATTTGACCTCTGTGGATGTGCACACACACACACACACACACACACACACACACACACACAATTAAAAATACAATAATTTTTTAAAACTTAGATAGAGAGTGATTAAGGAAGGTATCTCAACATCAGCCAATGGCTTCCCTACGGACCAGCCCAGGCAAGCACACTTGCTCACAAATTGTCCCAGAACATCAATGGCATTTAACTAGGTTCAATAATAACTGCCTCTGTTATTGTTTGTGAAGAGGTAATGGCTCAATAAGATTGCTTTTATGAGATATATTAGTCTGCTTCTTTCTGGATTCGGGAGCTGCAGACCACAGACGTGGACTGTGCAGTTCAGAAGCTGCTAAGAGGCACTATCACTCCTCATGCCTATCTCGTAGAGGAAAATTATCACACCAGCAGTACATTAATGACTCGGGTGAAACAAACATGGTTTATTTTTAGTTCTCTTTCTTCTCTGACGCTGAATTCAATATACTAGGATTTGTATTATTTAACACTCTCTGTGTTATTCTCTCAATCTTTAAAGAGAAATAAGAAATAGAGACTCTGGGGTAAAAAGAATGTCTTTCTCTTCGCAGCAGGGGAACACAAGAAACTATTAATTATGGAATGCTTACTAAAAGGAAGTCATTTTACAAGTCTTCCCTGCATTGATGTTCACCCTTGAGGGATGGCATCAGTAATGAGGAAATAAAAGAAGCCCCATGAGAGGTGCCCAGCCTTTTAATATTTTTACATGATTGTCCTATCTTCAAACATGATTGGCTGTGTTGATAGCTCCGCTGGGATAAAAGTGATCAACAGCTATGGGCTGGACATGTCTGTAAGAAGACCCTCTATGCCACAGAGAGACACCAAATCAACAATATTTGAAACAATTCCTTTGTGGTAAATCCAGATGAATAGATGAACAACTTTTGAATCCTGCATGAGCGTAGAATCCCAAGGATCCTGCATGCCTCAGTGAGTAGACCCAGGAAATAATTCATAACTACAAGTAGCTTACCATGGAAGAAAAGAAGTCTGGGGCATAGACGTAGCATCTATATCTTGGGTAAACTACAAAAGGAACTAGTGTCTCTCATATCTGGATATTAACTCTGGCAAAATGTCACCCAAAAAGAATAAATTGACACATGCTCACCATTTCTCCTTACTTCCTTCTGAGCTTAAGAAGGAAAAAAATGAAACTCCCCAACTTCTGAATTCTCACTGGGAAGAGAATGAGTTGGGTCAGGTGTCCAATATTCTCAGCTCTTCAGGGGTCTCATGAAAGTACTAATTTTTTTCTCACCCAATTTAGGCTGCTAATTGGATCTGGCATATAATGTTTACCTGAAAACTACTGAGAACAAAAGACATAAGGCTCTGAGGTCTTGAGATATTCCATGAGACTCAAAAACAGCAGAGATAAACCAGTGAACCTGAATAGGAAAAAACTGCAGGAAGACGTGTGTGCAATGTTCTACCTTCTCCAGAGGCTTCCAATCTCTGTTCGATCTGACATCAAGTCACATTCTAGTTGGCAAGGATATGCTGAGAACAAAGGAGTTGGGTGTCACATCAGAACTCAAAGTAGCATTCAGTATTGTTCAGAAACAATAGAAAGAGCAAAAAAAGTTTTGAGGGGGAGAGAGGGAGCAAGAGAAGGGGAGAGGGAAGAAGAGAGAGAGAGAGAGAGAGAGAGAGAGAGATTGAAAATGGTAAATAGCATTATATCCACAATATACTACATCCCCAGAAACAATCTGAGAGCTGGATAATGGTAAAGCTACATGCCTGTGTGAAGTGGGTGAAGACTGGAGAAAAAGTGTGCTCTTTTATAATGTGTGTATCTGAGCATACAACCATAGGCACACAAAGATATAGGAAAACACATACCAGAGAAATAAAATAAATAGCTTTCTAGAAGTCTGCCATAAATAAGTGAAAAGATTCAAGTTTTCTGAAAAACGAATTCAGAGTGATCTTCACAAGTACTCCTGTAGGAAAACAGTGCACGAGCCAATGAGACTTAAAAAATAGAAAGAAATAATTCCATGAACAAATACAGGTTTTGGAGGAACTGAAGAAAACCATAACTGGTTTGAAAAAGCCAGTAAGGGACTTTAAGAACAAACTAGATGGTACAGAAGAGATAGCTTTACAATCATCTTCTAAGGGGATGAAAAATAAGAAAGACTGAACAAAGGGGATGAAGAGGGAAGAAAGTCTAAGAAATTATGAGATACTATGTAGTGGAAGTATAGGAAGGAAGGAGAAATAGTGAGCATGTGTCAATTTGTTCTTTTGGGGTGACAACTTGTCAGAGTTAATATCCAGATATGAGATATACTAGTTTCTTTTGTAGTTTACCCAAGATATAAATGCTAGATCTATGCCCCAGACTTTTTTTCTTCCCTGGTAAGCTACTTGTAGTTATGAATTATTTCCTGGGTCTACTCACTGAGGCATGCAGGGTCCCTGAGATCCTATATAGTGTGTCTGCATGGGAGGGGAAGAGTGTATGTACATGTGTGCAAGTGAGTGACTGTGTTTGTGTGTATGTGAGTGTGTGTGTGTGTGTGTGTGTGTGAGTGTTCCTCAAAAAATATCAAAAGAGAGAAAGCTTATTGGAAGTTTATGACATGTGCTGTTACATGTACAAACCTTAAAGATCCTATGCTAAATGAAATAAATCAATCATAAAAGGACAAATACAGATGATTTTACTACTCATGTGAGGTACCTAAAATTGTTAAATCATAAATGCAGGAAATAGAATGATAGTTTTCGGAAGAAGAGGAAAACAAGGGTTGCTATGTGGTAAGCTTAGAGTTTTAGGCATGCAAAAATAAAACATTCCAGAGAGCTGCTATACAACCATGTGTATATAATTAACAATGTACACTATTTGCCTAGAAATTAATTAGCCAAATATATTTAATGTGATAAATTTAACCACATTTTAAAAACTCACCGACCTAGGACACTCTTATGACATTAGCAACATACTTTTCCTTATTTTTTATAGTTAGCTAAGCTGAAACAAAAATTCAATTAACTTTCTGCCTTGGCTACATTTCCTGTTACTGTGATAAAATACTCTGACAAAATCGACCTGGGGAGAAAGGTTTATTTTGGTTCACAGCACCAAGTTACACTCCGTGATGATGGGGAAGTGATGGAGAGCCTGGGGCTCAGAGCCTGAGGGAGTCTGAGGGAGCTGGGCCACATTGCATCCACATTCAGGAAGCAAAATAATCTCTACTTATGCTCAGCTCATTCTGTCTTTTGTATTCATCCCAAGATTCCATAGCAGGAAGTGGTGATCAGGTATTTTTCACCTCCATTAACCTAAACAAGATAATCCCTTCAGACATATCCAGAGGTCAGTTTCTCACTTGATTCGAGATTCCATAAAGTTGATAGTTGATATTAACTATCATGATCCTCCCTAGTTAAGTACACACCCAAACATATCACTAAATTAAATCATAGTCTTCTGCCTCTTGTCTCCTACATCTTATGTTCATGTCACAATGCAAGATGCAATCCAGATTCAAGGGTTTGTATAATATTTATCAATTACAACAGTTTAAACATCCAAAGTCCATTTTCAAATGAAACTCAAGGAAATCTCTCAACTGTAGCCTCTTATTTTTAAAAAGTTCCCTATTTCCCACATACAGTTGCATAAAGTAAACATGCCCATTCCAAAATGGAAATACTGGGGCATTGCAAGAAACAAACAACCACCCAACCCAAAAATCTAGCAGGAACACCAAATATTATAATTCCATGCTCAGCATTTTGGGCACCTAATGTAATCATCTGAGCCCAAGGGACATAGGCTGAAGGGATGAGACATCTTTCCTATTGTCCCAGTGGAAGTCAGAAAGTTTCTCTTGAGTGCTGGTGATCTCTTTAACCATTACACTTACTTTCTCCATTTTAAGATTTATTTATTCTGTGCAATGCATATTTGCCTGTATGTGAGTACATGAATCATTTGTATGTCTAGTGATCTCAGATGTCAGAAATGTAGGATTCTATGGAACTGTAGTTAAGGATGGTAATGAGCTATATAGATGCTTGGAATCAAAACTGGATCCTTTGCAAGAGCAGCAAATGCTCTTTAACCACTGAGCCATCTCTCTAGTCCCTACAGCAGCTCTTATAGCACCATCCTGAATGATTTCCTGGTTTGATGTTTCCTCTTCCAAAAAGATTTAGTCATTTACTTTAGAATTTCACTTCACTTGAGTTCTTAAGATACAGGCAGAATAAAACTAAAGTCTTTCCAAAACATCACATAGATGTTCCTGATATTCTAGATACTTGTTTGACTCTGAAACTTCATGAACCAGGCCCTCACTGTCTCTGTTTCTCTCTTCATTCTTATTTTCCCAGTTCTCGGCAAAATGACTTTGCTTACAGCTCCTGAAGGCTTTTCTAGTCCACATTTCTCCTGCTAACCAGTTCCACAGGCCTAAGAAATGCATGGCCGGGTTTATCATAGCAATAACCCCAGTCTCTAGTACTAATTGTTCTGTTTTGGTTAGTTTTCCAGGTACTGCACTAAGATAATTCTACAAAATAAATGACAGGGAGAAAGGATCCTCACTCAGGGTCTCAAGACAGGAGTGAGATGAAGCCAGATTCTTGGCCAAATATCACATGAATGATCCTAGCCAAGTTCCTAATAGACTCCTTGTTCCCCTCTAAAGCATCATGAGCTGGGCCTCCAACCATCCATCTTTATCCCAGTATTCTTCCAAGCTCCTATCAGAATCAATGTGCTTCCAACATACTAGAGTTTTTCTTGCCCAGAGTACCAAACTCTTCCATATTCTAGCCACAAAACAGTTCCAAAGACCCAAGAACCACGTGGTTGGGTTTATCACAAAATTATCCCAATGCTGGTGCTTGTTTTAATTACATTTCCAATCAATACAATAAAACAATTTGACAAAAGCAACTTCAGAAATAAAGGGTTTATTTTGGCTCACGGGTCAAAGGTGTAGTCAATCATGGCAGGTAAATCAAGGTAGAAAGAACTGGAAGCCACTGGTCACATTGTACCATATCAGAAAGTAGAAAGGGATGAATGTCTCCTCAGCTCCTTCTCTCTACTATTACACTCCAGGATCCCACCCAGAGCGTAGTACAGTGGGTAGGTCTTCCCACCTCAGTTAAGCTGATCAAGATAATCCCTCCTAGATATTCCCAAAGACCCCTTTCTCACATAACCCTAATTCTCATCACAATGGTAATTAAGATTAACCATCAAATTTGCCTAAAATCATATAACTGAGTAGTGCAGCCAGAATCTTAACTCATTTTAATCCAAAAGTTACTATCTTCATCATTGCCCGTGCTAAAGAGATGGGGCGACAAAGCATTTAATTTACAGGCAGTGTGACTTCCTCAAGCCTGAGCTAACCATCAATGTTTGTATATCACACCCTGAACAAACTAAGGACTGTAAGACAGATAAAAAGAATTGGAGTCTATCCTGTACCTCTTGCAAATGAGACAGTATATATGGAGCAAGTTTACAGACTAAAACCACTAGGGAGGTTTTAAAAATTATACAGATGAGTGGATCTCACATTTGAATCTAATTGATCTGGGACCCAGTTGGATATAAGGATTTTTTAGATAACTCCAGATAATTGTAATGTGTAGCCACTGATATAGATCAAATATTAGCTGAATAGATATTTCAGAACTTGTTTAGTTCAATCTGACAGATAAGATATATCTGAAGGGTATGTGGCCAGCATAGGCTAGAGTAGGCAGAGAAAGCAACATGAAAACTTAAAAGTGGGAAAGTAAGCCCATATAAAGTGAAGGAGAGAATCTAGATCAGTTAAAGGAATGAATGGCTGAATTGGTCTTGCTTAGATGAAGACGAAAGTGTACTAAGATCATGCTTTCCTCATCAGCACAGACGTTTCTTTTTTTTTGAGACAGGGTTTCTCTGTGTAGCCCTGGCTGTCCTGGAACTCACTCTGTAGACCAGGCTGGCCTCAAACTCAGAAATATGCCTGCCTTTGCCTCCCAAGTGCTGGGATTAAAGGTATGTACCACCAATGCCCGGCATCACAGAAGTTTCTTGAACCTAGAGTGCAGCCAGACTTACCAGTTCCATCTGGCCTACAGCTGCTTCTGGTAATCATATGGGTTTGTTGCCAAAACAACAAAATTCCTGATAAGTAATTGAAAGCTGTGGACTCAGCCCCAGTTCAAGCTATGAATCTGGGATTCATCACTGAACAGCATTTGAACTCCACAAGAATCAAGGAACTTAATAAAGTGATCACTCATTTTCCCTTACATTCATACCATAAATATTAGTTCTAGAAGAAATTAATAGATTTATATTCTAAGCACTTAAACATATTTCTTAGGAATACCATGACTAGTGTGTTCTAGTTATTTCTCATCTCTATATCAAGCATCTCTGTTTTCTCTGGGCAGTTTTAACATCAGACTTATCACTTAGCATCAGCTGAGACCTGAAAGCCGTAGTCAATAAACTTCCAGACTCAGCACTGCAAACCAAGATCCCCCTAAGTCTCCAACCATTAATGACACAATGAAAGTATATTTGGTTTCATGGATATATCACCAAGTAAAATGAAGAATTGCATGTAATATTTCTACAGGGAAGAAATAAAAACCATTGCAAACAGTTTGCCAAATATGGTGAAGATCATAGCCTATTTACCAGGTTATAAATGCTACCACCACCACCACCACTTAGATATTACAAAATTTGTATGAGTTCAAGTGTCATCCAACAAGTAATGTACCTTTATCCACTAAGGTTGACTCATAATCGTCTGAGTAAAGGAAAGAATACTAAAGAAAACCTAAGTACTATCCCTGATTGCTTTGAACTTGACTAATTGCTTGAGACCCTAGTTTTCTCTTTTATAGGGTATGGAGACAGCCCAAAAAAAAAAAAAAAAAAAAAACAGCTGGGAACACTCCAGCTCTGAAATTCTTGGAATCTTAGATATAAACAACTAAATTTCCAGAAGGACCTTCTACCTAGCAACAACAAGAGGAACCAGGAGGGTTACCAGCTTTGCCTATCTCATTGAATCGAAGATCAGCAAAGTCTCAAGACCAACAAGCATTGCACAGCTAGCTTTATAAGAAACAAGCCTAGCTCAGGCTCTGTCACTGTCTGTTGAGTTCTATTTATATTCCCTCCAAACATTGCATGTCCTCCATGTGTCTTGCCTCAGCAATGTGTCTTTCTCAGCTGACATCACTCTGCCAATTAGCTGGAGTCCATGGAGGCAGCAGGAAGCCAAAGCTCACCATTAGAAGTTTTTGGGGTCATTTCTCTCTATGGAGTCCCGACAAAAGTAGCCCAACTACACAATGTAAGGCAGATCAATACATGCATGTCATTAGTGAAGAATCCTTCATCACATGTCCTTTCATGTGCTTCCTTTAGCAGAACATCCTTTCACCTGTGTCAGCTTCAGCAAAATGTTCCAAGAGTCTGTCTAAGCCTTTCACCTGTGTCCGCTTCAGTGAAATGACCTTTCATGTGTTTGCCACAGCAAACCACCATCCAACACAACTGACTTCCCTAAGAACTATTACGTTTTCACTTCATGATCCCATCTTCCTGATGCACAGCCCAATTCATCCTGTCTCGTACTGTGGTCTGTTCCCCTTTACTGTTCTCTTTAATTTGCTCTACTTTGTTGTACATAGAACCTACAGTTCTCTGCCATGCTATAAAATTGCTTTATTTAATCTGTTTTTGCTGATATCGTTCCTTTCTCTCCACTATAATTTAATAAGCATTTTGTCTCCCTTGATCATTAATAGTACCTGAAGATAGTAGATGATCTGTGCATATTTATGGAATGAATAAACAGAATGAGCTCCTGCGAACTAAAAATACAATAGCAGAAGGATGGCAGTAACTGTGAGAAGATGTGGCTAAAACAGTAAAAAGGCCTGGCTTTTGTGCTCTTCAGATCTTTAAATCTTTTGCCTTTTACTACCTCTCATTGTTTAGCCAACAGAAAGAAAACGGGCAGTGCAAAGTATGTCCAAACTGAGACATAGGAAAGCCAGCTGTTCCAAGTCTCAGTTCTCTAAGATAAGAAAGCACAAGATGATCATGTAGAGAAAGACAGATGTTTAACCAGCTCCAACAAGCTGCAGTCCAGGCCAAATAAGGCACTATGTATATGAGTGACTAATCCTGGGTGTCAGCCAACTTGAGCCTTCCAGTGATACAATAGGGTTTGAACAGGAATCTCCCACCTAAACCCATGAACCCAAAATAGGCAGAAAAATGTAAGAAATAATGACAAATAAATGTTTTGTGGGGATGTTTTATGGAGAGTAGATTGTTTAAACAATACCAAAAGGTCCACAAATTTGAAGTTTGGAAATTCATTGAAAACACCTGCTTCTGTGTTATCAAAGCCTCCACTGTAGGTTTTCTTTACTTTTCTTCTTGTTTTGTTTTATTTGTTTGTTTGTTTGTTTGTTATTTTGTTTGATTTTTTCTTAGATATTTTCTTCATTTACATTTTAAATGCTATCCCCAAAGCCCCCTATACTCTTCCCCCTGACCCTGCTCCCCAACCCACCCACTCCCGCTTCCTGACCCTGGCGTTCCCCTGTACTGGGGCATATGATCTTTGCAAGACCAAGGGCCTCTCCTCCCATTGATGAACAACTAGGCCATCCTTCGCTACATATGCAACTAGAGACTCAACTCTGGGGGTGGGGGTTGCTTAGTTCATATTGTTATTCCTCCTATAAGGTTGCAGACCCCTTTAGCTCCTTGGGTACTTTCTCTAGCTCCTTCATTAGGAGCCCTGTGTTCCATCCAATAGATGGCTGTTTGGTTTTTTGAGGCAGGATTTCTCTGTATGCCCTTAGGTCTCCTGGAATTTGCTCTATAGACTAGGGTGGCCTCAAATTCATAGAGATCTGCCTGCCTCTGCTTCCCAAATGCTAGGTGCATTGTCAGAGTTCACCACAGAACAGAACCACCAGTGTGTGTGTGTGTGTGTGTGTGTGTGTGTGTGTGTGTGTAACTGGCTCATGCTGTTGTGCTGGCTCAACAAGTCCAACTATAACAGGGTAGGTTGACAAGCTGGACCCCAGCAAAGAACCAAAGTCACCTTCCCAGCGAAGAGTCATTGTCCAAAGACAATTTCCTGGCAAAGAGAAGCCTTTCTCTTTTCAGTAACCTTTAACTGATTGGATGATACCCAACCACTTTATAGGAGGGAAATCTGATTTGCTCAAAGTCTACCAGCTTAAACATTGATCTCACTGGAATAAAAATTGAAAAACAAAACAAACAAACAAACAAACAAAAACTTCTATGGCTGGCAGATGGCTCAGTGAACAAAGACACTTACTGCCAAGCCTGATAGCCTATATACAAGTGTCATTACACACACACACACACACACACACACACAGGCAAGTATACACGGACATGCCCCCCCACACACACCATGATAAAAACCAATAAATGCAAAAACTGCTTTCACAGAAACATCCAGAATGCTTGACTAAATAACTAGACCCTTAGACTCAGCTACAGGTTGACACATAAAAGCCAGCACCACAAGAACTCCAGCATGTACTGCTTAACTACCAATTGGTAAGAGGTACGTGAAAATTATCTCAAATGTTATGCTTACCTTTTCTGAGATAAGGAATCATTTCTGGAAAATGACTATAAATTGAACTCAACTCTGGGAAATAACTATGAATTGGATTCCACTGTACTTAAAGTTACTTAAATTTGTCTCACTGTCTGTTAAGTCAATTTGAGCCGCAATAAAAATGGAAACAGAATGGGCCGGGGTTATTAGAGAGCAGTTTACACTCCAAAGGAAAATGAAAGCATTAGACCTGGGAAGAGATAGAAAGAAACAAAATTCTATTGTTGTGCTGTGCATGTCGCCTATTTAACCTCTTTCTCTGAAAATGAGCACAATAGTAATGGGAAGACACAGAGATGAGGCAGGAAAGCTAAAGAACAGCTTAGTAAAAGGCTCTGTCAGGGTGTTAAAGGGAGGAATTGGTAGGGAGGATCAGAAAGCTGCAGAATAGAATTGATGTCGCTCTGGGAAAGATGAAAGGGGTATAAATGGTCTCTGTGCAGAGAAGCGGCTAGAGAAAGAAGCATCTGTGGAATGCCTTACCAACATCTGGGCCCTGGCAATGATGTCCAGAGGCTCAGAAAGAAAGAGAAGATAAAGGTGAGGTCAGAGGACAGCCAGTATGTGTAAATCAGTAACAATGCCTCTTCCAGAATCTTTGCTCCTGTAACCCAAAGCCTCAGCTAGAACCACATGCTGTTTGTACCAAAAGACAATTTAGCAGTCACCTTGTCACCTGCATCTTCCATTCCAAGTTACCCAGCTGAGAAGAATTACATCTGGAGCAGAAATTAAATAGACAATTCATGACCAGAAACAAGCTTTCAAGCTTTTCTTTGCCAGAGAAATTTATCTAATTTTCCTTTACAATAAGAGAGTTTGAGCCAATAGCGTGGAAACTAGGCAGTCTGTCACCACATATTTATTGAGACATCTTCTACAGTCCCCATACTTCCTTCCTCTGGTATTGCTGTGCCTGGAAGGCCTATAGGTGTATTCCTTTCAAAGGATTTGCTGGAATCCTGACATGACTCAGGATTCAGGAGCCAAGGGTCAGAGGCATCTGTAAGTTTGCATTTACCTTCCATAACCTTCCTAGCCTTTATCTGGAAGGGGATTGGAGAAGCCCATGTTATTGCCTCTGATTAAGACAACTCGGGTACAGCTCACACATAGCAATTGTTGGGGAACTGGCAATAGCCTCACAGAGACCATCTAAGGCTAGCCCCCTTGCCTGGCTTCTGCTCCGCTTCCATTAGCAACCTCTCCTGGGAACATTTCTCAGGAAGTTGCTGCACAGACCATTATCTCAGACAACCAGTAAAAGGCTCCACCATTTATGATCTTTAAGGCTGGATCTGTCCAATCAATACAGGTTAAACAAATCCAAGACTTTTCACCCTGAGTTCTTGATTCTATAACCAAATTTAGTCTGAGTTGGAAGCATTTTAAAGTTCTACTGCCATCAGTGATGCATACATGATGTCATAAACAGCACGCGGCCTTTCAGATGAAAAGTAATTCCAGGGCAAGAGAGAAAAATGTAGACCCAGAGATCAAACAAACAGATGCAATGTATCATAACAAATTCCAGCCAGAGACCCCAATTTTTCAGTCTGAGTCAAAAGAGAAAAACTAACAACATGGGTTTCAAAGAGGTTTATATATAAGTAAAGGAACAATGTCATAGTTAATGCAAATCATTATTGCATCTTTCTGTTTAAAAGAAATTATTTCATCATAAAGAAAACAGAGTTGATCATAGGGTATATAGTTCCAGGGAGGTAAAGCCCTAGTTAATTCTATCATAGCTACCAGCTTATAATGAAACAGTAAGATTATTTTTTTTTCTGTTTACCAGTAATCTCAATGTTCTCTTGAATGATTGGGGTTTGTTTTGTTTATTTATTAGTAAGTGTTTCTTGAGAAGATACAGAGAGATTTCTTGAATGTCAATAAAGAAATGAACAAATATGTGCTAAAATGATAAGTGAAAGTAATGAACAGAATGAGCACAGAAATGGGATAGAATGACTGATAAGGGAGAAAGTGCCGGTGGAAGAAGAAAATAGCTCTGGGGGAGGGATATTTGATCTATATCCTGAGGGAAGACAGGTCTTTGCATGTATGGGAAAGGGCCTTCCCAACAGAGGGCACAGCAAGTCTAATCATCTACCCTAGCATCCAAATGCTGACCATGGTAAAAGATAAAAACAGGGGAGAGGAACAGAGAATGCCAGTCCTGTGGTATTGACCAATCAGACTCAACAGTGTATACACCAGAGAGGGAGGGATTTTGTTTATCTCTGATCTTGTCTATTAAGTGAATTATATCAAATATCCCTTGCCAGACCTTTAATGACATTTCAGGCAGAACTTACAGCACTACAGTTGAGTTCAGGCGTCACATTAGTGGGTCCAGTAAAATGAAAAGGAGTCTAAGACTTAATTTCTTGATGGAGCTCAAATCTCTGCTCTTCGATGGAAGCTGCCTAGCAGCTGGGATCACCTCTTCATCTTCATCTCCTCTGCCCCCATTTCCTGGGTTTCACCTTCTCCTCTTTGGTTTAGAACTTTGGAGAACAGAGCATCTCTGGTGTCGTTGATGTAGCTGCTTCTCCTCATCAACCATCAACACTGTCAGAGATACTCAAATGCTGTCTCTCACCTGGGGGTGGTGAAAGTTCTTCAGGAAGCCTTGTAAAATCATTTCACTCCTTGGGGGAGACAATCTACTCCAACCTCCTTGCCTGTCCATCCCTCATTGGTACACACTGCAATGTCTTACTTGCTAGTACCTGGTTCCCTGTCACCATGCCCATCTGATCTTTTCCAACTTCCAGTAAAGACATGCCTTCCCCAGTTCCCAACACACTCAACCACACACTTTTACTTCACACAACCTGTTTTCTAATGGGCACTTTGGGATGTTGATCAGCCCCCTGCATATGCAAACATTCAACCCAAAATTGACATCACTTACTTCAAACACTACCATGTTCTGTGACTCTATCTCTTAAAGTGGCACTGCCTCTTTCCTTAGTTAAATAAATAAATAAATAAATAGATAGATAAATAAATAAATAGATTTTACTAAAATCACTGTTCCATTTTAAAACTATCTCTTAGTTGTTCCGAACTGACCACTAACAAATAGGTACAACCTGAAATATCCTCCCTGGCAAGGGATGGCCATGCTATCTCCAAAGCTTGCACCAAATCATCCTAAAATATGTGGTTTTATCTCTGCAAGAAATAATCCCTTCTAATGAGTGCGAACACCTGGGAAGAGGTGAGATGAATTCTTCCCTTTTTCTAACTGATCTTGTTTTAGTTTATAATGAAGGAGAAAATTAGATACATTGGATGACTCGGTTTCATGCTATGAATGATAAGAAAATAGTGAAATCAAACATTCCCTTCTTGTTCTATGCCCCAGTACAGGGGAAAGCCAGGGCCAGGAAGCAGGAGTGGATGGGTTGGTGAACAGGGGGAGGGGAAAGGGGATAGGGAATTTTTAGAGGGAAATCCAGAAAAGGAAATAATATTTGAAATGTAAATAAAGAAAATATCTAATAAAATAAAATAAAAATTAATAGGAAGAGAATAAAGCAAAACAACAACAACAACAAAACATTCCCTTTTTAATTAACCAACTAATGTACATGAGGATACAATTGAAAATTAAATAAAAGAATGAAAAAGGAAAAAACTCATAGCAGTTTTCTTTTATATGTTTGATATCTGTACATGTATATATAAATACATGTATGTATGTATGTATGTATGTATGTATGTATGTATGTATATGGAACCCAGAGGTCAACATTAGGTATCTTCCTCCATCACTCTCTACATTATTTTTTGAAACAGGGTCTCCTATTGAACTTAGAGATCATAGATGCAGCTAGGAAGAATGAGCAAGGATCCTCCTGTCTCCATCCCCTTAATCCAAGAATTACAGATGTATTTCCCCATAACCAGGTTTTATGTGGGTGCTAGGGATCTGAACCAAAGTCCTCAGTCTTATGCAGCAAGCAAGTTACTGACAGAGCTACATTCTAGCCCATTATCAGTGTGTGTGTGTGTGTGTGTGTGTGTGTGTGTGTGTGTGTGTGTGTGTTTATGTATGTGTCTATGTGTGTGTGTGTGTGTATGGTGTGTGTGTTTGAAAGAGAGAGAGAGATTAGGAAATCAAGTAAGCATATTACTTCTTTATCTCTGCCATTTAATGATTATAGACAATTAAACAACACTGTAAGTTGGAACATGATTCTATGACTAGTGAGCCATATACTATGCATATGAACAAACCAGATCCTAGGACTTGAAAGCTCCAATCTGTTCTAAAGGGTAAAATTCAAGAACGGTTACCATGGCACTACTAGCCACAGGACATCAGTGGCCAAATATTCATTCTAGGTGTCTATTTAAACATGGACTTAAATAGTAAAACACAATAACCACATTAGAACAGCTAACTTGGCCATCAAGTCCCTTAAGCCATAGATACACAAATCAGGTACAGGGATAACACATCCTTATTCTCAAGGGTCACCCCACACATGTGGCTTTTATTCTAATCAAAGTGACTCTGATTACGATCCTTAGGAAATATTGGGCTAGAAGTATACAAAGCTGAAACCGCTTTAGGGCACCTAGGTTTAATACATTATTCTAGCCAGAGAGAAAACAGATTCAAGAAAACTTTTGAATTATAAGCATATATATATATATATATATATATATATATATATATATATATACCTATGTGAAGTAAATTTCTAAAACAAACAAAAAGACAGAAGCTTAAAGAGAAAGGAGAAAGGGTATTGTTATATTTTAATTAAAAGTTTATTTAAGCTTTTTAAGTAAATAAAATGAAAGCAAGGCTTTATGAACCTACCAATCCTTGCTTTGCTTTAGTTTCTTAATGTAACAATAAAAAAGAATAGGTCCCTGTGGAGCAAACAAAGTATCCCTGTAGTTACTCCTCACCATGCCCTTCAGCCATTCCTCCATGTAATTGGAGTACCCATAGACCTGCAGAATTGCTCTCTACCAGGGACCCCATACTTAGAGGAGACCAGATAGGCTACTTGTGCCTTCCTTTCTATCCTCTACTCTGGACTCTCCAGAGTCCTTTGCAATCTACCTCTGATTACCAACCTCAGCCCCTCCTACCAGCCCACCTCCATTCCCTGTGGACTCACTGTCATCCATGGCCAGAGCCATTATACCATCATCTCTACTTCTTCCCCACTTCATAGAACCAGATTTGAAGTTATGCTTATGAAACTCTAGAGTCATTCCTCTTCCCTGCCTGCTAGGTATCACCTACCACACCACAGGTACCAATCTGGGACTGCTTATAGTCTAAATGCAGAACTCCAACCAGAACTTCAGATTTGGCAGTCATCAGAACCTGCATCCTAAAACACAGAGTGACCCCCCAAGACCAAAAACCAAGACTCATCCTTCCAGTCCACAACCCATCAGGTTGGATCAAGAAAACCAAAGGAGCAACATCATCCAACAAAAGCAAGGCCAGATATTTACACCAAGAACTACCACAAATGCCTAGATTCATATGCCTAGATCCCAGTTTTTTTGGGGGACTTGAACAACTAAGAAAACAATACCCACCTCCTCCATAAGCCAACAACATTATTGTCATACAACTGACAGGATTAATTTATTTTGATTATTCTAATAACACAGTCAATCATGGTGAGGATAGTACGGTGGCTAGGACAGCTCCATCTATGGCAGTATATGATTGGGACGCAGATTGTTCATTTCTTGGTGGGTCAGAGATAAAGAATGTTCAGGCCAAGCTGGGCAGTGGTAGTGCATGCATTTAATCCCAGCACTTGGAAGGCAGAGGCAGGCAGATTTCTGAGTTTGAGGCCAGCCTGGTCTACAGAGTGAGTTCCACGACAGCCAGGATTACACAGAAAAACCTGGTCTCGAAAAACCAAAATAATAAAATAATAATAATAATAATAATGCTCAAGCCAGTAGCTCAACTCAACTGTACTTCCTTCCACAGGTTCTGTAATCTTCTTAAATAGTACTACCATTTTGGAATCAGTTGTTCAATACATGAGTCACTGAGACCATGTTAAATATATTTCCTAACATTCCTTCCTGTTTTCCCTGGATTCATGCCCATCTAATGATGCAAAATATATTCAGTGCAACTTTAAAATTCCCATTGTACTAATACCCTTAACCCTCAACAGTGTTCAAGTCTTCAGTCCCTCTGAGCCTCGAGACAACTCTTAAGCTGTGAAATGCTATAAAATAAAATAGAATAGAATAGAATAGAATAGAATAGAATAGAATAGAATAGAATAGAATAAAAGCAGTTATATTATTCTGATGTAGAATAGAAATGAAGAAAGAATCCTTATTTTTAATTGGAGAAATTGGATCATAGCAGGGAACAATAGAACCAAATCAAACAGCAAACAGCATAGCCTGTAGCTTGATGTCTATCATATAGGATTGGTGATGTCATTATCTGAGTTCAAATAAGCTTTGGGAGCCTGGCCATTCAGCATTCTGCCTGCAGCACATATGGGCTCTTTCTTGGATCCATGCATTGCCTGCAGCCTTCTTTGGCAGACATCCAATATTCTTGACATCTCCAACACCATGGATCTCCAAGGGCAACTTTGACTTCACTTTCTCTTATTTCACACACTGACCTCCCAGGACCTCTCTCAAGAGATCTGACTTATCTGCACACTGCTTGGCATCATTATCTTTTATATAGACAACCTTGAAACATAAATCAGTGATCCGAAAACTCTCACATTTTATAAACCTGCAAAATTATCACTACATTCATGACATGAAATTCCAATGCCAGATTTAAGTGTAGCCAGGCATAATCAGACCACAGCTACAATGGCATCCAAGCTGCCACAGCAACGATGTGCCTTCATGGGTAAACCTGAGAAGATGTTTCCCTAAGTGATGTCTGAGCAGGGCACCCCTGTAGTAGCACTCTAAGCCCAGGAACTCATTTTTTTTTTTTAGATAATATAAACATGCTTCTTTTAAAGAAATATTTGTAGATTAGAGCACTTGACCTCAAAACATCTTCCTTATTATCCCAGTGAAGGTTTGCTGGCCATCCTTTTAATGGTGATAAGTTCCTCAGTTTTAATGGAAATAATTTCTTCTGTCAGCATCTTTTTTTCCACATCTCGATGTCTCTATTCTTGCTACTTTACTTACCACATTGGACAGCCTTCGCTTTTTATCTGCTGTGTTTTTTGTTTCAACTTATCACTATATAAGTTACTAAAAAATATCCAGGAATGAACATGCTATGTTGCAGTTTCCTCTATCAAAGAAATATTCTATTAGTTTTAAACTCATCCTCACATATATTTTTGTAGTATATGAATATACCATGAAATACAGAATACAGCTGTATTCTTTACTAGAATGATACAGGAATGTCCAGGGTTTGTGGAGGCTCAACCTAAGATGCAAGCTAGAGGAGACTATAACTTTTAAGAAGTCTGAAATATGACCAAAGGGCCACACCTAAAAACGCATGAATAATAAAAAGAATTGAAATTAAAATTAAAGGCACAAAAATATTTAATGAAATTATAGCTGAATAGAATTAAGCAAGATGTATTCAGATCCTGTAAATAGATATGATCACATAACCTCTGCTCAACATGTTATAGTTAAAATCCAAACTGTAAACTAAAGGACCAATTTTAAAAGCTACAAGAGAAATAACAACAATAACAAAACTTGACAGTACCAAGCCCATCTGAATAACACCAGACCTGTCCTGTTAAAAATAAGTGGAGCAATTAAACCACAAGAATGTAGAAGGCCTGGATAGAACAACGGAGGATGTGGCTGAGTCAACAGTAATATGTGAAAATCAATAAAGTCAGAAAGTTCATCCGCATAATGAAACAAAACTCCCATGGTTCCCTAAATACAGGGGAAAGTTTGCCCCAAACCTGATGACCTAAGTCCAGTTCCTGGAACGCACATGTTAGAAAAAGAAAACTGATGCCTGCAAGTTGCCCTGTGACTCTGCACGTATGCTATGGAGCAGGTGCACACATACACACATGCACATGCATGCATACACACACACACACACACACACACACACACACACACGCACATCACCACTACCAAGATCTAAATAAATGTACAAAAAATCTCTTCCTATCTAATTACATCACCCTACTCATTAACGTCATTCCCCCATCCCTCTCTTCTCCCCACACTGTTCTCTGCTCTGAGTGTTTTATTCTCTACATTTTTGAAATTCACTTTTTATCTTCCATGTATAAGTGAGGTCATAAAGTAGCTATGCTCCTGTGCCAGGCTTAGATATCCTGGTGTCCTTTCTTCTACATGTTTTTCTGCATACTTTCATCCTCTTCTGGCCAAAGGATAGTCCATATATACCACATTTCCATTATGTATCAGTAAACACTTGGGTTGAGCCCATATCTTGGATGCTGAAAATAGTGACTGGAAGAATATGCATGTGACTGTAGCTTTCTCACCAATATACCAATTTCAATTCCTTTGCATATATACCCAACAATGTGATTAATTATAGTCAGAAGAAAGCTGCATTTTTACTTTAAAGGGAGAATTAGGAAAATTATTTGGGTAATTGGGATAGAGAGACATGTTAGCAGTTGAGAGTACAGTACTCTTATAGAGCATCTGCACTGAATTCCTAGCACCCACTTCAGATAATCACAAATGCCTGTAACTCCAGAGGATCAGACTCCTGTCCTCCAAAGGCATCTGTACTCACATAAGATACCCACACATGGACATACACATGTAAGTAAAAATAAAATAAGATATTTTTAGGAATCGTATTAGACAGGGCCAAAATTTATAATGAATAGTATATAAGTAAATTTTCCATTCAAATCTATAAAAATAATCTTCCAAGATGAAAAGGGTACAAATGTGTAAATTTTAAAGTAGAAGTCACACAAACAGAAACCTGTAGACGACGACCTGTTGTTGGAAAGAGAGAGAAGTCAGGACATAAAACATAACACAAGATGGGAAAAGAAAATAAATGAAAAATAAACTCATTATCTGAAGGAGCATGTTTAAAAACCAAAGTTGAACTCTACTGTGTCTATAATTTAGTCCTTCAAATATTAAAGGTAAGGGAAATCTAAGAATATGAGGAACTCATTGATCCAAATATACCCGGTTTACATGGAAAAACACCCCATAACTGAACACCATTATACATCTCCTAGGCCTGGCAGGAAAAAGTGATGCCTTATACTGCCTTAAAGACATGGCAATGAGAAGTCTTATGTAGAGGGAGTATGCTGCCAAACATGGTCCAGGCTTCAACACTCACCTTCAGAGCAAACTCTTCCAGAAACATTTCCAAAGCAGAAGTCAGAAAATGGATTGGGAGGACACATGGATTGGAGCTCATCCTGTGGTTTTGAGATAATAGTAAAAAAGGAAGCATCCAAACATATAATTTTCAATCTTCCTTACAAATGGCAAGTCATCATGGACAAACCTGGCTACTCCCATGATCATCATCACTAAGTAAATAAATAATCTATGCTCTGAGATGACGATGATTTAGAAAAAGACAACAGACCTTCTGTTAGTTGTCTTTTGTCTCTGCACAGAAAAGTCAGCTAATACACAAAAGATGTACCTGCACAACCCCTCCCCAAAACTGTGCTCACCTTGATCTCCAGAGACATAAACTATGGAGGAAAATGTCACTATTAATACTTTGTCACTATGGAGTATAATAAGATTGTATTGATTATTTTAAAGATGGAATAAATAATGGGATCAAATAGTCTGTCAAGAAATTCATTCTCTAAATGGCTTCTTGTATAGTCAATTATTTATTTTGCTCCCAGTGGTAGTCAACATGCCAGGAGTCCACTACCCTCAACCTCTTATTCCAAGTGGACCCAGTGTCTTCTGTAGAGATCTAACACCGTGGCAAGCCTCTAGGCAATATAACATAGGCCCATGGACACTGAGCCATGTGGCCCTGTATGGTATGACTAAAAGCCAAATAGTTAAAGGTCACAAAGAGAAATGTGAGGCAAGAATGTAAAATGATAAAGGCACTCCATGCTGAATAATGGGAAATACCTCGCAATTGTTTCCTTGGTTTTGATGGTGAATAAAACTGATCTTAAAGTCTCATGCTGAATAATAGATTGTTGAGGGATGTTGGGGTGGGAAAGCTCTTTGGAGATGGGAGCAGGGAAGGCAGAAAATTAGCTTCCTTCTTACTCTGTAATTAAGAAAAACAATGATCTTCTTTAAATTATTCTTTTCCTTGATTTCAAAGCTTTTAGTTTTAATCGATGTTCCTTGAATATCTTCTCAGCAATAAATGAGGCATGTTTGTCCATTTTCCCTCTCTGCCTTAAAAAAATCTTTCTTTGCACTTCAAAGACTTTTATAGATTCAAATGTACAAATGCACACACCCCACAAAACTCAACTACATGAAACCATAGCTGAGTGTTCAGAGGTCATTGATTAACAGAACCAATGTAGTTTGAAGGGTATAGTTTTAATCTTTTGCTTTGATTTTATCACTCAAAATCTTGATATCAAACAAGATCTCTAAGCCAGTAGCTTTCTTCTCTTATGACAAGAAAATGCTGAAAAGAAAATTCCCCCTTCAGCATTGCCCTACCATTCTCCACATTTGCCTTGCAGATTTGTAACCCATATTAAATTCTACCTTCTAAAGCTCTTACTGAAAGAGTCACTATGTTTGATGGGATATATTGATGACCAACGTAGAAATTTGATAGTGAACCACAAAAGATTCACGTGGGATCACACAGTGGCTCCTGCCCACTCCCCATCCTCTGCGGCACACAAGTTAATGGAGATTAAAATTAATGTTTGACTGTTTTTTAAAGAAAAAAGAAAGAAAGAAACAGCTATCATGCAGAAATTCTCCCATTTAGAGCTTGGGTTTCATAGTAAATAGTAATTTTTATGATCAAAGACAAATTTTCCCATAGGAACAATGGGAATTGAAGCTTTAGATGCAAAGAATGTCTCATCATATCTTATTCAATACATAATAAAAAAGCATTCAGATAGTTTCTGAAAAACACAGTATTAGGACAATTCCATGTCTAGAAACAAAACTGGATTTGAACACTGACAAACATAGATAAGGTTTTGGGGGGGTGTGTGTATGTGTGTGTGTGTGTGTGTGTGTGTGTGTGTGTGTGTGTATCTGTGTGTGTATCTGTGTGTGTATCTGTGTGTTTCTGTGTGTGTCTGTGTGTGTGTATGTGTGTGTGTGTGTGGGTGTGTCTATAATTCCGAGTCATAAGGTTTTTATGAAGAATTAACAAGCCACCATATTGTCTTCTTTGAGACTAGTCTCTAATTTTAATCTCTGATAATATTCTTTATTCTTTTCTCTCTCTCTCTCTAAAGAGAGAGAAATCCTAGTCAGTCATGCTCAGTCTAGATTGCTACATTGCAGATTATAGCTACTTCACACCCACATCCATACACAGACTTGTTGTTCTTTGTTCAGACTTCAAATTGTCAGAGAGAGAGAGAGAGGGGGGATCAAATCTCTGTCATAGCTTATGTTTACAGTTCATAATTTCAAAAGAATATCATGAAGTATCACATCATTCATTTAGAAACACTTATGTCAGAGAGATACATGTTTATTACCATCTACCCAGCAACAGAAGACAGGACACACCCCATCCCTCATGAAAGCTACTTCATACAAGAAAGAGCCACCTCTCCCCCTTGTGAGAGATTTAGTCAAAAGAGCCAAGCCCAGAAAGTATTCTAGGTCCTGATGGATCAGAGTCACCCCTCTCCTTTGTGAATAAGCCTTGCAACCTTACTGTGGGGATCTCCTTCCCCATCACTGGGTTCTAACCTCAAAAGACAAGCAAGTCAGGTAAAAATGTCATCACTACTCTCCTGTTACTAGATTCAGGCATGAAATGAGCCAGAAACTGTCTGCTAAACTATAAGGAGACCATCTGCCAAAATAAGTAAAAATGGAACTTGACAGTCTCTTAAAACAGTGAACAAGATGGCCAAGACATAATTTTAAAATCCATGTATCATACCAAACACAAAGAAAATCATAATTTGCACAAGAAGTGAAAACTGCCTAACACTAATACCGAAATGTATCAGATGGTAAACTTATTTATAAAATAGAAAGAATGTTAAGGTAGCATTCTAGATTTATTCTGTTGATGTGATAAAAAATGCACATAATGCACAAAGATAAAATATTCACAAAAATAAAGATGCACCAAAAGCAACTTAAGGAAGTGAGATAGCTACTGTTGGTTGTCAACTTGACTGTATCTAGAATGAACTAAAATCCAGAAATGGCAAGCACCCCTGTAATCCAGACCTTGCAGCAGGAAGACACCTTGCCTTTGATCCAGATATTGAGGCTGGACCACAACTCCTACTGGAAACCTATATAAGGACAATGGAAAGAAGGAAGGTTCTGTTCTTTGCCTTTGCCTTGCTAGCACATCCATCCCTTCCCTGGCATTAGAGCATATTTTTTCAGAATTCCAACATATACAGAAGACCAGCTGAGACATCCAGCCTTGTGGGACTGAGCAACTACTAGATTCTTGAACTTTCCATTCACAGGTAGCTATTGTTGGATTAGTTGGACTTCGGTCTGTTAAGTCATTCCAGTAAGTTCCCTTTTTATATATATAGAGAGAGATTCATGACTCTAGAGAACCCTGACTAATACAAAAAGAAAAGGTATTTGGCTTACAATCCCAGTCTTTTATTGTGGGAAATTCAGATAGGAACTTAAAGCATCACAACCACAGTCAAGATCAGAGAGGGGAAAAATGTGTAGAACCCTGAATGCTTGCCTGCTGGCCTTCTTCACCGTTATATAGATTAGGTCCAGCAGAAGGAATGGTGACACCCACAGTGGGCTGGGTCTCCCCATGTCCATTAACAACCAAAACAACCCCCTACAGACATATCCATTTACCAATCATAGACAATTCCTCAACTGAGTCTTTCCTTCCTGCTAATTCTAGGTTTTGTCAAGCTTAGAGATGAGACTGGCCAGAACAATAACAGAACACTAGGAAACAGCCATCATAAAAAATGATTCAATGAAAGAACTATCACCTCATTTGAATTAAATAAACTGAAAAATATCACTAAAGAAATTAAAGCTATAAAGAAGGAATTGGGGTGGTTGATATAGTCAGTGACACTCATTGAAAAAACTGATAATCTCTTTCCCAGCAAGTATCACTTGAAAATACCTTCTTCACTATAGATAGTACTTCGTGTCCACTTCCTTTTTCAATGCCAGGATTTTCTTTGGTTTGAGTATGTGCATAGTCTTATGTATATTGTCACAGTCTCTATAATATCATACTCCAGAGCAGGTCCCATACCCTGTAGATGGTCAACACAAAACATACTTGTGGTGGTTTGAATAAGAATAGCTCCATGGGCTCATATATTTGAATGCTTAAACATCAGAGAGTGATACTACTTGAAAAGGGTTAGGAGGTGTAGCCTTGTTGAAGGAACTATGTTAGTGAGGATGGGCTTTGAAATTTCAAAAGCTTAAGCCAGGCCCAGCGTCGCTCTCTTCATACTGCCTACAGATCAGATGTGAAACTCTAAGCTACTTATGCATCACCATATCTGCCAGTGTGCTACCTTACCCCACACCATAATAATAATGGACTAAACATCTGAAACTGTAAGCAAGTCTCAACTAAATATTTTCTTTTATAAGGTCCATGGTTGGTCATGGTATAAGAACACTGACTAAGACAGAAGTTTACTTTTTTTCTATAAGTTTTTTTTTTCATTTTAGTATATTTGCCCTATTGACTTTATTTTTCATTTTTAAACTTTATTTTTATTTGGTAAGTTTCATTATTGTTGTTGTTGCTGTTGTTGTTCCAGAGGGTTTATTTTAAGAGAGAGGGAGAGAGAGAGAAAGAGAGAAGGAGAGAAAGAGAGAGAGAGGAGAGAGAGAGAAGAGAGAGAGAGAGAGAGAGAGAGAGAGAGAGAGAGAGAGAGAGAATGAAGTTGTATGGGGAGAATGGGAATGACTTGGATGGGGAAGAATATAATCAACCTATACTAAGTGATAAAATGTTTTAAATTTTTATTTTAAAAAAAGAAGGGACTGGAGAAGTCACTTGGTAGTTATGAACACTTACTGCTCTTATAGAGGACCCAGGTTCAGTTCCCAGTGCCCACATGACAGCTCGCAACAATCCATAACTCCAGTCCCAGGTGATCTGATGACCTTTTCTTACCTCCATAGGTACTGTGCGCCTATGGTGCACATATATGAATGCAAAATACCTATACACATAAAATAAAAATAAAATTAGAAAAAATAAAACAAATGAAAATGGTAAGAATGAAAAGCATTTGAATATTCCTGTCTTTCCTTCTCTAATACCCCTGTGAAGTATACTTCTGACTATCAAACAAAGCTAAGGAGGTACATGATTTGAATTTTATGCAACTCAATATGAGTATTCGATAAATAGCACTCAGGCAGCACTTCAGAACGCAGGCAAGCCATTTGAACAGAGAGGAAACTAGGAAGAACATAGCTCTTTAACCCTCCTTATCTCAGACAGGACAGAACACATGGGTAGCAGAAGAGGGAATGACAGGCGGAGATGTGCAAGTGGCCACTGAACTCAAGAGGAGATGGGCAGTAGCATAGGCATGCAAGGGAGAAAGAAAGCAAACATAATAAAATCATGTAGTGGGTATTAGAGACAGAGAGAGGGTATTCTCAATGATGAATTTACCTATACCCACATAGACTTAATAGTATTTATTTGTAAGCCCCAAACATTGAGATAATCCCTGAGTAGAATCCAAGAGGTTAGGCCTCCTAAGTAAGCCTTACCCTAGAGACCCTTGAGCCCCTTTGAAATGTATTCCCTGACACAGAGCTGTGCTATCCAACTTCTAAAGAAGCTCCTTGGACCTATTTGTTTTTATTCTATTAAGGTGGCAAAACAAAGATGAGACTTTCTCTCTAGACTCCCACTGAGCATCTATGGATGCACAAAAGGCTGAAATGAAGCTCATTAGAAACGTTCTGGGTATCATCAGGACATAGAGAGCCAAAGAGAATGCAGTAATGTCATTAATGAAAGCACATACATAATTTACAGCAGAGCTGGAGAACTTGCTCAGCAATTGAGAGCATTTGCTGTTCTTGTAGAGAACAAAGGTTTGGTTACCTGCACTCATATTGTGTTTATAATCATTTATAACTCCCATTTCAGGAACCTTATGCCCTCTTCAGCTCTGAAGACACTAGACCTCCACATGATGTGTGTGTGTCACAGAGAGAGGGGATGGGGGGAGACAGAGACAGAGACAGAGTAAAAACAAATATTTTTTAAAGGAATTTACACCAGAAACACTTTTTATGCTTTTAGTGAAGCTGAGAGAGATCCAAAGACAGTAAATTAAAATGACAAAAGGTACCAGTGAGAATACAAACTAAAATAAGTAAGCATTATCTCACTATCGCCTATGAAAAAAAATTAAAACTGAGGAGTCACAGAGATAAATATTCTTAAAAGTACAGATAAAATGAGCATATATTTCTTCGATTTATCCAATTATACTAGAATAAGATACTCTTAGAGCTTAAAATAGTAATACTGGGACAACCATTACAGAATATTAAAAGCATCTCTCTACTTAATCAGCAGATATACATTCCAAAGACTATAAAATAAAGTTTAACAAACCAGGAGATAAGCATTGGTGTGGGAGTTTCAAATTTTCTCAAAAATAACTATAAAACAATGTATTAAAAACCAAGTTTCACTAAGGTAGAGAGGAAACAGTGAACAGTTCTCTCAAACCATGAAGATATGTTTCATGTTTTCCAGTCTTTGAGGAGAGTCCACCTCTAAAAATGTTTACAATATATTGAGTCACGATTTATTTTCAAGAAGTTGTATGACATGTGGATCTGGCTACAACCAATCATGTGATCACCAGGTATTGCCAGGAACACTTAAAGCCTCAAATGCTGCAAAGCCAGAAAACTGGTAGAACTAGAACTTTAGAGACTCCCCAGACACTTGTCACATACCTCATCAATAAACAATGTGACGGCCTGGTCTACAAGAAGTACTGCAGAGGCCCCAATAAATACATCTTAAAACTTCCAGTTCACAAAGAGTTGAATATATTTCATTTTCTCTGTTCATTCCCAAAATTAGTTACAAGGCCCCCAATGGAGGAGCTAGAGAAATTACCCAAGGAGCTGAAGGGGTCTACAACCCTTTAGGTGGAACAACAATATGAACTAATCAGTACTCCCAGAGCTCATGTCTCTAGCTGCATATGTAGCAGAAGATGGCCTCGTCAGCCATCATTGGGAAGAGAGGCCCCTTGGTCTTGCAAACTTTATAGGCCCCAGTACAGGGGAATGCCAGGGCCAAGAAGTGGGAGTGGGTGGGTAGGGGAGCAGGGTGGGGGGAGGGTATAGGGAACTTTCGGAATAGCATTTGAAATGTAAATAAAGAAAATATCTAATAAAAAAAATGAAAGAAAAACTAAAGCAATTCATAAAAATAAGGTCAATACAAGAAGATATGAAGATGATCCAGCTTAGGAATCTGGGAAGGAGAGAAGACAAGGAAAGAGCAACACTTGGAAAAATCCTAAAGCTGTTCTTTCAAATCTTAGACCCAAGAAATTCTCAAACATGGAGCCATCATAGGGGCTTGATTTGACTCTGTAGGGCTGTTGAAGAATTTCCTTGCAGAGACTTGATGTGCCAGGGTCGGGGAATACCCAGGGGCTCCCACCCACCCACCCACTCAGAGAACAAGTGGATAGGGAATGGGGGTAATAACTGTGGAAGGGGGTGACCAGGAGGGAGCAGTGAGTGGAATGTAAAGTGAACAAGGAAAGGAAGAAAGGAAAAAAAAAGATAAAAAGAAGGGAGGGAGGGAGGGAGGGAGGGAGGGAGGGAGGGAAAAATTTGCATGAGATACTGTCACAGACATAGATTCCCAACTGTGACAGCAGAGGACTAGGTCATCTTCTGTAAGGAAGTGTCATCCACACATGGCAGAGAAGCTGCACCTGTGAAATCACAGCAAAATGGTTCCTTAATCAAACCTTATATAATGACAATACCCATTGGGGAAATCCCACAGGGTCCTAGAACTCCAGATAATGATCAGCTGTTGGGAGGGGTGGAATCAGTATTCCCCAAGAATGAGCCCCCAAAGGTTATTCAATTCCAAAAAGACAGTCCAAACCACATACCAGCAAAACTAAATGATCTCAACATTGTGTGCGTGCGTGTGTGTGTGTGTGTGTGTGTGTGTGTGTGTGTGTGTGTGTGTGTATTTTTAAAAATATCAATAATTTGAAAGAGAGTAGGAGGACACAGGAGTTTGAAGGAGAGAGAAGAGAAAGACAGATTTATGAATATAACTCTATAAAAATAACTTTAAAACCCACAAAGTCCATACTCCACCCACCCAGAAGACTTAGAAAATTTAAATCAAAGAATCTCTGTGTAGGCACTTGAAAAGAGAAAGGGTTAAGTGATGTCTATATAGTGAGCAGTGAGAGGAGTGGGTGTCTTCTTCCATTTGTCTCCAGGAACACTAGCAAAGTCTTTCTGTCACCTAGACAACAGCAAAGGAAGCATCCCTGAGCTAATTGATAGGGAACAGCTGATGAAGAATAAAACTACAACAGCTCAACTCCATCCCTGAACCAGAAAGCCTTTCAGCGAGGCTCCTCAGTCAGCAGACCACACCAGCCACAAACACCCCACACCCAAGCTCACACACCCACTCTCAAACACTGTGGGCAGACCAGCAGCAGAGACCACACACACTAGGAAGGCAGGATCCAATAGCAAACAGAGAGCTCGATGTGATCCGTATTTCCTTTATGGAAGAAGAGAAGATGGTCTGTTCATGAGGAAACAGCCACAGGTTTTTTAAGGAGTGCTCAAAGATGGAAAAGGGGGGTTGGGGAAGAAAAGCAAATCTTTTGGAAGGTAAAAAAAAAATAATATAGAAAAAATGATTACCTTAAGAAGAGCTAGAGGATGTGGTTAAGACATTCTCCAGAAAGTAGGACAAAGAAAAAAAAATTGAAAACAGCAGGGGAAAAAAATTCAAGGATGAGCCCAGGAAGTCCTCCATCCTATTAACAAGTGTTCCAGAAACAGAGCAGAGAGGAGGGAGAGAAAAGGAAATTACCAAACAGATAGCACTGAAAAGGCTTTGTAACTGAAAGCAATTGGAACTTGTTTGTCACACTAAAGCACACACAACAACACATCTCTCAACATCAGGAACACTTTCAGAGAAGTGAGCAAAACTGGTCAGAAAGGGTGCAGGGAGATATCAGAGAGTGGCATTACGTTTATTACTGAATAAAAGTGTATGACAGAGAGACACTCAGCATCCTGGGGAAAAAAATATGCCCAGCCCAGCAAGTTGGCTCAGTGGGTAAAGGAGCCTACTACCTTGTCTGATGATGGGAGTTCAATTCTTGGGGTCCACGTGAGGGAAGGAGTTACCCTCTTACCTCTATACACACACTGTGATAGGCATGAATGTGCCTAAGTATACACACGTACAAATAAGGAAGTAATGGTAGGAACAGAGTAAATAAATGTCTAAAACCCCACTTTCGTCCTTAAAGACTTCTTATGTCAAATTACAGATTTTTGTGAATAAGTAAGAGGTTAAAACCATCTCTTACTTGCATTTTCTAAAGCTACTTAAAAACTTGAACAAATTATAGGCTCTTCTACCATAATAGTTTTCTATCACTGCTATAGAAAATTTCAGGAGCTTCATGGTTTAAAGCCACATGCATGTGTAGGTTTTTTTTGTTTGTTTGTTTTTATGGTTCTGGAATCTGAGCTAACAGGGATGCTTCATGCTGGAGTATCTGAGGAAGTTCTATTTTTTATGATATTTCCAGCTTCAGGAAGCTACCCTTTCCTTTTAACCCATAGCCTCTTCCTCTATCTTCAAGGCCAGCAATATCTTCAAGCCTCTCTGACACTAATACTAACTCTGCTGCTTCCACTGTCGTTCATAAGGAGTCTGGATAAATCATAGCCATCTTCCCACATCTGCAAAACCCTTTGTGCCTTGAGGAGTAAGTAAGCATGCATCTTTTTGAGGGATCAGGACTTCAACATCTTTATAAAGGTCATTATTTGGCCTACATTCTCCAAGAAAAAGACAGGACAGTCAAGAATCAGTGTGCCCAATTAAAGGAACAGCAAGAGAGTGTGGGCTCACAGTGACTACTGCATGGAAAATGAACCAAGCCTGGTTACAGCAGAAGCATGGAAAGCCTGAAGAGGAATGGTTGCAAGAAAAGGGCAGAATCAAATGTGCACAAGGAGACTCACAGTTCTGAGGAAGAGCTTGGGTAAGAACTAATGATAGCCTATCACATTTTAAATGAGTAACTCATTAAAACTTGGGAAGACCAAAAGAATATACCAGACTGCAAATATAATTATAGGAAAGTATATCCTTCAGATGTGAGTGATATTTTTATGGCTGGTGTAATACAAATCTGTAAAGAGATCCAATTGAAATGGAGTAGGAAGTTCCAAGGGTTGATGAGGACACAGTGTAAATGAGCTAAAATAGTCTTAGTGGAAGGCACCAGTGCAAAGTGTACATAAAAGTGGAAAGAAACAATAATCAACTAGGTATAAGCCTATTGTTCAGAATCAATCAAGGAGAGAGAGAGAGAGAGAGAGAGAGAGAGAGAGAGAGAGAGAGAGGAGAGAGAGAGAGAGAGAGAGAGAGAGGAGAGAGAGGAGAGAGAGAGAGAGAGAGAGAGAGAGAGAGAGAGAGGAGAGAGAGGAAAATATCCAAGATTGAATGTGGCTGTCTCACAAGGGTTGAAGGTGCAGATGGGAGCTCTGTAAAACTGTTTGAATTCTTTTTTTTTTTTTTTTTTTTTTTTTTTTTTTTTTTTGGTTTTTCGAGACAGGGTTTCTCTGTCTAGCCCTGGCTGTCCTGGAACTCACTTTGTAGACCAGGCTGGCCTCGAACTCAGAAATTCACCTGCCTCTGTCTCCCAAGTGCTGGGATTAAAGGCGTGCACACCACCACGCCCGGCTAACTGTTTGAATTCTTAAAATTTGTAGATCTATAACTCAATAGACATAAAGTAAAAACAC
>LR750261.1:169843-219317 GCA_902729485.2 Mus minutoides
GCATTGCTCACCTCATGTTTGTTTGTTTGTTTGTTTGTTTGTTGATACAGGGTCTATCTCACTACGTAGACCAGGCTAGCTTTGAACTCATAGAGACTTGTCTGCCTTTGTCTTCTTTGCTGGGATTAAAGGTGTGTACCACTAAACCCAGCACACCTTATTTGTTTTTAAGTGAAAGAGAGAAGAGTCTCAAAGAACAAGATGGTTTATTGTTCACCACACAGTCTGAGAAGGCTGAGTTCACGAGGGATGAGAAGATGGCCTCAAAACTGCTTAGCAACTTCAGGGAACAAAAAACAGCTTTGGCAAACTTGATGGAGAGAGAGAGAGAGAGAGAGAGAGAGAGAGAGAGAGAGAGAGAGAGACTAAGCTCCAGAAAGTATGTTCTTCCATGCAATGTATTCCAGTAGTGTCTAGGTGAGAAGTGGGTTCGTTTGAATTGAGAGTTTATTCAACATGTGAATCACAAAAGAGGGGTGATCCAAAAGGCAGGAAAGAAACCAAAGGGCACAAAGAAGATGCTACCACATCAAAATAGACACCATGTACCTGGACCATGTCATTATGGGACATGTAAAGAAGATGGTGACAGAGATACACAAGAGCACAGATGATAAAATAGCCGATGGTGTTAGGATACCAGAGACACCAAGGGAATCAAACAGGCTGCATTGTACTGAAGGCAAGTGCTTCGCACATAGCATGCTACCTTCAGAAGAGGGTAATGGAAGGACAAAGAGCCTCCACTTGACACTTAGCTACCCTCCCTTTAGTTATTGTCACTTGTTCTCTATGGCAAAGCCAACAGGTGGTAGCTCTAGTTTTTAAAACTGCCCTGGAATTTTCCAAAATGCCACATGCTATTGACAAAAGAATGCTTTGAATGGGGAAACAAATCATTCTAGCCAATGAATTTCCTCAGAACAAAGTCCCTAATTTCCTGCAAATATCCTGAAAGTCTGAAGCCCTAGGACAGCATTGCCTTCTCTGCCCTTTGTGTGCTCTGCCATTACAATAACAGACTAATCCCCCTGGCAGAGCAGCAGCTGCGGATGGATGTCTTACGGAGACAAGGGAGCCATTTGCAGATGCCACGGGCTCTTGGACTCTCCAAAGGTGATTGTTTAGCTGAGATAAAATTACTCCTCAGTTATTTGTAGCTCACAGGCCAAAGCACGTGAAAAAAAAGAAACAGCAAGAGTGGTTGATTGCTTCTGTTGCATGAGGAAAAAAAAATGCACCTAGTCTGCTTGCTCTTCAGTACAGTGCCTGGGCTTGGTTTTGAGGAGTAAGGTTCCGATTCAGTGACTGCCTGGGTGGTTGTTACTGAAAAGAGAGTAACCTGAACATTGTATCAGTGGTTGTCTCTGCAAAGGAACATGAAGCAGGCAGACACAAGATGTTCGGGCGGGGCGTTGGGGGGGTAGGGGACAGCATTTACTCATTACGTAAACGTCTACAGAACATTGGTCTTTTTGTAGGTTGTTATGCAACATACTGGGGAATTCATGTAATAAGAAAAAGGCTTTCCTTCATGTAACATGCAGTCCAGTGTGGCTGGTAGAGGAAATGGGGCAATTAGGTTTGAAAAAAAAAGTAAAAGTGGTCAGTGCCGGGTCCTAATGAGGCTTTTTCTCATCTGACCTTTGCACAGAGGCCCAAAGACTTCATGTACTTCACACACCACTGAGCAGAATACAAAGCCACTCACCAAGTCAGATGAGACTTATTAGCACAAACAGAAAAAAAAAAATCTCAGAATGTATCTCCTACTGATACAGGCTCAAGGGCATCAGCACTGAATATTAACTACACTACATCACAACAGCATTAGAGATCGGTAAGGCTGGACTCCTTGTCAGACACATTTTCAGGCATTAACACAGAAGGATCCGAATGGCAAGACATGATCTGATTATTCCCCAGAGAGGAGGACAGCAGACACATGGCCTCAGCCTTCCCTTCCAGTAGCCCCACTGGCATTTGCAAAGGTAGAAAACACAAAGGGGAGCCGATAAAGGAAGTGTTTTTCTTTACGTGCTGTAGTTTGGCACAATCCTGAATATAAACACTGCAGAGCGTGCATGTGATCAGCAAAGACAGGGAATCTTCAAATTTTCTGACCTTTGTTTGCTTGCTTCATCATTAATTGAATCCTTCTCTTTCACATAATGTGTATGTTTTGTAGACATGTCTACTGACCCAGAACAAAAAATTTTAAGCACAAGAGATGAGCCGAGATGAAAGGTTTCTAGACCCAGATCTGTAGATGTGTTTGGCAAGGTTGGGATTAAACCATTAGCTTTTGAGAGTCTTTTGGCTGCTCTTGAGTAATAAAAATGTTGGGGACCCCCCTCCAAGTCTGACACCTCACACTTGGCTCCCCAGAAATATGCCTGTGCAAAGCATAATGAGTTTTGTGTAAACTGGTCATCTAAGATGCTAGATGGCATATGGCCTGGGGCAAAGAAGAACTACTGTTGTAACTTCAGCAAATGAAAAAGAGCTGTACACGTTAAAACCAGGCTTATTTTAAAAGGTAGTGGAATCCCTACGCAGAATAAACCTTCCTATTAAAAAGAGAAGGGAGGAAAATTTCCTGGTAACAGGACTTACTCTCTAGGATAAAAGCAGTTCTATAGCAGGAAGGCCAGCCTAGTGCTTGGGGACAGAAACCACTGCCAGCAATGCACAAGTTCTGTTGTGTTCCCCACAAAAGAAAGGAGGAAATAGTAGATCAGATTTTAGTAAGATACTTTTCAAGATGAACAAGAAAATTTAAAGCATTCCCCTCTCAAGCAGTACACTTGGGCAAGGAATGGAGTGCAGACCACATGGTGTTGATGAGATTTTGTGCAACAAATGCAAGCAACTTCTAAGTGTGGTGCACCAGAATCTCTGCAATACATTCCTGGTGTAGTGTCTTTTAGGTTTGTCCGTGATAGTAAAGTTAAAGAAATAATTATCATCATCAGATGCTGAGAAAGGGGAGGGAGGGAGGGAGGGAGGGAGGGAGGGAGGGTGAAGGAGAAAGAGAAAGAGAGAGAGAATGTGGCAAACACATTCAGGAATTAAATGGTGGTGGTCACACAGCACAGCACCTCACGATGTATTAAAAATTCACTGAATTTTATAGTATGTAAAGTAGGTTCTCTCAAAACACTCTGTTCTATTGTCACTGGTCCAAGGTAGTCTTGTGATACTCCAGCTAAATTATAATGTGCTCAGGACAGTTGTCTCAAAGACATAATTGTTTTGGTCAAGTAGTAGCAATGGGAATCAACTAAGTTCCATTTGCCAGGGATACTCATGGTGGCCTCTCTACAGTAGAGCTGTTGAACTATGGAGGAAGAAGAATTGCATAATCCCAAATTATACCTCACCAAAACCATTTACTGTACTTTTGTACTCTTCCAGTCAAGAACAATTATGACCAACAAGGTTGACCAGATCAGCCTTTTTTACTTTGAATAAATATGTTAATTTTAAGTGTCATCTTGATAGTGGCGTGACAGGACATGTGTCATCTTAACTATGGAATGCCCAGATGCTTTGTTAGACGTGTCTGTAATAGTATTTGAAAGGTAACACTTGAATTCATTTATTTAACAAAGTGGATTTCTCTCTTTGATATCTATTTAAGTCCTGAATAGACTAAAAGGGAGGAGTCAAATATTTGTTGATGGGGATATAGCCCAGTGGTAGTGCTGGTTCCAGAGCACCAAAAGAAAAGAGGGAGGGGAGGAAGAGACAGACAGCAGACAGAGTGAATGAATGAAGTTTCTCTCATTGAGCTAATATGTCTGGCTTCTCCTCCTTTAGACTGAGACTACAAATCACACCTCTGGCTCTCCTGATCTCAAACTCTCTGACTTGGACCAGAACTGTAATTTAGTCCATCTGCACTCTCAACTTATAACTAGAAATCTTGAGACCTCTTAGCCTTCATGAGGAATTAGATATAAAATTTCATACAGTTCCAGTATCTTTGCTGCTTTTACCTCCAACATATCTCTTGGCAAGGATGAGTTTTTGTGTGCCAGACATTGGCTTCCAGAGTACAGAGACACAAGAAATGCAAAAATCTTGCAGTTCTTACGTAATACCATAGCTATCTGCTAAAAATATATATATTCTTTCTCAATATCTATCTTTTTGGACATTTTTCAATAAACCATCTTTTACATTTTCCAGCTTTCCTTTTAAATCATTGTGTGTGCAGAATAAACTGCACTGTATTTTCAAGACACTATTACTATAAGTTCCATTTTTACTTAAGTTTGGGACTCATGAGACTTGGGTGGTTAAATGTTCTAAGCAACAACCACATGGTGTCTGTCACCTAGTTATCTTCAAGATTAGTGGATAGTGGAGGGAAGCGAAGAGTGTATGAGAGGGAGGCCTGCCAGTTGCTCTTGCAAAGGATAAGTGGGAGTGTTCTTGGGCAGGAGTATCTTTCACATTAAAATATAATCACTGTGTCAAGAGTATGAACTTAAAGTAAACTAACCAGCAAGCCTCTCAAATTTTGGTCAACTTCTATGCCACCTTTACATCTAATACATTTTTAAAATAACACTGCTAGACCATATAATTAATTGTTAAGCAGAGATTTGGGCTTCCAAAGGGTACATTTGGCTTTTGAAAAGTGTCTGAAATAGTCTGCTCAGTGTACCCACTCAGGTAGTTTGCTCCCCATCTTATCCCAGTGGATAACAAAGAACCAGCTCTCAGAAAACAACACTCAGGCTGCCTCAGACTTAGACTCCACAGCCNAGAACAAATCCCAGGACAAAACACAGTTCATCAGGGTATGCTCCTACTAATCTACTTTCTCTACCTAGGTCCTATGTCCTAAAGTTGCTAGACCCTCCCCAATCAGACATTAGTTAATGAGCTCATTAATTTTACTAAAGGATACCTTCAATCCAAACCATGATGGTGAAACACGTAATACAAATCACTAAGATTCACGAAGCCTCCATTTCTCTATGAAGCAGAAGGGGAGAATAATAACCATTCCATAGAATTAACTGGCATCATCTGTCTAGTACCCCTAGAATGTGCCCTTGTGGCATGAAATAATAAGTACTAATTATCATTATAGGGACCAGAGAAAAAAACAGAAGGTCACCAGCTAATATCACTCTTTTAGCACACCAAAAGGTCTTGGGGGTAGTGAAAGGGGGAAAAATGAGGCATCACATCTGCTGCTGCCTGCAGCCCCTCACTGCAACCTGCCCTTGCTTCCTCTATTCTGCTCTGACCCTAGGAACTCTTATAGTAGCTTCCCAGTCTCACTGGGGATTTTTGCATCTAGTTTGTAAAACAATGACCCAGAAAACAAAATCAAAGACAGTAGCTTTAGCAGCAGGAGCATCTCCCAAAGTCTGAAGTTTTACTTTTTTGACAAAGTCATCTTGTTCCTATTAAGGCTGACAAACCCCAGCATGCTAGTCATTGATCAAGGGGACTGCAGAGCTTGCCTGACATGCTAATGGCCTGTAACGTGTAGGGATTTTCACAGACTACTCCTGACAGAAAATGTTATGGAGCTGAAAACATTTGTCAGTGTGTAACTATTTTAAGGTTGTTTTAATAGATCTAATTAAGATTTTTTTTAATTTTTATATTTATTCTATTTTATTTGTGTGAGTGTTTTGCCTGTGTGTATGGGTGTGCACCACATGTGTGCCTGGTGCCCCAGGGTTTAGAAGAGGACATTATATTTCCTAGGATTGAATTTAGGAATAATTGTAAACTATCATATGGGCATTTGGAACTAAATGTGGGTTCTTTGCAAGAGCAACAAGGACTGTTAGCCATTGAACCATCTTTCCTTCCCACTAATTAAGAATTTTTAACAAACATTTTATGAAAAAAAAAAAAAAACTTTACTCATTTAAAAGGGAAGACCAAAGAATTCATTCAACAAATGACAGATTCATTTATAAAATGTGGCCCATATTCTCATGTAGTGACAATTTTGGGATTTTTATTTTCTTAAAAACACAGACATACTAGAAGAATATGTTTTCATTTTAATCCCAGGTGTGGGGATCTGGGGCTGCTTTGAACTGCCGACAGCAGCTGACTATGATTTGGAATTCTGGGAATTTTTCAGAGGGTATATAAATGCTAGAGCCCCAATAGGTAGGGTAGGTAGTTGTTGCTCACTCAGAGGGGCTAGTTATGGTCTGTTAGTGGTTGTGCTCAAAGAAGAAATAAGAAAAAAAATTAGATTCCAAGATCTCTTATCTTTCTTCCTTTATCCTTCATTCTCTCCTATCTAGTGATAGGGGGTGAAACCATGGGGATAAAGGATTGGTAAAATAAGAACTCACGAAGTAGCAAAGACCAGCTCATTTCTTCATTCTCATACATTGACGCACAGACAGCAAAGGACTCATGAACTTATTCTTCTCTAAAATGTTGCCACTACTGAAGAGTTTGCAAAACGTAAGTTAAACAAAAGACAAAATATTTTTCTAGGACATCAAACACCCCATGATAAAACTGTTACCCACACTATAATTTCTCAGCAGCTCATGAGCATAGAAGGATTCTCAACTTTAGTTCCCTTTATTAGAATCATGGCCACAAACCAGTATATCCATCAGAAAGCATGAACATCCTACTCTCAAGAACCACACATCACATTTAAACAATAAAATAGGCAGTATATGTCTTATAACAGCTATTTTGATTATGTTTCCAACAGGCTACACGTGGTGATGTGCACCTTTTATACTCACACTTAGTATCATGGGTTCCAGAGACTATAAACTGAGACCCTGTCTGAGACAGCAGTAAAAAGGGTTAGCAAATCTGCAGTCCTGTCCCACATGAACATTCTCCTAATTTCATTAAAACCATTTCCTCCTTCTTTGCTACAACTCTCAAGGCCTTTCAAATATGACTGATTGAAGAAAGCATATTACGAATGTTTCAAATCTATTGTTTAACATGTATAGATAGCTAAACTCTGTTCCAAGCCAACTGAGCCTTTACATAGCCTGTTTAATATTTTAACACCTCAAAAAGAAAGTGTATCTATTGATGAAGATTTTCTGGACAAAATTCAATTTCTTCATGAGTTAATTTCCAAACCCAAGGTATAGAATTTTCCAGAAAATACATGTTCTTGTTTCTTTAAAAGTTGTTGAGATATAGTTAGGCTCATTCCATGCAGCAGACCATGGCCTCAAGTCTGTTCCCTTCTCCCTTTGCCAGCAAAGACCTTGGCTCTCACTATTTTATAAGCATGAAAGTGTCATTCACGGTTTTAGAGAGGAAATACATAATTTATTTACATCTAAAATGTACTCAAAGTAAAACCCCTCATTAAAAGTTAGAACAGCATGGAGTTTTATTTCATATACATGGGATGTTTAAATCACCTGTAAAGAAACTGATCAGAGTGTCCTCCACCTTAATTAAGCTCATCAAGGAGAAGGTCCTTGAAATGTTAGGAAACTGTGTTGTGTATCTACAAAGGCAAGCGTGGGGTTGTCCTTCACTGTGGCACAAGTCAATCCCTACCCACAATCACAAGATGCCGCTTTGAAGCAGAATCAGATCTGCTTTGCCTAGTGCTGCTTGAAGCACCACTTCAAGCTCAGAACACAGCAGAGTCCCTTTAAGGGAAAAGGAGCAAAACATACCCAAAGAAACATAGAGAAAGCACACACACACACACACACACACACACACACACAAACAGGCTATTTTGTGTTAGCCAACTACTATGGAGAAGGTCTAGGAGGAGTTGAGAGAAGAGAAAAATATGATTAAAAATATATTGTATAAAAAAAGCTTAAAGCCAATAAATATAATAAAAAGAGGGGGAAGCAGCAATCAGTAGCCTCCAAGTAGAAAGTGTGAATGTTTGAGGTTAGCTCATTTTCTAGTAGATTCTTTGACACCCCTACATTATAAAAGGAAAAAAACAAACAAACACAAGCATTGGACAAGGCGTACGCCCGTGTGTGTGTGTGTGTGTGTGTGTGTGTGTGTGTGTGTGTGTGTGAAAGAGACCATGTGTATGAATGTGTGTGAGTGTGGGGGATGGTATGTGTGTATGTGTTTGTGTGAATGTGTGTGTGAGTGTGGGTGTAGGGTGTGTATATGAATGTGTATGTGTGGGGGGTAGTATGTATTTGTGTGTGTGTGTATGTGTGTGTGCATGTATGAATTTCAGTGTCTTGATCTCATAAAGACCAACTGTCCTCAAACTCAATTATAAATTTGAATACCTGTTTTTCCTGCCTCTATCTCCAAAATCCTGGGCCTAATGGTATGTGCCATTCCAGGGACATTTAGCTCTGCCTGCATTCTGGAGGCCTGCTGGTACCAGGGACAACCAGGTCATTAGCCATCATGTGGGCTCTGGGTCCTCTGCAAAAGCAACAAGGACTCTTAACTGTTAAGCCATCTCTCCAGCCCCCTAATTAACAATTTTTAACAAACATTTTATGGGGGGGGGAATACTTATTTAGGAAGGAAGAGCAAATAATTCAGTCAACAAATGACAGATTCATGTATAAAATGTGACCCACGTTCTCATATCTTTGCCCTCATGCTTTGACACACAAATAACAAAGGACTTATGAACTCACTCTCTTCTTTAAAGCCTTGCCAGTACTGAAGAGTTTGCAAAATGTGAGTTAAATCAGAGACAAAAGATTTTTCTAGGACACTGAACACCACATGATAAAACTGTTAGCTGCACTATAATTTCTCAGCAGCTCTTGAACATAGAAGGATCCTCCAGTTCCCGTTATTGGAATCATCATCACAAACCATCAAGTCCATTAGAAAGCATAAACATCTTACAATCAAGAGCTACACATCATATTTAAGCACTAAAAAGAACAGTGCATGTTTTATACCGTAGTTATTTTGATTTCAACAGGCTACCCATAGTGATGTGTGCCTTTTATGCTCATACTTCCTGAGACAGACACCAGGATCATAGGTTCTGGAAACATTTAGCTCTGCTTGCATTTCCAAAGTCCTGCTGGAACCAGAAACATCCAGGTGAATCCCCTTTCTGCTGGTTCCTTCTGGAGCTAACCAAGCAGGAGTGAACAGCACTCAATCCTGGAACTTCACTTTCTAGCCCAGAACTCTGACTACTGGAACCAGGGACAACCAGGTGAACCCCCTCCACCCCCAATCCTCTGCCTGCCAGGCCCCTTGGGGTATGCTAAGCAGCAGGGAGCTATTTCCTGTCCCCTGAGCTACATTTTCTGTTCCAGCAGCCCTACCTGCATTACTGGAGACTTGCCAGCACTGGGACATCCAAGTAGGACCCTGCCCAAGTCCCCCTGGGAAACACCGAGCAGCATCAAATTGCACCTTGTCCCTGTGCATCATTTTCTGGCCCACAGCTCTGCTTACAATCCTTTAGGCCTTAGGGCAGCAAAGGCAGCCCGGGCAATATGGCACCACCAGAACCCAGATAGCCTACTAAAGCAAGCCCTGGATATTTTAACATAGCAGATGCAAAAAATAAATAAATAAAAAGTCCTTATATCCAATTTTATGAAGATGATAGAAGCCTTTAAAGAAGAAATGACTAAACCCCTTAAAGAAATACAGATACAGGAAAATGCTGGGCGGGGGGGGGGGGGGGGGGGCGCATGCCTTTAATTCCAGCACTTGGGAGGCAGAGGCGGGCAGATTTCTGAGTTCAAGGCCAGTCTGGTCTACAGAGTGAGTTCCAGAACAGCCAGGGCTACACAGAGAAACCCTGTCTTGAAAAACAACCAACCAACAAACAAACAAACAAACAAACAAAAACAAAACAAAAAGAAATGCAGGAAAATAGTATCAAACTGGTAAAGGAAACTAATAAAATTGTTTTAGACCTGAAAAATGGAAATAGAAGCAATAAACAAACCACAAACTGGGGGAATCCTGAAGATGAAAAACTTAGAAAGAGAATAGGAATTACAGATGCAAGCATCACCAACAGAATATAGGAGGTAGAAGAGACAATATCTGGTGTAAATGATAGACTAGAAGATACTGACATATCACTCAAAGAAAATGTTACATTTAAAAAGTTCCTGACACAAAGCATCCAGGAAATTTGAGATACTATGAAAAGACCTAACCTAAGAATAATAGGAATAGAAGAAGAAGATAGCCAGCTCAAAGGCATAAAAAATATTTTCAACAAAATGATAGAAGAAATTTTCCCTAACCTAAAGAGATGCCTTTATAAGATGCTTACAGAACACCAAGTAGATTTTTCCAGAAAAGAAAATCCTTCTGCCGCATAATAATTAAAACATTAAATATACAGAATGAAGAAAGAATATTAAAAGCTACAGGGGAAAAGAGCCAAATAACATATAAAGGCAGATCTATCAGAATTATACCTAAGTACTCAACAGAGACTCCAAAAGCAAGAAAGGCCTGGGCAGATAGATGACTTGTAGTCTCTTAGAAACCATAGATGACAGCCAAAACTACCATACCCAGAAAATCTTTCTATCACCATAAATGGAGAAAACAATATTCATGACAAAACTAAATTTAAACAATATCTATCCAAAAATTCAGCCCTAAAGAAGATACTAGAAAAGAACCTCCAACCCAAGTAGGTTAACTACATCCAAGAAAACACAGGAAATAAATAATTCCATAACACCAAAACCAAAAGAAGGGAGATACCCACACACACACACACACAGACACACACACACTACTAACACCAACATCAAATTAACAGGATTTAACTATCACTGGTCATTAATATCTCTCAACATTAATGGACTAAATTTTCCAATAAAAAGACAGAAGCTAACAGAATAGATGCAAAAACTGGATCCACCATTCTGCTTCATACAAGAAATGCACTTCAGCAACAAAGATAGACATTGCCTCAGTAAAAAAGACAGAGAAAAGATTTTTCCAAACAAACAGGCCCAAGAAGCAAATTGGAATAGCTAAAAGAGATGGGAACGACACTTCATACTCATCAAAGGAGAAAAAAAACACCAAAATGTCTCAATTCTGAATATCTATGCCCCAGATTCATAGGCACTCACATTCATAAAAGAAGTTAGGGCTTTATTACTGTGAAGAGACACCATAACCAAGGCAACTGTTATAAGAAAAGCAGTTAATTGGGACTGACTTACAGTTTCAGATGTTTAGTCCATTATCATCATGGCAAGAAGTATGGCAGTATTCAGGCAGACATGGTGCTGGAGGAGCCAAGAGTTCTACTTATTTATCTGAAGGCAACTAGAAGAATATCTTCTGCAGGCAGTGAGGAAGAGGGTCTTTTCCACACAAGGCATAGCTTAAACACTAGAAGACTTCAAAGCTTGCCTACAAAGTGGCAAACTTCCCTCCAACAAGACCACACCTATTCCAATAAGACCACACTTCTTAATAGTGCCATTTCCCATGGTCCAAGAAAATTCAAACTGCCACATTCCACTCCCAGGCCTCCATAGCCTTGTTCAAACACATGAGTCTATTGGCCTATTCCTAGCCATAGCATAATGCAAAATGTCTTTAGTCCAACTTCATAAGTCCCCGTAAGACTTATGAAGTCTCAACAATGTTTAACAGTCCAAAGTCTCTTCTGAGATTCATCCAATCTCTTAACTGTAATCCACTATAAAATAATTAAAAAGTGCAGATTACACACTTCCAAAATCACAGGATATACATTACCATTCAATTCCAAAACTGTAATACTGAGGAAATACTGGTCCAAAGCAAGAGAGAAAACCAGATGGAAAAAAATCCAAACTCTGTATCTCCATGTCTGATGTCAAAGCACTCTGCAGATCTCTAACTACTTTCATTTTTGTTGACTACAATAAACTTCTTTCTTTTGCACTGGTTCCACTTCCTATTACAGCTTTCCTCTTCAGATATTTCATGGCTCTGGCATCACTAACATCTTGGGGTCTCCAAGGAAACTGTATCTTTACAGATTCTTGTTCTAGTATCTATGATCCACATATGATCTTCTGGGCTCCTGCAAAGGGCTTGGATTACTTCTCAAGCCCTGCCCTCCAAGGCAGTCTAGGCTCTGGTTAATTCCACTCTACTTCTGCTGCTGTTCTATGTGGTTATCATATGGTACTGACATTTCAAATATGCTGGCATCTTCTACTCCAACTAAGATTGACCAGCCTTTCATAGGCTCTCTTCTTGGTGCCAAGACTCAACTTCTTTGTAGGACCTCCTTACTCCTGGGCCATCAACTGCCACTGAGGCTGCACCTTCACAAATGGCCTTCTCTGGCCTCTCACAATGCCAAGCCTCAACTGCTCTCCATGACCCCTTCATACCTTCAAAACCAGTACTACCTGAGTGATTCTTAGATATTACCAAATCTGGCTGCCAGTATAGCTATCTCTAGAACACAGCTTCATTGTATTCAGAAAAGACTTCCCAGAGGATCATCTCAGTGGTGCTAGTCTTTTCTTAATCACTGTTAATATATTAAATTGAGCTAACAAGCATCAAATGTCCTAGTAACCTCATCTATTCTTGACTCTAAAGCCAGAGTCACATGGTTGAGGCTGCCAAATTCTGCTGCTTGCTGGGGCTGAAACATTCCCCCTTGTTCTATTACATCATTACCACCCTTCTGTTTTCCAACTCCTTCACTGCCTAAGCTTGGCTATCCTGGAACTTGCTCTGTAGATTGGCCTTGAACTCAAAGATCTACATGTCTTAGTCTCCTGAATGCTGAGACTAAAGGTGTATACCACCATGCCTGGATCTACAATTTTTTTTTACCTTTTCTCAAGATCTTTATAAATTCTGGATTGTAGTTCATTCCAGATATAGATAAGGTGACAACCAAGAATAGCCATCACAATACACCCTAGTCAATTTGACATGTAATCATATCTCATTATGTCCAAATGAAAGCAATAGTCAGATAATAATAATGCCTAGATATAACTATCCCTTGTTCAACTGCAAACACATAAACAATAAACTTAGTTGGGTGGGACCTTGTCCAGAGGTCAACACTCCCTTAATTCCATTTAGTGGTCCTTGAACACAGGATTTAACTCCAGTGCCTTTTACTCTTTGAACCATACATTTTCTAGTTTTCTTTACTCAGTTTGCTACATTTGATCAAAAAAAAAAAATCTTATTAAGAATGAACCACAGGGCAGAGTCAATGCCAGGTTTTTTTAGGACCTCCTTCCTCAATGCAACCAATCTGAGTCTCTTCAGCCTCAGACAGTCTTTTTGGACTAGCATAAAAAGTAGCAATATTCTTCACCAAAACATTCTAAAAACAATCTCCAGCCAACATACTAGAATTCCTCTCCATTGAAACTTCTTGAGACAAGTTCTCCAGAGTTGAAGTCACCCTCACCACCAATTTCTTCCATATTACTATTAAGATTGCCTATTAAGCCTCACTTAAAACATTCCAAAGTTTTCCAAAATCCAAAGTTCCAAAATCCACATTCCTCAAAACAAAAGCAGGATCAGGCCTATCACAGCAGTACCTCAGTCCCTGGTACCAACTACTTAGTTAGGATTTTATTGCGATGAAGAGACATCATGTCCAAGGCAACTCTCATAAAGGAAAACTTTAATTGGGGCTGGTTTATAGTCCATTAACATCATGGCAAAAAGCATGGCAGCATGCAGACAGACATGATGCTGGAGGAGCCAAGAGTTCTACATCTCGATATAAAGACAGGTAATAAAAGTCTATATTCTGTAGGCAGCAGCAGGAAGAGGGTAGAGACTGAGCACTAGGAGACCTTAAAACCTACCTACATAGTAACACACTTCCTCCAACAAGGCCATACCTATTCCAATAAGGCCACACCTCCTAATAGTGCCATTTCCCATCCCCAGAAAGATAAACATGATGTGTACTCACTTCTAAACTGATATTAGCCATAAATTAAGGAAAACCAATGTATAACCCCTAAACCCGAAGAACATTAGTAACAAGGTGGGCCCAAAGGAGAACACTTGAATCTCACTGAGAAGTGGAACTAAAATAGAGATTAGGTATGGATAGAGGGAAGTTACAGGGTAAGTGAGGGAGTGGAAAGTGAAGAGGAGCGTTCAAGTCTGGAGAGGACAAGGGAGAAAGAACTGGAATCAGTGTGAAGATGGCATCTCTGAGATGAGCTAGAAACCTATGTCAATGGAAACGCCCAGGAATCTGAGGGTGACCCTAGCAGTGGGGGATGTGGAACCTGAAATAGCCACCTCTTGTAACCAGGCAAGACTTCCAATGGAGAGATGGGGACACCAACCCAGCCACAAAACTCTTGACCCACAATTTCTCCTGCCTACAAGATGGAGATAAAGCAGGGATAAAGAGCAGAAATTGATGAAATGGCCAACCCATGACTGTTTCAACTTGAGATCCATACCATGAGAGGGATTCCACCCTGAAACTATTAATTATATTCTGCTCTTCTTGCAGATAGGAGCCTAACATAACTGTCATCTGAGAGGCTTCACCCAGAACTGATGAAAATAGATCCTGAGACCCACAGCCAAACATTTGGCAGAGATTATGGAGGAGGGGAAGGAAGAATTAAAGGAACCAGAAAGGTCAAGTACACCTCAAGAAAACCTACAGAATCAACTAACTTGGGCCCATAGGGGCACACAGAGAATTAACCACCAACCAGAGAGCATGCATGAGATAGACCTAGGCCTTCCAGATATATGTAACAGACATGCAGCTTGGTCTTCATGTGGACCCTTTAACAGCAGGAGCAGAGGCTGTCTCTGACTCTGTTGCCTGCCTTTTAATCTCTTTCCCCTAACTGGGTTGCCTTGACTAGCCTTGATATGACAAGATAGGTCAATATTCATGGGAGACCCTTACCATTCTCTGAAGATATATAATATAACTTTTAAAAAGATATTAGCCACCATTAATCATTAGAAAAAAAAAGTGTGTGTGTGTGTGTGTGTGTGTGTGTGAGAGAGAGAGAGAGAGAGAGAGAGAGAGAGAGAGAGAGAGAAGAGAAGAGAAGAGAAGAGAAGAGAAGAGAAGAGAAGAGAAGAGAAGAGAAGAGAAGAGAAAAACTCACAGTGAAAGATCACCACAGATCTGTTAAATATAGTTCCTATGAGGAAAATTAAAAATGGTGTTAGTGAGGTTGTGGACCAATTGGGAGTTTTACATACTGTGGGTGGGACTATCAAGTAACATAATAAAAAGAACAATGTGGAAAGTATCAAACAAATAACAGACTAATTATCATTTGACCCAGCAACCTTACTTCTGGGTATTACCTAAATGCATAGAAAGGATCCTAAAATGGTATTTGTGCTCCTGTGCCCACTACAGTGTTATTCATAGTCTCAGGAAATGTCAGATACTGTCACAAGCTACAGGAAAGAATCTTGTAGACATTAGACTAAGACTAAGTGAAATAAGCCAGTCAGAGAAGGACAAATATTGTCTGGTCTCACTGAGCTGAGTGAGTTGTCTGCACTCAAATCCACAGAAACAAAGTCAAATAGTTTCAGGGACTACAGTTATATGAAAATGGAGCTGCTCCTTAATGAGAATATGGAAGCCATTTCTCCACTCCTGTTTCAACTCCACTGTAAACACATTCAGGAGGTGAGGCATGTTACAGACACTAGGAAAGATTTGGAGACATAACAGAGCTCATGAGGAAACAAACAAGCTTAGAAATGGTCTTCCATGCTTGATGAAGAGCAGCAACACAAACAAACATAAACATGCACACACATATATATAGATATATATACATACAAACATGATACATACACATATACATGCATAGATATACACACAAACACATAGACACATGCACATAAAAACACATACACAGACATGTATACATACAAATACATATAGGTACGTACACACACACACATGTGCATTCACACAACACACACACACACACACATACACATACACACACAAAGCAGCAGGAACTCTACAATCAGTCTACCAGGAATTTTCCAGTGTTTACTAAATAGTAATTATTTTTTTATCTTTATGACATTTTTGTTATTCAGATCTTATTTTAAAATCTGTGTTAATAATGCTGTTAGTTATTATTTGTAAAAGTTTCTTTATTTTTTAACTACATACATACACTTGATTTGGATCCCAAATAATATGTAGAAACTATAAATTTCTCTGAAAATGCTACAAAGGTCCATTCAGAAGTTAAGTTCAGGGTTATTTTAGTAGTAGTCAGAATTTAATCACAAAGCTAAGTTCTCACAAAACCCTTTCTTCTTCTCTTAACATATGGTGCACAATGAATCTCTCCAAAAAGCATAGCTCCCGTAGAAACCCTGAGAAAAGTAGCTACCACTGTCAAACATAAAGCCATAGAGAGGAAGATGAATGTAAGAAGAGCAGATTTAACGACATGGGGACACGTGCTGTGTCTACAAAGCACTACTTTCAAGGCTGGATCTAGGATGTGTCCCTGAGCTGTCTCTGCTTCCCGGCTCAGCATCCACTCCAGCATCCACTACCCTTCATGCAGGGTACATGCATATTATTAACTTCATTTAGGCAAATTATAACTAAATATTAATGAGTCTTATTCAAAAATATTTCTCAGGTAAACAGCCATGGTTTTTTGCCCTTTGTATAACATAACATAGTCCTTAAATATATCAAAATGTGTCAGTCTGAGAAGTTACAAACATGCTATAGAACTTAGGATTCAGGTTTTCAGGGGAAAAGGAAATCAAATGTTACAGCCAATGCTTTGTTTCATCCACCTATTCTGGCTAGTAAAAAGGCCATGCATGACATGTTTGAGGGAGGAAAGGAGAGGGTGAAAATAATATGATTATATTGTTATTTCAAAAAATTAAATTAGACACACACTTAGAGCCATGCATGCCACCCTAGAGGTTCAGATTTATCAAGAAAACCTGAGAACAAAATTTAGTGTTTTCTAATAATCTTCAGAGAAGGAAGGGTACATCAAACACATTCAAAGAGGTTCAACTCTTCACTTCTTTCACCTTGATGGCAATTGCTTTCCAGTTTCTCTGCTGTTGGGTAATATGGGTAAAAATACCACCCTTTAAGAAGCAGCTATTGCCGGGCATGGTGGTACACGCCTTTAATCCCAGCACTCGGGAGGCAGAGGCAGGTGGATTTCTGAGTTCGAGGCCAGCCTGGTCTACAGAGTGAGTTCCAGAGTTCCAGGACAGCCAGGGCTACACAGAGAAACCCTGTCTTGAAAAAAGAAAAAAAATTTTTTTGGTCTCCCATCATCCCGAGCTTCATGTGGTCTGTGAATTGTATCTTTGAGTATTCCAAACTTCTGGGCTAATATCTACTTATCAGTGAGTGCATACCATGTGTGTTCTTTTGTGATTGGGTTACCTCACTCAGGACGATATTTTCTAGTTCCATCCATTTGCCTAAGAATTTTATGAACTCATTGTTTTTTTATAGCTAAGTAGTACTCTATTGTGTAAATGTACCACATTTTCTGTATCCATTCCTCTGTTTAGGGACATCTGGGTTCTTTCCAGCTTCTGGCTATTATAAATAAGGCAGCTATGAGCATAGTGGAGCATGTGTCAGGTAGTACTAGGTCCAATGTTCTGCAGAACCACCAAACTGATTTCCAGAAGGGGGATCAAAATACCCATGGGAGGAGATATAAAGACAAAATGTGGAGCAGAAACTGAAGGAAAGGCCAACCAGTGACTGTCTCTCCTGGTGATCCATCCCATAAACAACCACCAAACCCAGACACTATTGTGGATGCCAACAAGTGCTTGCTGACAGAAGCCTGATATAGCTGTCTCCTGAGAGGCTCTGCCCATGACTAACAAATGCAGAAGTGGATGCTGACAGCCACCAATTGGACTGAGCACAGGGTCCCCAATGGAGGAGCTAGAGAAAAGACCCAAGGAGCTTAAGAGGTTTACAACCCCATAGGAGGAACAACAGTATGAACTGAACATACTCAGTCCCAGAGCTCCCAGGGACTAAACCATCAACCAAAGAGTACACATGGTGGGACTCCTGACTCCAACCACATATGTAGCCTTGTGGGACATCAATGAGAGGAGAGACCCTTAGTCCTGTGAAGGATTGATGCCTCATTCTCCTAGGAGAATGCTAGGAAAGGGAAGTGGGAGTGGGTGGGTTAGTGAGCAGGGGGAGGGGGATGAAATAGGGAGATTTTTGGAGGGGAAATGAGGAAAGGGGATAACATTTAAAATGTAAATAAAGAAAATATCTAATAAAGCATTTTATCAAAGGAAAAAATAATGTTCATAGATGAAGAAGAAGAGGAAAGGAAGAGGAAGAGGAGAAGAGGAAGAGGCGGAGGAAGAGGAAGCTGCAGCTATTGCACACACAAAGCTGAAATAGGCATCATGAGAGCAGATAGAACTATCCTAGATACAGTCAAGATCAGCTGTGAGTATTTGAAGAGAAAAGCACAGACCAAGCTTGACAGAGGGCTTAGCAAGTGAAGGCCCTTGACACCAAGTCTGACAACCTGAGTTCAGGCTCTAAACCCCATGCAGCCACCTGGCAGAAGGCTAATCAGCTCCTAAAATAAGGTTCCCTTATCTGGGCAGTGATGGCACAGGCCTTTAATACTTGAGAGGCAGAGACACGTGGATCTTTTTTGAGTTCAAAACCATCCTGGTCAAGAGTTCCAGGACAGCCAGGGCTACACAGAGAAACCAAGTCTCAATATCAAACAAACAAACAAAACAAGACAAATAAAAGGTGAAGCAAAACAAAAAACAAAAGTGGTTTCCTATCTCTACATGTATACACACTAAATAAAGTAAATGTTAAAATTTTAGAAAGAAATAAAAACCCAAGATTGATCACATAAAATGTGTATGTTTAATGTCTTTAGTTCTACAAATTTCCAGACTAAGAAATCTTGACAAGATTTAAAATCCATTCTATGTAACGGTTCTGTCAACCTTGTGTCTTGTGGAACTAACACCTTTCACTAGTTCAGCCTTCACCTGATACCTCAAAAACATTTATCAGGATTGGAGAGATGACTCAGCAGTTAAGAGCACTGACTATTCTTCCAGAATATTTGAGTACTGTGAATTCCATATATGAGTACTGTGTTTACATGATCTCCTCTCCCTTTCCCCCTTCAATTTCTTTTATTTTTCTACCGCAACCACCTCTCAAATTCACAACCTCTTCTTCAGTAATGACTATTCTTATGTTTATGTACTGATTTGCTTATATTGCTATAAAAAAGAAAGCCCTGACCAAACCCAACCTGGGGAGGGAAGGGTTGTGGTTTGTTTTGTTTCGTTTTGTTTTTCATCTTACTATTTATATTCTACCATCAAGGGAAGCCAAGATAGGAACTAAAGCAAAGCTGGAAGCAAAAATCACAGGGAAGTTCTGCTCACTGGTTTTTCTTCCCTGCTTCTGCTCAACTAGCTTCCTGATATAACCCAGGACTGCCACCCAGGGGTAGCACAGTCCAAAGTAGTCTAGGCCATCCTCTGTCAACTATCAATCAGGAAAACACCACCACAGACATCTCATAGGCCAATCTAAAAGAGACTTTCTCAGTTGAGGCGCCCTCTTTCTCAATGTATCAAGTTGACAGACAGGCATAACCATTGATTAGATATAGATAATACAGATATAGATAGAATGTCTTCTACTGATTCCATAAACATGTGTTGAGGACTAACAACCTGGGATTAAATAGCCTATCAGGGAACTCATTCCTGAAGAAAACTGATTCTCCCCATCTCTGCAGCCATTGGTTGCCTCGAGCTCATTTGGCATATCTACTGTTCATTATTCAGGTCTAGTGTAGGCAATCGTATTGAAAGATTGCATGGGTGCAGCTTCTCTTTCATGTCAGTGATCTGGTCCTCTAGCTTTTACCCAGTTAAAATTATATTAGTTTAACTAACATGGCAAAGGTAGATTCCCTTCTAGGGTCTATGCCCTCTCTGGGCATGGATAGTTGGATAGGCTGACAGTACCAGGCATGACTTCCATCCTACTGAGTAGAGTTTAAATACAAACAGACAATTGTTGGTCACCCCAAGTAGTTAGTGACACTATTGCACCATTGAGGACATCTTGCTAGGCCAGTTTTACAGCTGTATGGGACTATTGATTGGTTTTCTCCTTTGTCAGCTTGTGTATCATCTTCGGGGACTATGAGAGCTAGTCTTCAGAGAGGATTATTTTAGGTCAATTCCAGCTTACTTCTTCCAATGTCTTTGTCCTAAGGTTGTGGCATCTTCAGCAATAGGGTCTACCTTTGAGTTGTGAGAGGCGACCACGTGCAATGACAATAGTCTATTTTGTTTTGTGATTCTGTTCAACTCCCCTAGCCTGAAGCCTGAGGGAAGGTTCCCCATGCCTGATGCTAAGGTTTTTGTTAGGTAATTTATGGATCTTGAGAGAAGCATTATAATTCCAAGTGGCATTAACTTTATATATATATATATATATATATATATATATATATATATATATATATATATATATATATTTGTGTTCTAAGTGTGCTTAAAAATTACTATATTTCCCTATGGACTTTTCAAATATCTTTTATGGTTTTTATCTCTTCTTCCTCCCACTCCCTCTGTCTTTTATGACATAGCACACCATGATTAGTTTTCCAATAGGCAGCATGAATGATACTGCTTTTCTTCATCCTTGTAACCATATCTTTTTGAGGACCTTGGCAATTGTCAAGGTCTCTGAGACCTACTTTGTTCAGCAGGAAACAACCCATGAAATTGATGTCTTCCCTAAACAGTCTCTTCAGGGGTCTTCACAGGATTTTATCAAGGTTGTCCTCCTAGGGTGCACTAGACCATTTTCAGTTTATTGGTTTTATGGCTCAACTATTCTCAACCAGAATGACTATAAGATTCTTATCTTTGCCTTACCTTCTAGAACCCTGCTCCCTCTTGGACATGGAGCTACACTAGGAAAGAAGCAAATAGGTCTCTGTTGAATCTGTTAGTGGAAACCTTAGTAAAGAATGTAACTCTCTAAATCCTCAGTGTTCCCCTAGATGTCATCTTCATTCATCTCTGAGGGCAGAATTTCTCCACACTTCTTTATTGTTGTTTGCTTTTTTAATGTTTGTTTGTTTGTTTGTTTGTTTTATTCTGTTTTGCTTGATTCTTTGCTTATTGTCTTAATTGTTTTCTAAATAGAGCAAGAAAGAAGTGGCATTGGATAGGTGGGAAAGTGGGACCTCTGAGAGGAAACAAGAAAGGGAAAACTGTGATCAGAATATAGTGTATGAAAAATTATTTTAAATAAAAAATAACAATCAGGTGAAAAGATACACTAGCTTTTTAACTTTACATATATTTTTAGTTATTTTATTTTATATGTATGAGTATCTTGCACATGTCTGTGCACTACATAACTACAGCTCCCCCAGAGGCCAGAAACACTGTAGTTGGAAAATACAGACTGGTATTGAGTGCCAAGTAGATACCAAGAATGAAATCTGTGTCCTATAGAAAAGCAGCAAGTACTGTTAACCATATAATCATATCTCTAGTTTCCATGTGCTTATCATATAAATTATAATGGTTGGATGAAATTATAAAACACTATATTTTAACTTTTTAAAATGTTCATATTAGTATAAATAGTGCATGTGCTTATGTATACACACATTTGCACATGCATGCACATGATTGGGAAGAGAGGCCCCTTGGTCTTGCAAACTTTATATGCCCCAGTACAGGGGAACTCCAGGGCCAAGAAGTGGGAGTGGGTGGGTAGGGGAGCAAGGCGAAGGGAGGGTATAGGGAACTTTCTGAACTTTATTTACATTTGAAATGTAAATAAAGAAAATATCTAAGAAAAAAAAGAAAGAGAAACAAAGAAAGAAAAAGATTTTAAAGGACATATTTTTTTTTATTACCTAAGTGGTTGCTGATTTTTAAAATGTAACGATCCACTGAATTCAGGAGACTTTCATCTTGTTATATTCCTTATTTGTGAAATGTTCCTCTACATGTAAGACATAAGGCTGTGTTCATCAAAATACAAAGCAGCTCTCTAATGTGGGGTGGAAAGAGAAAGAGAGAGAGAGAGAGAGAGAGAGAGAGAGATGTTTTGTTTAAAAATCTTTTGACAGGTTGTTACAACTGTGAGTAGCACTAAATAATTTGGGCATAGTCATTAGTGAAACCATATTAAACAAGTCTTACATGTTACCTGCACAAGACTGATAAATATATGCAAAGAAGGGGTCTCTCCACCCAGCCAGCTCCAACATATTCTTCCCCAGGATCTACCGCTGTAAATTTGCCTGATGATCTTCCCCTCCACTCACCTTACCCAAGCCCCTAGACCTAGCTGCATCTCTCCCTCAGTGTCCCGCCCTGCACCCCTCCCTCAGTGTCCTGCCCTAGTCGAGCAAACCCTGCTTGCACTGTTCTCAAACTTTAGGCTTCCCCCTGGACCCTTCCTACCTAACCACAACTTGCAGTCCACACCAGCATCTTAACCAAGCCAAATCCTGCATATCCTCCACCAAGGTCCGACCAGATGACCTTGCCTGATCCTCCACCCATTCCAAACACCCTCTTGAGCCTTTGGATCTACCTCAAAACACCACTCGTACACTAGAATACACATCCTGCATCCCAGCCCAGTCCCCTGTGTCCACCTGATATCATTTCAACAAAGCCACTTCCAACCCTTAAAAGAAACCCAGCATACATATCTGGTGTTCTACCCCAACCTGCTCTGTCCATATCAGATACATACTAATAAAAGTCCACATGCCCAGATTTCATCACAAAAAATACAAACAATGTGAAAAATTAAGGTAGCATCCTACCAAACCATTAAGCAATTCTATAGAAAATTTCTCCAATTTTAATTACCTAAATGGACCAGAGAACAGGTTTTTGGGAGTTTTTTTGTTGTTGTTTGTCTGTCTGTTTGTTTGTTTTTTATAAACGTCTTCAAAGAATTTAAGAAGGTTAAGGAAACAGCTCAATGGACTCAAAGAGAATCAATGACCGAGTGGTGCTGAAGAAAACACAAACATAAGGCTGCTGGAGATGTGAAGACAAGCCAGTATTTGAAAATGGAATTCAACAAAGTGACAGAAACATAAAAGAGGACTCAAGCTGATATGAAAATTGAATTGAAAAAAACCAATAACCTAACTGAAAATTTCAAGGAAAGCCTGCCAAGTAGAATTAATCAAAGAGGATACATTATCAGGACTTAAGATTAAATAAGGACTTATATGAAATGAAGCAAAGAAAAAAAATTTTTTAAAGCAGAAAAGGAACACACAGGAAACATGGGGAACAATGAAAACGCTAAACCTCATAATTACAGTAGACAAGGGAGAAGAAGAATCCTACGTCAATGGCATAGACGAGATCTTCAGTGATATCCTAGAAAACCTCCCTAACCTGAAAGACATACCCATACAGACCCAAGACACACAGTGAACACCAAGCAGACAAGACCAGAAATGAAAATCCCCACAACATACAATAGTTAAAAGTATAAGTATACAGAACAAAGAAAGAATATTGAAAGCTACAAAAAGAAAAACACAAATTACACATAAAGAAAATCCATCAGAATAACAGCTGATTTCTCAGTGGAAATTTTGAAATCCAGAAGAGAGTTGAGCAATGCATTCCAAGTTCTAAAAGACTACAATAGCCAAGCTAGACGAATGTACCCAGTAAAGCTATTTGCCACATTTAAAGGAGAAAGAAACACTCACTGTGATATAGATGGCCCCAAAATTTATCTCCAAAAGACCAAACCTAAAGAAAATGCCAGAAGCAATATTTCTTGCTCCAGAGAGGAATGATCAGAATAGAGACTGAGGAAAGAAAAATGAAGCTATAATTACTAAAGCACAGAGTACCAAAACTCAACTGCAATCATCATACACACTTTAATAATAACTAAATATTAATATCCTTGCTTCTCTAATGAAAAGACACAGAATGCCTGAATGGAGACAAAATTCATGTTATCTGTTGCCTACAAGAAATACATCTTATCTTTAAAGATAAGAATGGTTTTAGAGTGAAAAGAATCACAAAAGAATTCCACTCAAATAGGACCAGAAAGTATGCAGGTATTACTACCCTAATATCTAACAAAGTAGGTTTAAAATTAAAACATATCAGAGTAGATAAAGCAGTAAAGAGGACTTACCTTCATCTTAATCAAGGGGAAAATTAATCTATATAACATTACTACCATAAACATAAAGTGGAAACTTCCAGTTTCTTTGAAAAGTTATGTCAAATGATCTTTTGCTGGGGCACACAGGTGAAAGGATGTCTTGCTAAAGCAGACATGGGAAAGAATGTTTTCCTGAAGCAGACACAGGTGAAAGAATGTTTTGATATAGCAAATACATGAAAGAATCTGTGATAAAGGAGTATAAATATGACCCCACAGACAGTGTGAAAGGAGCACTGAGCCTTGGTTTGTTTTGTTCCACCTCGCTATTCTCCGCTAACAACACATATGTGTTGGTTTGCCTTACATAGCATTGTTGAGCTCAACTTGTGGTAACACAGCCATTGAGAAAAATTCACCAAGCTCCTACTGTAGCTTGTCACTTCCCCAAAATCACCTCAGGCTGGTTGGTGAGCCTTGCAGTTTCTTCAGGATTGAAATACAGCTGCTGGTTCATGCCTGGTGTCTGCCTGCCAAAAGGACTGGACTGGACTGTAGCTGTGGGTTTGTGTGACTAGTCTGCAGCTGCTGAGTCCTATTTGTTGTTTGCTACAAGGACTGAACTGCTGAAAAAGAAGATTGAATTTGCCCCCAAAAGACTATTGCTAAACAGGTTCACTTCCCCCATATCCTAATAACTTTTCTCTTCTGTTACCTCTAGTTGGTGATGGGCTAGAGGAGAAGTTGGACTCTTATTAAAAGTAGGTTGCAAAAATTGCCTACAAACACATATGAATTAAACTCTCATAAAAACTAGTTTCATAGAAGAGAAAGAAGGAAAAGGTACAGGAGGATGGGATGTACTACTAGAAATGAGGGCAAAGATCCAACCTACTGATAACAAGTGATTTCAATAGACCATTCTTTCCAATAGCCCAGTCCCCTAGGAAAAAATAAACACAACTATTAAAATTAAATTACACCATACAGAATTGTCTTAACAGATACCTGTAGAATATGCCACCCAGAAATTTATCAAAAATAGATCACATCCTAGGGCAGAAAACAAATCTTAACAAAGTCAGAAATACTGAAATAACTTCATATATCCTATATGACCATAATGCAATTTAACCTAAAATTAACCACAAACAAATCTATAGAAAGCACACAGACTTATGGAGAATAAACACCATATTACTGGATGATAACTGATTCAAAAAATTAAGAAAGGAGTCAAATTTTTCTTGGATCTGGGACTAAGTGAAAATGGCAATACAACACAACCAAATCTCTGGGATGTGTCAGGAGCAGACCTATGGGTGGGACACATCAAAGCAGATTTATGAGAAACATTTACAGCTCTAAGCTCTTCCACTAAAAAAATCAGAAAGCTCCCTACAAAATGGCTTAATTACACAACTCAAAAAACTAGGGGAAAAAAAGCTCAAACCCATTAAATGGAAAAAACAATAAAATAGGAGCCAAATTAATAGAATAGAAACAAAACAATTTTATTAAAGAATCTGGTTCTTTAATAAGATAAAGATGGCACACCCTTGGCTCAATTAACCAAAAACAGAGGATCCAAAATAATAGAATCAGAAATGAACAAGGAAACATTGCAACGGACACCAAAGAAGTTCAAAATATTATCAGGGAATACTTTAAAACCTGTACTTCATTAAGTAGGAAAACCAAAAAGAGATGGATAAATTTCTAGATTCCGCCAAACTACCAAAATTAAGCCAAGAAGAAGTCAGCAACATAAACGGACCTATAACAAATGAGATTAAAACAGTAAAAAATGCTTCCAAGTAAAATAATAATGAAATCCAGGCTCAAATGAATTAACAGCAGAATTCTACCAGATCATCACAGAAGATCTACAGTCAGTAATTTTTTCAGTCAGTAATTTTTAAATTATTAAAAAATAAATAAACAAAAGGACTCAGAACTTCTTCTATGAAGCCAATATCATTCAAATACCAAAACTGGGTAATGACAAGACACAGAGAAAAGGAAAAAGAAAATTATAAGTCAATATCTCTGATAACAAAATCCCAAAATGGTCAATAAAATATTTGCAAACAGAATACAGACATGTACCAAAAATATCATATACCATAATCAAGTTGGGTTTATCCCTGAAATGCCAACATGTGCAAATCAACTAATGTAATAGACCACATAAGTGATCTTTTTAAATTTACATCCCAAATGTTATCCCCTGTCTCACCCTCAAAAAATTAATTCTTAAAAACAAAATGTCACACAATCATCTTAATACACAAAGAAAAAGCCTTTAGCAAAATACAACATGACATCATGATAAAAAGCCCAAGCAAATGTAGGACTATCACAAACATACCTCAATACAATAAAAAATATATGAGAAACATACAGCTAGAGTCATCCAAAATGGGGAAAACTTGTAGCCATTCCACTGAAATCAGGAAGGAGACAAGGCTGCCCACCAATTATCTCCACTCCTCAATATTGTGCTCAAAGTACTAGCCGGAGCAATAAGACAAGAGAAGAAATTAAAGGGATACAAATAGGAAGATGTGATGGCTATTCTTGGTTGTCAACTTGACTACATCCTAAATTAACTTACCCCCACCCCGCAAAAAAAAATGGAGTAGCACACCTGTAGGGGAATTTTGCTCAGTATGAAGTAGGAAGATCCACTTTCAGACCTTTGAGATAGGAATATGTGTCTTTAATCTGGATTTGGAGGTAGAAAGATACACCTTAAATCCAGATCTTTTTTTTTTAATTTTTTAAATTTTTAATTAGATATTTTCTTCATTTACATTTCAAATGCTATCCCGAAGGTCCCATATACCCTCCTCCTACCCTACTCTTTTTTAGCTGGGAAATCCCACCTCTTATCTGAGTCATGCCTTCTTCTGGAAGTCTGTTTAAGGACATGGAAGAAGAGGATCTTGCTCTTTGCCTGCTTGTTCTTGCCTCCCTGGTGAGTCCATTCCTTTACTGACATTAAAACCTTGTCTTCAGGATTCCAACATATACTAAAGACCAGCTGAGATATCATCCAGCTCATGGACTGAACAATTCCTGGATTATTGGACTTTCCATTCATAGGCAGTCATAATTACATTAGCTGGACCGCAGCCTTAAGTTATTCAAGTCTAGTCATTCTAGCCTAGATTCTCTTTATATAGATAGAGATTCATTCTATAAGTTCTGTTACTCTAGAGAACCCTGACTAGCACAGAAGGAAAGAAATCAAACTATCACTTTTTACTGACATGATATTATACATGAGAGATCATAAGAAAATATCTACAAACATTCAACAATTTCACCAATATGACAGGATACAGAATCAACTTGCAAAATTAATAGCCCGTCCATATCAGCGACAAACATGCAGAGAAGACTGCTGTGGTCACCCTAACATTTGCTATAACCACAAGGAAAATAATGTGTTTAGGAATAAACTTAACCAAGGAGGTAATAGACCTCTACAATTAAAACTTTAATCTCTAAAGAAAGAGATAAAGACACTAAAAAAATGGAAAGTCATCTAATGCTCCTAGATTGATGTCAGAAGCTAGCTTTGACAGGGCAGGTAAACTGAGGTGGAGCACAGAGTCCTGACTGATCACTCAGCAGACTTTTCTCTAGGACCAGGGAGAGACTCCTGAGGCTATCGAAAAACTCTCTGGGGCCAGTAGAAAAAGCAGGGGAAAAATATCACACACATGTGCATGTGCACATGTGCGTGTGTGTGTGTGTGTGTGTGTGTGTGTGTGTGTGTGTGTGTGCACTCTCACACACACACACACACACACACACACACACACATTTGGGGGATGAAGAAAGCTTCAACAAGCTCCAAAACTATGTACATATATATGTACACACACACACATTTAGGGGATGAAGCAAAGCTCCAACAACTTTACATATATATCTACACACACACACAGACACACACACACACACACACACACACACACACACACACAGATTTGGTGGATGAAATGAAGCTTCAACAAGTTTATTTTTTCTCAACTTATATATCCCAGAAAAAATTTTTCAAGCGGTATAAAAATTACAATGTGATTACATTCTATTTTTCTTCTAGTAAATGACTACAAAGAAATTATTCCCAAGGACCCACATACATTCATGTTTAAGTAATTTGTTATAGATTAACAAAGTATAAGCAACCAAGATAATTTTCTCAGCCAGTTTCTCTTACTGGCAGACTGCAATTTGCAGTTACAAAGAAAGAATCAATTATTTTATTATTTATCTTAAAAAGTAATCTTATAAAATGTCTTTAAGAGACAGAGAGGGAGTTGGAAAACAGAAAGCTGGTAATAGAATAAGGGGCGGGGGGCATGTTCCAGCCCCAGCAAGCAGCAGGACAGCTTTGGCCATGTGGCCCTGGTTTTAGGGTGAAAAATGGGAGGGACTACTGAGACAATTGATGCTGGTTATCTGGAGCTAAGAAATCAGTGGTGATTACGAAGAGACCAGCATCACTGAGGTGAAATCTTCTGGGAAGTGTTTTCTGAGAGCACAAAGAAGCTGTGTTCTCATCTAAGGTTGACAAGGTTGTAGTACCTCATGATTCAGCTGTACTTGGTAATGTATAAAAGTCACCCAGGTAGTACTGGTTTTGAAGGCATAAAGGGGTCATGAAGAGTAGCTGAGACTTGGCACTGTGAGAAGCCATGGAAGGCCATTGATGAAGGTGCAGCCTCAGTTGTAGTTGACAGCCAAGGGATGAAGGGATCGTGCAAAGAAGTTGAGACTTGGCACCATGAAGAGAGTCTATGAGAAGCTATTGGTAAAGCCTAGTTGTAGCAGAAGATCCCAGTGTATTGGAAATGCCAGTACCATGGGATGATCACCAAGAACAGAAGCAGCAGTGAAGTAGATCAACCTGAGCTTAGAATGCTACAGAGGGCAGAACTGTAGAAGTGATGCCCGACCGTTGGAGGAGCCCAGAAAATCATGTGTAGATCCCAGACATTGCAACAAAAAGCTGTAACACTGAAGCTGCCTTAGAGACCCCAAGATTTTTGAGATGACAGAGCCATAGGGTATCTCCTGAGGGATGCTGCTAACAGGGAGTGGAACCAGCCCAGGAAAAGAAATTTGTTGCAATCAACAAAGATGAAAAAGGAATTAGAGATATGAAAATTGCTTTGACATCAGACATGGAGATGCAGTGTTTGGAGTTTGCCCAGCTGGTGTCCTGTCTTGATTTGGGTATTACAGTTAAGTGATTGGATGGATTTCAGAAGCGGTTTTAACTTTGGACTTTTAACATTGTTGATACTGCTATAGACTATGGGGACTTTGGAAATTGGACTAAATGTATTTTTTTTTATTTATGACTAGTTAGTCTTCTACTAGCAGCCTTCAGATGAAGATGTAGACCTCTCAGCTTTGCCTTCAGCATGCATGCCTAGATGCAGTCATGCTCCCACCTTGATGATAATGAACCTGTAAGCCAGTCCCAATTACATGTTGTCCTTATAAGACAACAAAGTCTTTAAAACAATCACAAATCTAAACTTTATATGAAATACAATCAGTCATTTCTACTTTAAATCCTTGGGGTGCACATCTACTTATTAACATTTTTTATTAAATCATATCAGTAAGCCAAGGGCAAAATGGGTACAAGAAATTTATCATCACCTTAATAAGCAGCCCAGCTTTAGCAAGAAAGGCACATTAACTAGTACTAGTTGGGCTGCTATTGTTCTCCTTCCCTGACCTCAAAATCCCTTGCTCAATTATCAAAAGATTCTGAACTTTAAACTATTCCTCAAGATTTTATGTCAAAGCCACTATTAAAAACATCTTAATCTAACTCTATTAACAATCTATATCCCTCAATTCCTTTTCAGGGTGGTGGTTGAATCATTAATCTGCACCAGTAGCAATGCTTTGTAAAAAGATCAGACACTTATTATAAGTGCCATTGCACTGCCCAGTGAGGGTCTGGATACCCCTTTAGGGTTTTATACAACTCGTAGATTAGGAGGGACGGACGTGACGGCCATAAAAGCAACAAGCAGAATGGTGTTCCATAACAGCATGAAGTCCTCAGAACACACAGTCCTCAGGGCTCTGCCTCTCTGAGGCACACCCATTGTAGTTATGCTAACTGGTGGGCTATGTTCTTCATGTTCTAAAGCTGCTTTGCTTTTCCTCTTGTACTGCCCCTAACAGATTGATAGAATTAATATTGTGAAAGTAATGATTACTCTATCAAAAGCCATTTACAGACTCAATGCAATCCCAATCAAAATACTCATGTCGGTCTTTCCAGACAGAAAAAAATAAATAAAAGAAATAAAACTATACTGAAATTCACAGGGAGCTGCTACAAAAAGACCCCAGAAAGCCAAAACAGACTTGGACAAAAGGAAAAAGGCTAGAGGGCTTACCATTCCAGACCTCAGGATGTATTACAGAGCCATAGTAATAAAGCAATATGGTACAGACATGTAGGTCAATGGAACAAAAACATACCACCTAAAGCATGTACAAGTAACTACAGCTATTCAATATCTGACCAAGATGCCAAAAAACATAGAGGAAAAGAAGTGGCTTTAACAAATGGTGCTGGGGAAATGTGCAGAAAAGTGAAATTAGATCAGTATCTGTTACTTTGCACAACTGGCTTCAGATGGGTCAAATACCTAAATGTGAAACCTAAAAACTCTGAAACTGCCAGGAAAAACAAAACAAAACAAAACAAACAACAAAAAAAACAAAACAAACAAACAAAAAAAAAAAACATGGACAAAACCTAGCAGGATAGAGGTCCAGTAAAGGACTTTTTGAATAAGATTCCATTTACCCAAGAGTTAAAGCCAACAGTTCACACGTGGGGCTTCATACAACTGAAAAGCTTCTGCACAGCTAAAAAAAAAATCAATCTATCTGGTGAAAAGGAAGCCATGGGATGGGGGAGAATCTGTGTCAGCTATGCATCTGACAGCTCCTTAATATATGGCCTAAATAAAGAATTCAACAAAGAGAAGAAAAAAAAATAATAATCCATTCAAGATGTGCCTGGGACCTGAACAGAAGTTCTCAAAAGAAGAAATGAAAATAGCAAAGAAATAACTGGAAAAACCTTGAATAAAAGCAGAAACCAGGAAAGTCAAAGGGGTGGGAACAATAGATGAAAACATAAGTGATTTGAGGGTGGGGGAAGAAAATGGGGGGCTTTCATTAGGGAAAGGGTAGGGGAAGAAATATAGAAGAAAGGAGGAGAGTAAAATAACAGTAATAATGTCTGAAAAGGTGACAAGGAATTATTATCTACTTAAAACTATATATAATACATATAAGCTGAGTACACATATACATACAGTTTAAATATAATCTTCCCATGTGGGATGACTATGCTCCCCACAAGAGCCATGGATGACCTAACAAAAGCCTCAACACCAGGCATGAGAAACCTTTCTTGAGTTGCTTCTCAGGGATATCCAAGAGAGTTTCCAAGTATAAATGTTGCCACTGCCTGCCTCCCAGACATAGAAGGTATAGTTCCTATTGCTTAAGACCACTGGCTGCCTTGCAGACATAGAAGGTATAGTTCCTATCACTTAAGATCCCATAAACATCAGATACAGGACCCAGGGGACCTGAGCTGCATCTGTCCTGAGGATTAGCTATCAGGATACCTGAAGCTACCGTGAAAACTTCCAAAGGAGAGAAGCAACCAACAGTCCTCCTGGGCTATGAAGCCTATTAACCAGAGCAAAGGCCAGCAGGGCATGATAACCCTAAGGGTGCAGTCAGTAGTGGTTCTCAGACCTAGAGTTATGTGCTTCAAACCAAATAGGAAATACATGAAATGAAAATCTCTTAAAGTAAGGTTGTATCAAGTTTAAAAGTCCTTACAAATATAGACGCTCATGCTCACAGCCAACCAATGGCCTGAACACAAGCTCCCCAATAGATGAATTAGAGAAAGAACTGAAGGAGTTGAAGGGATTTGCAACCCCATAGAAAGAACAACAATATCAACCAACCAGACCCCCCAGAGCTCCCAGCCATAAACCAAGGAGTGCACATGGCTCCAGCTGCATATGTAGCAGAGAATGGCCTTGTTATGCATCAATAGGAGGAGAGGTCCCTGGTCCTATGAAGGCTCGACAGATGCCCCAATGTAGAGGAATTAAGGAGGGGCGAGTGGGTGGGTGAGTGGAGGAACATCCTCAGAGAACCAGGGGGAGGGAGGATGGGATAGGCCGGGAAACCAGGAAAGGGGATTTACATTTGAAATGTAAATAAAGAAAATATCCAATGTTTTAAAAAAATGGTCTTTAAGAAATAGAGGAAAGTGATTCTATCTCTTGGAAATCTGAGAAATACAGAAATCGTATCCAGCAATGCTGCCACCTGGTGGTAGCTGGCACTGCCTCAATTAGCCACTGGAATTCAAATATCATGCGATTTGAATTCAGTGCACCTGAGCTGAGATGACCTCATGGGGGGTGGGGGGGGCGCGAAGAGAAGGCGGGGAGGGACAAGAACTCAGGCAAATCAAGACTAAAATCTCTGATTGTCCTATTGAATCATATGAGAAGATATATCCAGTTCTTTGAAATGAAATCATTGTTCCCTAACTGAAGAGTCATCTTATAACAGTGGGAATATCAAAATTAAGAACAGAAATATTGAAGACTCTGGAATTCTCTGTGGGTATCTCAAGTGAAGCTTGCCAGCAGGAGCCTCTGCTGTGCTGTCTTTCCAAAGGTGTTTGCAAAACTTAACAGGGGTTCTGTTTTCCTCCAAAGCAAGAGGGGCAGGAAAAATGAATGGGCCCTTGTAAGAAACTCAGGCTCTAAATTCCAAGACACCCGAATGGTGGCTGTCCTCCTGTCCCTTCCAAAGCTCTTGCTTAACATCTTACTGTCGCTCACACATTCACAATTGGACAAGATCGGGTTGCATTCATGGCTGTATGGCCGTAGACTGCTTTCACAATTAGAAAGACTGATTTATCCTCTCTACAATGGCTGATCATTTCAGAAAGACCATTTTTTAGACTTTAGAGTCCCCACAACATGGCACATTCTCATTGCTAATCCCAAGCATCCTTCCAGATTCATTAGCCACCACCTGCTTTCACACAGCATGAAGATGTCAATCAATCTCTAGCAAGGTGTCATCTCCTGGCCATCACTGCAGTCTCCGTTGTTATTAAATCTGTCCCTGCTGGCTTCTGCCTCTTATCCACAATAAGATAACGTCTCTTCTGTTCCTTCTCTGTAACAGTAGCTTCTAAAACAGAATGGTAATGGATTGATTTCATAAATTTCCTATCTTTTATGAACACTTAGAGGCTCCCCAGAGCAAAATGCTGCCTTCCTAAAATCCAACCATAACATCAAGTGTTTGTTTCATTGACTTAGTAGCATCCTGTGTGACCTGCCCTTTCTAACACCAGTGTTTGGGGAAGTGTAACGTGATCCTGCGTGATCCTGCATGATCCTGCAAACCTCTACAGTCATCTTCTGCCTGCAAGTAGGGAAAATGCAGGTCACAGCACCAGAAGTTCAGGAAGCATTCCAGCCAACAGGATTTTTCATTTAGCAAAGCCTTAAATTGACTCCTTCGTTGGTATTTTTAAATTTAACCAAAATCACAAAGCAAGTTAATGATGAATCAAATTACAACCTCTGAATATTGAACATGAGATATCTGGATTATGGTTTATGTGTACACATTCATGTATTCTGTTCATGTGGGTACAGGTGCATGTGTGTGGCATGTAATGGACAGACACCAACCTCAGGTGTTGTTCCTTGGGAGAAGTTCGTCTTGTGATTTTGAGTCTCTCACATGACCTGTAAAATGATAACCAGACTTGTTTGGCAGTCCAGTGAGCACCAGAGATCCACCTGCCTCTATGTCCTCAGTGCTGGGATTGCAAACACTTGCTGCGGTCAGCACTTTTTTTTCTGACTCAACCATCTTCGCAACCAGTGATATGATCTTTGTGACATGAGTGGCAACTATTTCCAAATGAGTCTGGATATTTTTCTAGTTGATTTTCTTATTAATGAAATAACCTCAAGTCCTTTTAAATCCTCTCAGCACACGTGCACATGCATGTGCGTGCGCGTGCACACACACACATATGCAGCCACACATGGACACACATTTCTAGTCCTTTCCCATTTCTTCATGTCAGCTGCTGATAACCTAAAACACTCTGTACCTGGGAACCCAGAGGCTAAACTGGGCTGCAAATCAGTTAGAAAATCTTCACTCTCCTTCGTGTCCTCTATTATAATTCTGAAGCCTTATCCCCAGTCCTGTAACAGAATACTTGCAGGAGCTGTTACTCTCACTCCATCTCTATTCCCTGTAAACACAACCAAACCTTTCCTCCGTCTTATGGAGCCTCTCAGCCCCATCCCTGCCCCTTTCTATCCAAATCCCATTCTTTTGTCTCTGCTATTGATACCCAGAAACACATTCTACCAGGGACTCTCAGTAGCCATACTGGACCTGTACTCAAGTAAGAGATCACCACTCTCCTTCCTGTCTTGTAGTATCATCTTTACAGTCAATCCCAGCCCTGTAACTAACTTCTTGTAGAGGCATCTCCTCCCACCCCACCTCCAGTCCAAATGTACTTCCCTGGACCTCATGCCAGGTCCAGCCAACCTCCTTCCTTCTATTCCTTGTGTCAGCTGCAGATACCTAGACACACTATCTACCCAGGGCCTCCAGTAGCCACACCAAGCTGGGCATATCATGTAGATAATTTCCACTCTCTTTCCTGCCCTATGTCACAGTCTCTTAAGTCTCATCTCTAGCTCTGTAGCAGGGGTGTATTCTACCAACTTACTTCCATCCTCCAGGGACTCTGCAAAACTTTGTAATGTATCCAGTTTTTCTTCTTCCCATGGCTTTCTATCAGCCCCAGATACTTAGAAACACTTTCTACCAGGGACCCTCAGTGGCCTCATCCAGCAGGGACTCCCATAAGTAAGTCACACTATCTCTCCTGTCTTCTGTTCTTATCTTTCCAGTCTCACCCTCAGCCCATTAACAACCTACTTACAGGTGCCCCTGGTCTCTCCTCAACTTCACACATTGGAGATTAGAGCTCTTGGTTAGGATTGAGAATCCTCCTAGCCCTTCCATCCCAAAGGTCTCTCCAAACAATTATTTGTCTCACTGTAGCATACTTGCAAGATCCTTTCCTAAAACAAACCCTCCAGCACCCAGGATCTCAGGATCACAGGATCCAAGAATCACAGGATCAGAGAGACAGCTTGACTCTGAGAAGTTCTGACACAACCAGGATTCAGGGAAGGACAAGCTCCAATCAGATATAGCCAGGGCAGGTAGCACTAGAGATAACCAGATGGTGGGAGGCAAGCTTAAGAGCATAAGAAACAGAAACCAAGGTTACTTGGCATCATCAGAACCCAATTCTCCCACCATAGCAAGTCCTGGATTCACCATCACACCAGAAAAGCAAGATTCAGATCTACAATCATGTCCCATGGTGATGATAGAAGACTTTAAGAAGGACATAAATAACTCCCGTAAAGAAATCAGCAGAACAGAAGCCCTTAAAGAGGAAACACAAAAATCCTTAAAGAACTACAGGAAAATACAATCAAACAGGCAAAGGAAATGAACAAAACCATCCAGGATCTAAAAATGGAACTAGAAACAATAAAGAAATCACAAAGGAAGACAACTCTGGAGTTAAAAAACCTAAGAAAGAGATCAAGAGTCATAGATGCAAGAGAATACAAGAGATGAAAGAGAGACTCTCAGGAGCAGAAGATACCACTGAAAGAAAACATTGACACAACAGTCAAAGAAAACTCAAAAGCAAAAAGCTCCTAGCCCAAAACATCCAAGAAATCCAGGACACAATGAGGAGACCAAACCTAAGGATAATAGATATAGAAGAGAGTGAAGATCCCCAACTTAAAGGGCCAGTAAATATCTTCAACAAAATTATAGAAGAAAACTTCCCTAACTAAAGAAAGAGATGTCCTTGAACATACAAGAAGCCTACAGAAATCCAAGTAGACTGGACCAGAAAAGAAATTTCTCCCATCATATAATAATCAAAACACCAAATGCACTAAACAAAGAAAGAATTTTAAAACCAGTAAGGGAAAATGGTCAAGTAACATATAAAGGCAGGCCTATCAGAATTATGCCAGATTTCTCACCAGAGAATATAAAAGCTAGAAGATCCTGAGCAGATGTCATACAGACCCTAAGAGAACACAAATGCCAGCCCAGGCTACTATACCCAGCAAAACTCTCAATTACCATAGATGGAGAAAACAAGATATTCCATGACAAAAACAAATTTACACAATATCTTTCCACAAATCCAGCACTAAAAAGAATATTAATGGAAAACACCAACACAAGAAGTGAAACTACACCCTAGAAAAAGCAAGAAAGCAATCTTTCAACAAACTCACACAAACATAATTCCACCTTTAACAACAAAAATCACTTTTCCTTAATAACTCTTAATATAAAAATATCACCAACACATACTAATCAATTGAAATTCAAAAATATGAGGAATTAGAAATTTGTTGGCTGTTATCTGGTGGTCTCTCTAATTTGGTAATTGGAGAAATAGGTCTAATATTGAACAATCCATAGACACTTTCAGCTTCTTTGTATGGTACAGTGTCTTGCTGTGTATCACATAATGGTCTTGAAATCATGCTTCTCCTATCTCAGCCTCTCTATTAGTAGGATTGTTTATTTGATATTTTTACACTATACTATGGTTTTCAGAACAGTTTATATATTTCAAAATTATTTACACAGCCAAAAGAAACATAGACAATTAATTTGGGAGGTGGCTTGTAAGGGAACAACAAAGAGTGAGATTGAATGTTTTGCTTGATGTTTATATTATTGTATCAATTTTGAAGAAGCGGACCTTATAAATTAGTCTTTTTCTGAGATGAATACTTTTCTAAATCATCACAGCCAATGACCCAGAATCTTACCCTTACCTGATGTCTGTGCCACCCTCCAAGCAGAACCAGTTTTCATTGAAACAGTTGATGAATAACTTCATAGATAGACCATAGTAATACACACACCATTTTTTAAATGAATATAACCTGTTTCCTGTGGGCTTAGAATGATGACAATCACTCAAGTCAAATAGCTTTGACCGTAGCAGGGAATCTGTATCCAAATAATTGTACCTACAACTCATTTCTTGGAGCAGCAGAACCCTCAACTCTTAGCTTATCTACTATGGAGGTAAAATCCTTTGGTTATGTGAGGGAGAATGAAGTACAGCCTTATTACAATGAACTCTGATGTCTAAAAATTGTTCTTTGGGTTTGTACCACAGTAAGAGCCAAGATTTTAAAGCTCTACTAAAAACAAAACAGAACAAACAAAAAACCAAAAGACATTATCTATTTATGTTCATTTAATCATGTGTCTACCATTTTATAATTTATATAAAAATATATATTGTGTTGAATATAATAAAAAAATTAGTCCAAAAAAAGGTCAAAATTTTAAAAATCCAGAAATAACACATCGAGGAAACATGGGATACTGTGAAAAGACCAAGTCTATGAATAATAAAAAATAGAAGAATAAGAAATCCAGAACAAAAGCAAATGTTTTCAACAAAATTATATAAGAAAATCCCCCTAACCTAAAGAAAGACACCTCTATCAAGTAAGTTACAGGAAGCATAGAGAAAACCAAATAGTCAAAACTAGAAAAGAAATTACAGAACTAGAAAATAAACTACACATAATACTCAAAATACTAAATATACAAAGAAAGAATATCAAAAACTGCAAGAGAAAAAGACCAAGTACATTTAAAGGCAGACCCACTATATAACACCTGATTTCTTAACAGTTATTCCAAAAACCAGAAGTATCTGGATGGAGGTTCTACAAACTCTTAGAGACCACCTCAATCACAATTGCAAAACTTTCAATCACAGTAGACAGAGAAAGAAAAACTTTTCATGAAAAACCAGACAGTATCAATCTACAAATGTAGCCAACACAAGGCCCTAGAAGGAAACTTCAACTTAAGGAAGTTAACCACACCCAAGAAAACACTAGTAATAAATAATTCCACACCAGCAAATTAAAAGGGGCGTGGAGAGACCTACACCATAACAACAAAATCACAGGAACTAATAAGCACGTCTCATTGGTAACTCTCAACATCAGTGGTCTCAATTCACCAATAGAAAAACATGGACTAAGAGATTAGATTAGAAAACAGGGTCCATCTTTCTTTTGCATTTAAGAAACACACTTTAACATCAAGGATAGACATCACCTCAGGGTAAATGGTGGCAAATGGACCCAAGAAGCAGGCCAGCATTGCCATTTTAATACTGACAAAATAGACTTCAAATCAAAACTAATCAGAAGAGATATAGATAAGAATACTACATATACATTAAAAAATGAGAATATTACAATTTTAAAAATTTATGCATCAAACAAGAAGACACACACTTCGTGAACAAAAAATAAAAAACAGTGCTTCAACTAAAAATTGTGAAATTGTATGAGTTCATTACTTCACAAAGACAAGTCATTCAGAAAAATCAAAAAACAAACACACAAAGGGATGCTGGAGTTAAATAACATCATAAATCCAAAGGACCTAAAAGATAGTTGTAGAATATTTCACCCAAACCAAACAAATATACTTTCTTCTCAGAATTTCCTGGAACTTTCTCTAAAATGGATCACATATGTGAAAACAAAGCAAGTCTTGACTGATATAAAAAAAAAATTGAAGCTGTAATGGAAGAAGTAAACAAAAAGGAGATTTAAATGGAGGGAGGATTAAGAGAGAAAATCCAGACTAACATTAACAGTCATTTGAGGGTTCATAAGAAAACCTACTACAGTTGATGCTTCTTTTAAAAAAAACTAATATATATTCATGTATGTGTGTGTGTGTATGTGTGTGTGTTTGTGTGTGTGTGTGTGTGTGTGTGTGTGTGTGTGTGAAATCTAAGTGGAATCATCAAATAATAGAGGAGACAAAGCCCTAATAACACATTGACTACCACCAAGTGAAACCCGCAGTGCTAGAAGTGAGTACCCTCTAGTTGGCCAGAGGTATCCCAGGAAATAACTCAGGTGGTTGCCAAGGCAATCGGTTTCTCTTCACAAACTGAAAGTAATGTCCTATTGCTGAAGACAACACATATGTGTTGATGAACATAGGGAAATTGAGCTACTGACTACTTAGAGTCATCACCCCTACTGACTCTGTTCATGGCACTGGAAAGTTCTCTGCACACTGACTAGTGTTCATGGTACTGGTACTGTACACTAACAGAGGAGAAAGGTAAGCACCAACCCATCTACAAACCGTTTGATATATAATGGTGGCATGCCTGCAAGATACACTGGTGTAATAGTGCCATAAAAGTTATGGGAGTAACCAACCACTGTCTGATTAGATTTCCACAATATGGAACCCATGCCTAATACTGCTCAAGTAACTAAAATCTTGAGAATAGATAGTGCCTGGACCGAGGGGAATATCAAATACTTCTGTGCTTCTGCTAAAGGAGCATAGCAATAAAATGACTTCTGATGAGACTCTGTTATACTCATACATCAGTGTCTTGCTCAGTCATCATCAGAGAAACTTTTTCTTTCAGTCAATGGAAGTATTACAGAAGCTCACAACTAGACAATGTACTACTAAGAGTAAGAAATCTTGGAATACTAAGTCCTAAATGGGATGTCTCCATAAATCCCATCAGGGCCCGGGGATCTATGTGGAAGAGAAAGCAAAAAGATTGTAAGAGAAATAGCGGGGACTGTGATTATAATGAACTTGTGGAGAGAAAGATAAATGAGGAATGTATAGTTTCAAAAGAAGAATATGTAATCAATAATCCTGTTGTAATTACCCTTTTGCATGATGACTTTAATCTGTGTTTTAAAGAATATAATTTTTTGTAGTGATTGATTTTAGAAAATTTGTAACAAGTGGTTATGAGCTAATTTTCTTCTTACATAGAAATTTTTCTCTTTGGGTGTATAAAATGGCTAAGGGGAAAAGTTAGAAGTTGAAGTTGTTGGAGCCTGCTTGTTGGAACTTACCTTGCCTCATCCATTCAGAGTTTGTGTGTGTGTGTGTGTGTGTGTGTGTGTGTGTGTGTGTGTGTGTGTGAGAGAGAGAGAGGGGGGGGGAACATTTTCCTCCCTCTTTCTTTTCTCTTCTCACTGACTGTCATTGGTAGGCCCCATTGGTTGCCGTCTGAACCGACCTTGTCAGCTTTCCTAGTGCTGACTCCTGTCAGCTGCTATTAGAACTGACCCCAATTGTGGACACCACACTTGGCCCTTCTTGATTAACTCTGCAATGTCTAAGCTGGCATTTGACAAGTATTGATTCTACCTGAATGGGCAAGAGAGATGGAGGCTTCTTTTGAAAATAGTTACACTTGACCTTAAATAATAAGATGGGCAGGAAAGAGAGACACAATCACTGGATCTCCCTGGGCCTGTACCTAGCCAAGGAAACAAACAGATACCTCCAGGGTTCATGAGAGACCCTGTCTCAAGAGAATAAAAAAGATAGTAATAGAACAGGAAAGAAGTTTTCATCAAAAAGACAAATGAAGGGTCCCTTCAGTGTCATTTTCAGTTCATGACTTTACACTTCTATAGAAAGATCAAAAAGTAAGATGCTGATATCTGAGATGAGTTATACTTCCTGTGCTTATATTCACTAAATAATGAAGAACTGAGACATGATGGGAGAAAGAATGCAGTATTTTGTAGAAGCACAGCTCTAACAAAGAACAAAAACTCATTCCCCTGCAGTATTTCATCCCAATGGCAGTGACACGACAGCAGCAAACAATCACACAATTGCTGGAAAAACAACATGGAATGTTCTGGAAACTCAGAAATTGCTTTGCAGGACTGTGCCCAATCTTCTCATCATCTTTTACTGTGTGTACACTGAGGGCTATCTCTGTCTTTTATGTCCCAGGTATCAGTCCAGGAAGTTTGATTTGTGTCTGTGACTTGGTTCCTTGTATCGTTCCCTCATCCCTGCCATTCTGGGTGCTGACTCACAGGTCCTCTCTCATATATAAAAAATAAGCATGCACGGGCCCTAGGATATTTAAAAATGGATGTGATAGCCAAACACTAACCTTCACAACTTCTTTGAAGACAGAGCAAGATGAAAAACAATCTGAATAAAATGGCATTTCACAAAGTGTCAACAAGTAGGGTGAAATATTCCCTGAGAAAATTGCACTGTGGAGGTGCACATGCCCATAGCAGCTACTCCATAAATGTATGAAGTTGACTGATGGCTACTGACCTGCTCAGCTGAATCACTAAACTTTGCTCAGACTTCAATAGGCTTTATTTCAAAGCTGGAGTAATCCAGACTGGATTTTCATTTTCAAGACCAAACTTGCTCCTCTGGTTGTTCTCATGCTGTAGGGACAGAAGAAAACACAACTCTCTGTGATAGACTACATAATGATTTCCAGATACTCCCAAGTCCTAAACCCCAAACCTATAAATATCTTAAAATACATGGTAAAAACAACTTCACACATATGGTTAAGTTGGTAATCTTTCAATGGGATCCTTGTAAGAGGGAAGCAGATGTCATTGCACAAAGAGGGCCTGTGACAAGGGAAGTGGAGTGACTTACTCTGAAACACGCAGTTCATGTAGCCATTGAAGATGTAAGGAACAAGAGAAGTTGTTATCTCCTAAATATTCTAGAAAGCAGGGCAGTGTTTCTAACACCTTCATTTCAGCCAGTGAATAATCTCCCAACATCCACAACTATAATCTCTGTTTTTATGTCCTAGAAGACTATGTGATTTCTTGTTAGAGCAGCAATAGGAAGCAAATACATCCTCTTTTACCATTTTCTGGCTACTGTTAAGATTCCCCACTCCAACCATGACTATTGGATTTGAAGAAAGCAGAGCCAAAATATGCCCAATGTAAACAGACTGGAAAGGCTATGACTTCCAAGGCCTTGATTTTTCTATGAAATATCTGAAGCTAAGATGGCAAACATATCGTAAACAAAGGGCAGAAAGACTAAGAAGAGGACGGGGGCGGGGGGGCAGGAAGGGCAGTGCATGCGTGTCTTACAGACAGTGGAAAGTGCTTCAATATTATTCTCAGTTCAGTGACACACACTATGAAAGTCGGTTTTCAGCAATAAGTAGCATACATGGCCCAACTCTTTGAAATGTTCCCATGGTTGTGAACAATAAATACTGTATTAGAAAAGGAGCCACATGGAGACTCTATGTCAGCTAACGCAAGAGACAGTGGTGGCTTAGATGAAAAAAGGAAGTAAGAGTAAACTCTGGAGATTGATGGGACATAGTTATAAAAGAATGAGCAAATTCCTTATATGTTTAGTATGGGCAGTGGAGAGACTGGTGAAGACACTCAAGCTGAAAAGACATTGAGAGGACAGATGGGATATGGCATAAATATTATTATGGTTGTGTTCAAATTTAAGAAGCTCCTGGGAGATGGATGTGGAGATGTGATGTATGCACCTAAGCATGTGGGTGTGGGTGTGCAAGCTCAGAATCCAGAGAAGCAGACAGGTGAGTGCTTTTTGTTCCTGGTGGTTTGGAGATAGTCATGCCAATAAGCCACATATGGAGCAGAGGATGGCCTTGTCTCTCATTAATGGGAGGAGATGCACTTGGTCCTGTGAAGGTTCTATGCCCCTGTTTAGGGGAATGCCAGGACAGGGAAATGGGGATGAGTGGGTTGGTGAGCAGGGGGGTGGGGTGGGATAGGGGGTTTTCAGAGGGAAAATCAGGAGAGGGGTAACATTTGAAATGTAAATAAAGAAAATATATAATAAAAAATGAAATAAAATTCAAGGATTTATGACATTTAGGACTGGATCCATCCCACTGAAAACATCTTTTATCTGTCCATATAAGTTTCTACTAAAGCTTAAGCATCAGGGCTAAAAACAGGTTTCATACATCACTAGAACTTTTGTTATGTGAGAACACACTGTTTGAATTCGCATAAATACAAATTATATTACATTTTAGAAAGAATAGAGAAAAACAATCTAACATCTGATTATATTTTTAAAATTAGTCACAAATGGTTATTTTTACTTCAATATCTTTCCACATTTTAGTAGACTTTTTCAGGGGAAAAAAGTGTATTTAAAGCTGTGCAGTCCAGTAACTAAATAAAGATAAATAAATATGAAATGTATCCATCAGAAGTCTTTATTTTTCTTTATTTCCATGAGCAAGCCTAGATTAGGAGACTGCGTATAAAATTCTGGACTCTCATTCTTAAATGGCTGTCTGACCCAGAGAGCAAATTGATTTGTCCATGAACCACATCTGCTGATTTGGCGATGTTAGTGGAGGTGGGGGATTATCAGCCAGCCTTTCTTTTAGAAACAGTAGAAGTCAGCAGTTTCTCAGTTCTGAAGTCTGTCAGCCAAGACCTTCCTTGTCCTTCCAAATACAGGCAGCTGAGAAGGCACAGAGCATCCTCTCTCTTCAGGTTGTTACCGCTCACATGTGGAACCATGGGGAAATACAGAAAGCCTCCAAAACAATTATTAGAACGAGGGCTGTATTTTCCACTAGGAGTAAAACTTTAAAGCAGAAATCAGTCATTCTGTCAGGTTTGCCCACTAGGTCTCAATCTAATTCTTAATTTATATCAATTTTAAAAATAAATAAAATATTTTCTAAGGGGAGTCAAGCGACTCTGTTACTCATTCTCCTCCCACGGAGTGGTTCCAGCTGAAGCAGGTGGGGAGATCTTTGCCCACTAAACTGAATTATCCATGGTCATTTTCATAGAAAAGATTCTCTCTCCTGTGTAACTGAAAGTCTAAACACAGAGAATGTTGTCTTACTTATATTAGCAGATGTTTAATACTGCACACCATTAGTAGGTGCATTAAAAAGCTGAGTTGAAACACATATGTTTACAAATGACAGCAAGGCTTTAATGATACTCTCACACATGGCATATATTGTGAGGGACATTAAGCTGACATCCCAGGAACATCCCAGCTTATGATTCCAGATGGATGAAAGATAATGAAAAAGCACTGAAATAATTATTTTTATCCATATTGTCATAATTCTATAATGGTAATGGCAAGATGCCAGCAAAGATGCAATAGAGAAACTAGCCTTATCTCTAAAGTTACTAATGATAGCCTGTAAAATGAGTGTTTAACCAGTCATTCTCAAGCTGTGACCACCATTACTAGATACCAGAATCTGAGGGATCCAGCATGACACATAAAAAGTATTGTTAGACATTGTATGGAAGATTACTAGAAATCTCTTGTCCATGAATCCAAGCATTGTACCAGGACTTATTAATCAGTTGTATACTGAACATACTGTCTAAGCATGTGTCTTCAAATCTTGACTGATTATAAAATCATGCAATAGCATACCCTATACTAAAAGCTACCAGAAACTGGTATTGGGCTGCTGAAACCCCAAAATCTATATTTTAATGAATAACTGAGGTAATCTTTTCGATGACTCTAGTTATAATGGTTTTTAAGGATCCTCCCAAGTAAATCCTCAAGGAATGTTCTTCCTTGTATATATAAGTTACAAAGTAGTGGTTCATTTCTCCATGAGATGTGGTCTTCATAGTCAAGAGAAATAAAAGTCTCTTTAGTTTCTAGGTTTATTTATCATAATCATTTTCATATGTGGTGGTTTTATTCTTTTCACATTTGCTAGGTCTTAATCCCTAAGTGATGATACTGTTAATATTTGTTACACGTGTCTACCTTGTGTCTAATTTTCAATAAACAGTTTCCGGATTTTATTTCTGAAATTGCCCCTTTGTATTTAACTCTCTCCTTAATTGTTTATTCCTTTAGGTGGTTGAATGTGTGTGTGTGTGTGTGAGAGAGAGAGAGAGAGAGAGAGAGAGAGAGAGAGAGAGAGAGAGAGAAAGAGAGAGAGAGAAAGAGAGAAAGAGAGAAAGAGAGAGAGAGAGTCAGAGACAGAGACAGACAGACAGACAGACAGACAGACAGACAGACAGATGTGAGTTGTACAAACAGGCTTAATTAAATGTTTGTCTTGCAGTTCCTCCATTCCATGAGTGAATTCTGACTTTCAAATAAGTGTTTGACTCATTGTACAATTAAAAAGCCAATGCCACAACCAGCATGATGCTCTTCCATCCATATTTGTTGAAACTTTCTGGCCCTCCCTTTTGTGAAAGGATCCTGATTACCCTACACACCTATGGAACTCTCTGCCCACCAATTCTGTTTATCTCTGGGTCACTGGGAGCCTGTAGGTTTGTTCTGGGCCACTGCAGGCTTCAGTGCTAGGATAGATAGGAAGAATGATCCTTTCCAGTTAACTCTCCACATCTTCAGTCACCTACGCATCTGTAAATGAGTGGTGCTGTAAAGTTTTTCCATTGCTTGCCAACTGCTGGAAATGGAAGTTCTCTTCACTAGCTTTTATCTGGAGGCCTGAGGCACAGCATTTTGATCTATAGCTCAGCATTTTGATCTATAGCTCAAAGGGTATACTTCTCCTCTCCCTTGCTAAGGTTGTACTCAGCACCTTAGGAGAAGATCTAGATATTCATTCTTGGCATGTCCATGCTTCAATTTTTCTCCTGGAAGCTTTCTCTTCTGCTCCTCTGTCCTCTCATCTTTCTAGAAACATGTCCCTGTGCCTCAGTGTCCTTCCTCCAGTAGTACCAACCACATTCCAGACAAGCACCATTTCCTCCCCATCAAAGATCTCCATTTACTAAAGCATTTTCTTGAGACTTTAGGTTTTGGTCAGTTATAACTATCCCTAAATGAAAGTAATGGAAGATCAACCAAAAATAAAGAGAAAGAAGATGAACATAATCTCCTAAGTATCCTTTTTGAGGAAATTCCATCCTTATTTTCATAGTGATTATATGGGTTTATATACAAATCATCACTATATGTATGTGCACACACACATATATCACATATATATGTATGTATATATATTTATATGTATTTATATATGTATGCATATATGTGTGATATATATTATTTATATATTGACCTATATGTGTATATACACATTATATATATATATGTGTGTGTGTATATATATATATATATATATATATCTCAATGCTAAAGGGTTCCCCTTCTTCCAAGTCCCCACCAGCATTAGTCACCATTTGTTTTCTTGATGATAGCCAATTTGACTTGGATGACATGGAATCTAAATACAGTTTTGATTTGCATTTTCTTGGTAGCTAAAGATTTTTAACACTCTTTGAGAATTGATTAACTATATTTCTTCTTTGATGAGTATATTCAGTTCATTAGTCCATTTATAGACAGAATGATTTTGGATTTTAGCTGTTTAAACTTGGAAGTCTGTAATAGATCCTAGATATCAAATCCCTATTGAATATAGAGTTGTCAAAGGTTCTCTCTTAATCTGAGGACTATCTCTTCACTCTGCTGATATTTTCCTTGTAGTGTAGAATTTTTTAAATTCTGTGTGTCACTATTTGTGAATTCTTCACATTATTTCCTGTGCTACTGGTGTCCAACTCAGAAAGCCTTTATTCATGTCTCTAACTTCAACTGGCTTCCCTGTTTTCTCCTATAGTTCTGAGTCTTCCACTAAGGTCTTCAACGCACCTTTAACTAGTTTTTGTGTAGAATCAGAATTGCTTGTATAGTTCCCTTTTTCTAAAGAGGCTATTTTCCAAGGTGTGGGTTTTATACTGTTGTCAAAGATTAAATGGCTGTACCACAGAATAAAAACCACACCTTGGAAAACAACCACTTGTCTAAGTGCCTGGCTTTGCACCAGCAGCACACTGTTTTGTCACTATAGCCCTGAAGTGTCGTTTCAGATCAGATACGCATTAGGTTTCAGCACTGCCTTCTCTTATAAGGATACTTTTAGCTATTTGATGTCTATATTTGATGATGTATGATTCATACATGTGAATTTTAGAAGTTAATTATCCTACTTCTATGAAGGATGGCATTTTAATTTTGATAAAAATTGTGTGAAATCTTAAGGTTGTTTTAGTAACATGCTCACTTTAACACTATTAATTCTGTCAGTCCATCAGCACTAGAGATCTTTCTAACATCTTATTTCTTTCTCCAGTGCTTAAAAGTAATAATTGGGTATCATTCACCTCCTTGATTAGTATACCTTTAGGTGATTTTGTTTGGTTGATTTTGGTTTAGTTTAATTTTGTTTTAAGCTAGTATGAAGGTTTTTTTTTTCATGATTTCTTTTTCAACAAATTATTGGTATAAAGAAAAACTGTAGAGAGCCGCTCTGAGCACTGACAGCATTAACCATTTAGAAATGGCGCTGGCATCCAGCATTCTCACATATGATCCTTGGAATGTGCTTTGTCCTGGGGGAAAAGCGTGCGAGTCACAGAGTCCATGCCCGGGACGATTTGGGTTTATAGCTTTGCAGCCAATCCTATAGGAACACGCTGCCCTGGGGCTACCTCAGGGGATATATAGAGGCCGAGCCCTCCGGGGGCTCTCTCTCCCTCTCTCGGCTCTCTCTGCTACTCTCTCTCTTTCCCTCTCTTCGCTTTCTTCCTCTCTCTCTTTCCTTCCCTCTTTTAGATTATCTTCTATAATAAAGGATGCCACAGACGTTTCCTTGCTAGTGTCAGCGTGAATTCTTGCAGGCGAGAACAAACGTGTTCTACAAAAAACTACTGGTATTTGTATTGATCTTTTATCTTACTACTTTGCTGAAAGTAATTATCAAATCCAAGACTCTAGTGGAGTCTTTAGGGTCTTTTAAAAATAAAATAAGTCATTGGCTAATAGGGACAATTTTAATTCTTTCTTTTATCTATATACAATTTTATTTTTTTCTCTTGCCTTATTGCCTATCTAAGGCTTCAAGCACTCTATTGAAAACAAAACAGAATGAGTGGCCACTGTCTTCTCATTCCTAGTGTTAGTGAATATGTTCTCACTTGTCTCCATTTTGTACAATGTTAGCTGTAGATTTGCTATACATGTTCTTAGTTTTCTTAAAGCATGTTCCTTTTTAATAACTAAAAGGGGTTTATCATAAAAGGATGGTGATCTCATCTGTAGCCTTGTTTGAATTAACTGAGCAGAACATGTGCTCTTTATCTTGGTTGCTGCGTTTTATAATTAGATTCATTGATTTATGTGTATATTGGCTTGGTTGTTGTGTGTGATTTTTTTTTGTAGCTGTTGATAAATTTGGTTCGTAGGAATTTTATTGAGAATTTTTATTAAAAATGTGTAAATGGGGACATTAATTGGTTGTTTTCTTTTTGTCATGTCTTTGCCTGGTCAGCATCAGTGCAGTGCTGATTTCAAAGAATAACTTCATGCTATTATTTCTCCTTCTAGACTATGGCACATTTTTTGGAGATCTGGTATTAGCTCACTTTGAAAGGTCTGGAAACCTGTGGCTGGAGCGTAACTGTTCTGGTCCTTGCCTTTTCTTTGTTTGGAGACTATTATGCTCAGTGTGGGTTTGTTTGTGCTGTCTACTTCATCTCTATTTAAGCTTGATAGACTGTATGTGTCTGAAAAGGTGCCATCTTGTCCAAGTTTTGTTTTTTAATATAAGCTATAAAATATTGTCTAGCAACCTTTTGGATTTCATTGCATTTGCTGTACTTGTTACTTTTTCAAATCGACTTTTGCTCATTTGTGTCTTCCCGCATTTGCTTTAATCAGTGTTGCTAAAGGACTGATGGAACTGCTATGTTTTAAGACCCAATTCTTTCTTTCGTTGATTCCTAAATTTTTCCACAAACAACTGCTCCACAAACTTGCCTCACAGGCCAATTTGATGGACACATTCTTCTCAATTGAAGTTCCATTTTTCCCAGATGACTCTGGCTTGTGTCAAGTTGAAAAAAAAAATCCTAGCCAGCACAATTAAACTATCCAATATTCAAATATTTGCATATTTTCTGTAGTTTCTCTTACTGTTGATTTCTACTTTTCCTGTACCACATTCTGCTTAAATATAAGAATTTACATTTATACATTTGTATTTGTTGCAATTTTATTTATATAAAATCTGATCTATTTTAGAGAAAATTGCATGGTAGTGTTTAACTCTGAAATCTTAAATCTGAAATATAACAGTAGCATATATATATATATATATATATATATATATATATATATATATATATATATATATATATATATATATATATATATATATATATATATATATATATATATATATAT
>LR750261.1:219417-263010 GCA_902729485.2 Mus minutoides
AGCACAATAATCACAGTGGGTTATCTTGAGCTTTTGATTGCTTAGTAAAGTGACTTTCAGATTTTAGCTCCCACACTGTCATTGTCTTTGTTATGGATTTGTGTTTCTTAAAGAAAATAAACAGTTGGGTTTTGTTGTTTTGTTGTTTTTTTTTTTTAATTTAATCACCTAGTTTCCATCTTTTAGAGAATTGAAATAACTTATAATTTTGACTTATTGGGGAACGTGTGATGATTCCTATAACTTGGTCGCTTGTCTTTCTGGTTGCTCAGACAACTGCTTGTCCTTTTCTTTTTCCCCTACAAGTGTTAGTAATTTGCTAGCTCAGTGTTGAGCATAATGGACGTTTTTTTCCTGGATCTCCTTTTGGATAGAGTATTCACAGTTACTTCCTGGGCTTAAAAATATTTTTCATTTTTCTCCGGCACTTAGGGTTTCTGATGACAGGATTGATATTATTTAAAAATAATTGCCTTTGTAATTGGATTGCCATTTGTATTGGCTACTTTTCTGTTCCTGTGATAAAATATCATTATCAAGGCAATTTAGAGAAGAAAGAATATTATTTGGCTCACAGGTGCAGAGGGTTAGAGTCCATGACAGCAGGGACATCGTAACAATGGTCAGCAAGCACAATGAAAGTAGCAAGAAGCTGAGAGCTCACCTTTTCAATCATAAGCATGAAACAAAGAAGAACAAAATGGAAGTAGGTGAGGTTTTTTAACCTCAAAGCCTGACTGACCTCAGTGACATACTTTCTCCAGCAGGCTACAACACCTAAATCCTCACAAATACTGCCACCAATTGAGGACCAAGTGTTTAAGTGTCTAAGACTAAGGGAGATATTTCTCATTTAAACTACCACAATGGTTTCCCCTTATAGATTTTAATATACTGTTTGTTGGATTTGTACTTCTGGCATGTTCACTATAAGATATTGTTGAGAGGCTTTCTGGTCATGTCTATTTGATTTTGATGCCTCTGTTTGAGTGTCCATTTCTGCCCATATGTGTTGTGGATAGCCCTGGGGCTAATTATATTTGATGTTAATTCCATTCTCCTGTGAGTGGCTTCGAAAAAGGAATGAGTCAGCACTCAGGTGATTTCCTGTTTCCCACCTTAATTTGTAAAATAAAGGAGAGCTGATGATTGGGCAGATAAAATGGAAGGTGGGGCAGAAAGTGAGAGGGAGAGAAGAAGGAGAAAATGGAAGAGGGAGAGGATGCAGAGGAGGAGGAAGAAGGAAAAAAGTGGAGCAGAAGCACATGGCCTGGAGAAACTGAAAGTTTTAAGGGGTCTCATAAGCTGTGGAAGATGGTACTGTAGCAATAGATCTGCCCAATCTAGGCACATAGCATGCAATCATATTAATTGTGTTGTGTTTTCATTGCCCAGGCATATTTGGGTTGGAGAGATTTACTGCAAAACATAGTGCGGAAATTTTGCTTGTATAATTGCATTGGGTGAATTTTCTATGCCTTCAGCTTTTGCCCGAGCTCTGTATCTACTCTGATTTTCTTGGTCTTGTTTTCTAGATCTTATCCCAGATTCTCTGGACATAGTGAAAGTCTTTTATTTTCCTTTATTGGTGTCTGAATGAACTCTTCTCTAGTATAGTTCTTCATCCATGACATTCTTTCTTCTGCTTGGTCCAGTCTATTGGTAATGTTTTCTTCTGCCTTACTTGATTTCAGCCACTGGGTTTTTTCATTTCCAACATTTTTTTTTCAGAAATCCCAGTTTCCATGATGATCTCTCATCTACCCTGCTGATAAGTTTCCTTCATATTCCTGAGTTTCTCATCCATTTCTCTACTGTGATGGTTAATGCTATCAACTTGACAAAAACATCAAAGAAGCAAACACCTCCTGGGAGATCAGCTTCTGATTTTCACGATTACATTAATTCATGTGGGAAGATCTTTCTTAATTGTGGGTGACACCATTCTCCAGGTTGGGGCCCTGGGCTGAACATAAAAGAGAAGGCCAACTGAGCACATTCTTATGGTGTTCTCTGGTGTGGATCCCATGTGATCTGCTGCTTCAAAATCCTGGCGCCGTCATTGCTCCACCATAATGAACTGTTCCTTGACTGGGGAGCAAAAATGAACCTTTCTCCCCCACATTCCTTTTGTCAGAGTGCTTCATACAGCTAGAGAAAAGTGGGACACTGCTTCCCATCTGTGTTGCTGTCTTTCTTCCGTGTTCCGGATGCTTTGTCTTCCTACCCCTACCATCACTACAAATAAACACTTGCACTCTTTACCTGCCGTTGGGCCCATTCAGTGCCTTGGTATCCAGCAACTGAAGAATGATAGAGTCGTGTTCCCTTGCTGTTTCATATTCCTTGTCTTTCTTTGTTGGGACTTGCATATCTATTATTTGGATAAGTGTTCCCATTTTATTTGAGGTTCTTCTCGGTGAGCAATATACTCTTGAGAGCTCAAGCCTTGGGATCATGTAGAGAAAAACCGAGCTGATAGAATAACATAAATAACCCTAAATCAAACACTATGTAGAAACACAGAATTTTATTAAAACCTACTTTTAAATTCCAGTAGCTATTGAATAGTAAAATAATGTAGCATGTGCTCCGAAGTTCAAAACTATCTAGAGTAAATACAGAAAAAATAAATGCATTAAATAAATGAAGGCAGATATTGAGGAAGGGGGAATATATACAAGAAACAAGGGTAAATAAGAGACAAGCAGAAGAGCAAAATGGCTAGGTGAATACTGAGAGTCCACATGTTAAAGAAGAGAACTAACACCCATAACTTGTCCTCTCCTCTAGCCTCTACACAGACACACACACACACACACACATACACACACACACACACGCACACCTCTCTTAAATATATATATATTTATATATATATATATATATATGTATACATATATATATATATATATATATATATATGCCTTAGAAAAGAAGTGTAAAAAAAAAAATGAGTAGAGAAGAAAGTTATAAAGTGGAAGCATAAAGAGCCAAGTTAGAAATAAAAAGATTATCCAACAATTAGAAATGTATAAAGAAAATTAGAGAATAAAACATCAATACAAATGTTCTTTGTAAATACAAAATAAAGTCAAACTAATGTTCAAAACATGTAAAAATCGAAAATATAATGAGAAAAAACCAACAAAACTATCGAAGATGAAGTGTTAGAGCAGCTTCCTACAGCGTCCTCAGAAACTGGGATCTGCAAAGAAGTCATGAGGAAGGGGCGCCATTGAACACAGAAACTCCTGTCTTCCTGAGGTTAGGGAGTGTATGTCAACACAGGTGTCCAAGCTGTCTTACCTTCCATAGTTTCAATCCTTTGCATACCTCCAGCTTGTGCTGGTCACATATAGCTTTTCAGTCTGTGAGCCAGACAGGTTCTCCCATGAGTCTGCTATGGGCTCAAGACTGTTGGAAACTCGAGTTATTCTCTAGTGATGTTAACTCTTAGCCCCAAGAGCAGGGCTATTTCCTTATAGTTCGCTATGTGCATAAAGGCTCCTTCAGTCAGAACTTCTTGGTTTGTTAATACCTGGCCTGCACAACCACCTCCTCCAACTTTCTCCCACCCAAGGCCTGGGAAAGCTTTATTTCAAACTTCCAAACGTGAGATTGTTCCTTATTATCAGATTCTTGGGGCATCTGAGTTTCAACAATAGATACTTTCTCAAAGTGGCACCAAGCCACTTCCCTGAGCAACGGGGAGTGATAAAATGGACCTCCTCTCAGCCTCTGACCTGTGGCTCTGGGAGAGATATTGTCTCACTGAAATCACAATTGGATTTGTAGCTTGCAAGAACTGCATGGTCAGTACTGCTTGCCTCTTCCTATAGGGCCTCCTGCTCACTTGCATTTTGCATAAGGTCTCTGGTTCCCAGATGCTGCTGGGACACCATTCCTGGAGCGTGGGGCTGCTGACTGGCTTTGTCTGGGCCACCCTTCCATTTCTATGCACTCTGAGCTGTCCTGGATCTCTCTGAGATTTTCTCTGCTCCTCTGCATTACTCTCTTGGGACTAGCCTTCCATTCTTTACGGTCATGACTCTTCTCCTTCACACATACTGTAACCCACCATTATGATAGCTCCTGGAAAGACCTTGGTTTTTTGACATGGCTCTCACTGTGTAGGCTAGGCTGGTCTCATACTTGCAATCATTTCTATTTCAGCCTTCTGAAGGGAATTGCAAGTGTGTGCCACCTATTTTTAGGTGATTCTAGATACCTCTTGTAAATGTACAAGGTTTTATTGCCTCGTCTGAAAATAAATTTTGAATGAAAGATGAAACTCTCTGTCATACAGGCAGAAACGGTGTTGCACATAACAATAAACACAGCTTCTAGTCTTCTCGGAGAAACAAGACATGACCACCGGAAAGAAAGACAACAGTGCAAACCAATCCCTGATAAGTGCCGGTGATAAATGATGTAGGCAGCACATACTGTTATTCTAAGTACAATTATCGATCTGGGAAGTGAGTCCTGTTGCTGATAAGAATGCAGTGATAAATGGTGCACTCAGTCGCAACTTTTCAGGGAACAAAGTGGGACTCAGGGAGAATTAGACTAGACTGGAAAGTCGGCGTTAGGAAAACAATTAGAGCTCGAAAAATGGTCAATAGTTGTTTTATTTCTGATTCTGCTTAATTTTTAATAACATGCAATAAAAGTATGATTTTTTACATCTAAGTGTAACTATTTTAGCTTGAATGTAGATCTGTATAACCACCACTACACCCAGGATACAACAGTCTCATTGCTTAAAAACACCCTCTCATGCTATCCCTTTGAAATCCCTTCTTCCCAGTCGCTAACCTCTCACTCTCTCGTCACTATTGACAATCTTTCCAAGACTAGCATATAAATGGAATCACACAGTGTGGTCAGTTCCTGAGAGCGAGTCTCTTTCACTCACTCTTTCCCCTTGATCGCTCTAGTTACTGCAGCTACCGCGCTATCATTTCTTCATGCTGCTGAGAAGAACCTCACAGTGAATATACCATTACTTATCTGTTCACCCATGGACACCCATGAGAGTAATGCGCAGGTGTGGACATTTTGAATAGAGTCACTAGAAATACTTGGGTCCGGGTCTAGCATAAATATCTAGAAGTGGAAATATTAAGTCATATTATGGGTTTGCTACTGAGCCTCATTGTTTTTAAAAACTGACAGATCTACACCATTTTAGACTCCAAACAACAATGCGTAGGAACTGCGTTTCTTCTGCAAAGTAAATACTTGATATTGTCAATCTTTTATTTTATACATTTTGACAGTTGTATAGCAATGGAATTTCATGTTTCATATTTGCATTTCCCTAATGTCTAACGATTTTAAACACTGTGTGTGCTTTCTTCCCAATTTCACATCTCCTTTAGGGAACAATTCATCCTTTTAATTTTTTTCCAGTGATATTTGGTGTTTATTTTCCGATTATAATATTAATATGTTAAATGGAATTCTTTAAATGTTTTAACAAGAAGAATTACCATATAAGCTCTGTTATCATCCATTGAGGTAATAGAACTATAATGAATAATTTGTTATATATTCCCCAACATTCAGAATTTATATTTGGATAGATATATAGTGTTTTCTTAGTGCAAAGTTGGATTCATATTGAAAAAATGGTTTTGATGAGTTAGAGTTTTATGCCCATCAAATTATTTATTTCCTGGAAATACAGTGCCATGAGTAAATTTTCAAGATCAATGAAGACCAAGAAGGTTAAAAATAAAATACGTCAAGTGTCAAGAGATAACTTACTTCCCAAACAGAAAATTCCATTTTCCCTGGCAATGGAGTAGTGAGCCTGCATATTATTCAAATAACAGTAGATCATGCTAGAGTGATAGATAAATAAATCTTGATATCGCAACAACTCATATGCCAGACTCCGATAGGTGTGATGGCTTCTGTTTTCAGCTCAAGCTTGCTATTTCTTGACTTTTCCAGAAGATGGAAGAGGAGTGATACCTATAACTGCTTTTATCATAAGTTGCACAGTACTTCTTCCATTTTCCCTTAGAGAAAATAAAACATGCATTCATGTAAATGTAAAGAAGCAACAATCTGGAGACCCTGACTTGTTCAGACCCTACAGGTGCCAAGGAATAGACCCTGATTGGCCCTCATAATTGTAGGGATGTTCCAGAAAAAAAAAATTCAACCTGGTAAGGAAATGTGCCTTTATTAGGCAGTAGTTGTGTGACCACCTTAAAAGCAATTCATATAAATGAAAAAAGTGTAAATTATTAAAAATTCTAATTATAGTACTTAGGAGGCAGAGGCTGGCAGATCTCTGTGAATTAGAGGAAAGCCTGGAGTATATAGTGAGTTCTAGGCAAACCAGACCTACATAGTGAAAAATGCTATCTCAAAAAAAAAAAAAATCTAATTAAACAATTATATTTGCAAGTCAACGTTTCTTGGGATAGAAGAAACTGTGTTTTCATCTGTTTTGGCATCACTAGTCTTTGCAAATTATTTCAATTTATAGTTTCATTATGCATAATAGACTTTCATATCCACAAAGTAGTTAGAGCCAGTAACCTTCCTTCCTCACTGCATAAGCGCATGTAACCACATGACCTAATCCAGCCCACATGAGGAATGTGCCATTCTTCTGATGTCCTATTTCCTTCAGCCATAATAGTGATAACAAATCATCTAGTTATTAGTATGCTTTGATTTTAAAATTAATCTTATTAACATAGCAGAGGCGGCATAAGAAATTATGACATGCTTTTCTGACACTTAAGCAAACAGAATCACCCTGGTTATCAATCTAAAGCAATTGTTTTGAACAGTCAATTCATCTATCAAGTCCCATTTGTAGTCTTCAAATCCCATACCTTTTAAATTGTTATTCTTGTAACTTACTTCTTATTTACTCTTTGTGTCAACTAAAATAAATCTGATATCATTACTTCTCAAACAGCTGCTACTTTGTAAGTATTTGCCAGGATTGGTCAGCAAGCTGGACACACACTATAAGCTATTGGCACTTGAGGTACCAATCTTGAGCCTCAAAATAAGGATTGCTCCCTAAAAGAAAAAAATGTAGATGCAATGGCAAGTAACACTCTATAAACCCTAAAATCAGTTTGAAATATTTGTAGAGAAAACTTTAAAGAAGAAAATAAATTTAAAAAAATTAAAAGCTCACAACACTAAAGATGGGTTCCTGTTGCTTTGGGTGTTGGCTTAGTGTTTATAGATGACAGTAGTGGTTTTGAGGTCCCAGGTCAATGTTCAGTGATAAACCGTTTCCCTCTCTGCCATATAGAGACCATATGTCCTACTCAGGAGTGTTCTGGCATATTTAAACTGTGAAGTGATGTGATTAACGAAAATGCATAGCACATACAGCTGGGGAGGGAGCAGAGGCGGCACCAGCACAACTGAGTCCAGTGAATTCAAACAATAGCTAACATCTGATATGCACTGAAGCACATGCCTGGGATTGAGCTGTTATTTAACATGAACTGACTGCCTTAGATGGCATTTCTTTGTTGTAAAGAGACACTAGGAGCACAGCAACCTCTTATAAACCAACACATTTCATTGGGGCTGGCTTATGGTTTCAGAGGTTTAGTTCATTAGCATCACAATGGGAGGCATGGTGGCATGCAGGCAGACATGATGCTGGAGAAGGAGATGAAAGATCTACATCTTGATCTGCAGGCAGAAGAAGGAGATTGTGTGCCACACTGGACATAGCTTGGTCAAAGGAGATCTCAAAGAGTGCCCCATGGTGACACACTTGCTCTAACAAAGCTACACCTACCCCAACAAGGCCAGGCTTCAAAATAGTTCCACTCCGTATGGGCTAAGCATTCAAACGCATGAGTCTATGGGGCCATTTCTATTCAAACTACCACACTGCCCCTTTTCCTTAAGACAATACTGAAAAATAGTATATTATCAGCCATTTTTTACATGTGAGAAAAGTGATGCAAAAAATATTATTTTTTCAGTTAGTAGAGCTACTGCCACTGAAAGCCTGTGTCTGAACCCAGACTGGCATCGCACACTGAGCAACACCCTTACTGCTCACTTGTTAACTTGCTTCTGATTTCACACCTGATCTTTGATTGTTCTATCTCAAAGCATTGTGAGCAGCCTCCATCACCCCTGTCCATCTTAGCTTTCCATTCCAATTTCTAAGAGAAACTATCTTGATCCAAATCATCTTTTTGCTGATGCTCTAAATCAGTGTTTCCCAATCATCCTAATGTTATGATGCTATAATACAATTCCTTGGGTTGGGGTGAGTGCCAACCATAAAATTATTTTCTTTGCTACTTCATAACCATAATTTTGCTATTGCTATGAACTGTAATATAAATATCTGTGTTTCTCAGTAGTCTTAGGTGAAAGGGTCATGCGACTATCCCCAAAAGGGTTGTGAGGCATGAGCTGAGAACCACTGAAGTTATAAGTGTGCAGCTGTCTCTGGTTGGCAGCCTCTGAATTCTTTGTCCAGCCTGAATCAATTGTCTCTCTCTCTCTATGTTGTTACTTCTGTTGTATGTGACTGTGGTGGGCACTGGAAAAGAACTGACTGGCAAACTTGGCACTTAGTGAGACAAATGCCTGCTTTTTATATGGATCAGTGCCTGGTCACTATAAAACAGTGACTTATTCAAATAACTCCAAGGTATTTACACTTATTTGTAGCCACTAATGTCCACAACTTGTTTCATTCACCTACCTTCAGCTCATCTTTCAGAACTCCATGCCGACTTAAGAGCACTGAGATAGTGAGTATCATGCACCTTTCAAAGCACTGAGACTGTGAATTCCAACCACATTTCACAACACTGTGACCAGTGCAGGGATGAAGTCAGTTCCATAGAGTTAAAGATGAAGATGCAATTGATAGTGTGTAATGTACAAAGAAAGTTGTTGCCCTATGTGATTTCCACAGAAGCTCCAATGTGGGTTCAGACTTTGAAAGATCCTGCAAGTGGAGCTGGGATTTGAACCAAGGCGTCCTGCCTCCATAGCTCGTTCTCACAATCACTCCTCCACATAGCAAAACAACTCTACTGTCCCAGTGAGGAACGCAGACCCTTTGACACCACAGAGTGCAAGGATACTCTTTAGGGCTACTCATCCAGCCACAGCTGGGGATAAAGTTGAGCTCCTCAGTCCTTTGAGTTTTCATTTTCTAAGGTTTTCATTGCTGTGGTGAAACATCATAGCCAAAAGCAAGTTTGGAAGGAAATGGTTTATCCAGCTTACACTTTTATTTACATCATAGTCCATCATTGAAGGAAGTCAGAACAGTTACACAACTAGGGCAGGAACCTAGAGGCAGGAGCTGATTAAAGAGGCCATGGAGGGGTGCTGCTCACTGGCTTGCTCAGCCTGCTTTCTTATAGAACTGAGGACCAATAGCCCAGGGATGACAGTAAGTGTTGTGGTCTGGGTCCTCCCCCACCAATCACTAATTAAGAAAATACCCTTGTCTTATTTACAGTAGGATTTTATGGGGGGATTTTCTCAATTTTCTTCCTTTTATATGACTCTAGCGTATATCAAGTTGATGTAAAATCCTGCCAGGACAACCTCTGAGGATGACATCTATGAGACTCCTGCCAATAGCTTCAGAAACCAACCATTCCAACTTCATGGAGTACTTCTTTACCAAAGGAACAAGAGAACAAAATGAGGCTGTTCACTATTTACAGTGGAAGATTGCTCTCTGATTAGTTCTAGTTTCCAAGCTAACGTTGGCAATACTCCATACATAAAGAGCTGTGAAAACATTTTATTTGCTTAATTTCATAAATTCTTTATATCCATTCTGAATTACAAATTAAATATTTTTATAACAGGACCTTTACAGTAATCATATTGAATTTATTTTAATGTGCCCTTTGTAGAGCATTTAGATGTAGAAAATATTAAAATTATAAAATAAAGGGACCTGTGTACTGAAGGCTGCTCCCCTCTGGACCACCTACTAGGCACAGACCACATCCAAACACCAGTTTCCAAACACAAACAGATCCTTTATTAAGCAAGGCAAAGAGACAAAGTGACTGAATCTGAATCAGGCAGAAATAGCAGCAAATAGCTTTTCAAGTATTAATTTTAAGAGGGGGAAAGGGAGAGGTCTGTGTGAGGATGAGCAAGGATGTGTTGATGAGTTCTACTTGAGTATTTTGATTGCTGTACCTTGATTTTTTCTTTTTTGATAGTTGGACCTCAGTGATCAGCCTCAGGAATGACTCAGGTATATGAAAGTGGCCAAATAGGGAAATAGACACGAGTGATCAGCTTTAGAATTGCAATCTCAGGGTTTAACAAAGGATAGGGAAGGGGAGCACTTCATAAAATAATGAGATCACTTTTAAAAATACCCAATTATAATTGTTGCAATATAGACAGATGACTTGATTATTCTGCTTTCAAATTGGTTCTTTATTAAGACAAAGATGCACCTTCTAAGCATTCATATAGCTCCCCTGAAAGTCTTACAGAAAATTGGATCTGGTTGTTCAAAGACACTCCAGCCACTTACATGAAGAGAGATCTTTGCACAATACTGACCTCAACTCCTGCTTGCATGAGCTTTATATTCACTATTAGAATGTACTACAAAATGTGTTCCATTTTATCATTCAAGAAGCACTAGATAATATAGATTTTTAACCCAAAATCCAAGTGTGGTAATACTATCAAGTTATAGGCTAAAATCATATTTGGAAATAAATGCTTTCAATATGAAGTTTTCTTATGGAAAAAAATATGTAACAATGGTTACTGTTTTAACCATTCTAAGTGCACCATTCAGCAGCATTAAACGGATCTATATTGTCATGAAACCAGAATGACCCTTATACATTTTCATAATCACAGGATGAAACTCTCTGTACCATAAACTAGTAAGTCCTTATTGTTTACTCTCTAGTTTTTAGTTGCCACTCTGCTTCCCAGGGCTGTGAATTTGACTTTCTTCTATAGGCAGAATCATAGAGTATTAGGTCTTTTATGACTGGCTTTTACTTACCATGAAGTTCCCAAGTCTCACCCACATGGTAGTAGTTATCAGAATGCCTTTTCAAGACTGAATATTATTCCATTACACATACACATCTTACTCAACTCTTCTTCACTTTGGTTGTTTCTGCATTTCAACTATCATGAGGAGTGCTGCTTTGAACTTTGACATAAAGGACCTGTTAGAGTCTTTCTTTCAGACAGAGAAGAGTTTCTTGGTCTTACAGTAGCCTCTTGATAGGGCCCTGGATGTTTTTATACAGTGACTGCACTTTTGCATTTCTAGCCAATGCCTGATTTCTCCACATCGTGGATAAAGTTCTCATTTTTGTTTTCTGTTACTGCTGGTTTTCTTTTGAGGTCTTTGGGGTGTTTTGTTTTGTTTTGTTTTTTATGATGGCGGTCTGTTCATTTGACGGGTATTCTTATAATCACTGTCCCAATGCATTTTATGAAGCATCCTTTTTTAAGAAATCCTTTTAAAATATTTTTAGACATTTATAGTGATTGCTAATACCCAAGGAATAGATCATTTAAATCTAATGAAACTAAAAACTAATATAATGCAAACTCAGAGTAGTCTGTTTCGTACCCACCACTACATGCAGATACTATAGGTGAGTTAGCTCATTGCTTTCGTATAGCAGGAGCTTCTGGAAAAGTTATAATTATTATTCTATATTCATCCCCCAATCGTTGCCAACTAATCTATCCCTCCTTAGGCCTTTCTTTGCCTGACTGCTAGAATTTATTCAAGTGCACTGAAGTGTTAAACATTTAACAATCTGATTTTAATAAAGGGTGGGTTGGCACAGTGCAAAATCTGCAAAAATAAAGTATTCAGCATTTTCAGGAGTGGCTCTGTCATCCTTTCTGGAGCCATCCACTTCACAGGTAAGTGTGAGCCACATGCTCTAATGGAGTTTTTACAGATAACTGAAATGAGTTAGTCTTCATGTGACTGCAAATAACAGCTGTGAAGTGTTGAAGATGCTGAAGTCCCGATGTTGATAGCAGGTGGTAGTCCCTTAAGCCAAGCAGGTCCACTGCATCTCATACAAAGCATATGAGGACATTTTATGGTTTCTTTGAATAATTACCAATAGTTACCAATACACCTATTGTTTTCATCTTGTATGTCACGATATAATGCCCATAATTTTAAATAAATGTTTATTTATTGTGTGAGTGCAGGTCCATGCATGTAACTAGCATGCATGTGGAGGTCAGAGGACAACTTGCAGGCGTCAGTTCTCACCTTCCACCTAGTTGAGGCAGAGCCTATGGCCTATCGTTATGTTTGCCACTGCACAGAGTACTTCAGCCTAGCTGGCTCTTGAGCTTATGACTAATCCTCCTGTCTCCATCTCCTTAAGGGAGTCTTGGAGTTACAAATACCTGCCACTGCCTCTGACTTTTAATCTGGCTTGCAAGATCGAACACACTTTGTCAGACCTTCTCAGAAAGCACCTTCACCCCCAAAATGCCTCTACACCACCTCCTTCTTTATATGGTTCAGTCTTATTCTCGTTCTTATCTCCAAAGTAGTGACGTGTCATCTACTACATACAATGCTTGCCGGAGTTTTCACATTCAGTGATAACTCTCATATTTAGTCTAATTTTACTCTCTGTAATTACATCTTAGTTCTGATTTTGTATTTGTTTTAGAATTATTTATCTTTTGTGCTTGAATGTTTTTGCTATATGACATACTCAGGTCTGGTGCCCACAGAGGTCAGAAGAAAGATTTCTATCCCCTGGCACTGAAGTTATGGATGATCGTAAACCACCATGTGGGTGCTGGGAATTGAACCTGGGTTCTCTGAAAGAACTACAAGTGCTCTTCATCACTGAGACATCTCTCCAGCCCTGATTACATTTTAAAGCCAAATTTGTGGATTTCCTTGTAACCTGCTCTTTTTTTTTTTCAAATTGTAATTAGCAAAGCTACCAATTAAAGGCCTGTTGCATAGAAGAGGCCAAGAGAAGGGTTGTTGACCATTCTGTTGCAGGTGTTCTCCTTGTAGAATGGACTTTCCTTAGCCATTGCATTCCACGTTGGCTCCATAGCACATGAATCAAATCCATGTTGATGGACAGGGTGAAGCCAGTCATGTAAGGATTAACTTTTTAACAGAGATAATTCTCCTTTTAGTGTATGTTAGCAACCAAGTTAAAATGCAAGAGCCAATCAAAATGCTAAGGAGCAGTAAAAAAAAAAAAAATGCAGTCAAAGGGGAGGTAGGGTGAATCATGAGGACCAGGAAGAAAGAGACAGATACCAGTTAGAAGCCCTAAAACCTACACATTTTTCTGAAGTATAGCGTGTCTTTCCCCTATAACACTTGAGTTATTAAAAACAGCATTTTTGAAAAATAGCAGAGAGAACCAGGACTAGTCCAAAGGTAATAAGTTATCTCAACTGATTGTTCACAGTCAGTTACAGCTTTAGCCCATTCTTAATATCCTACTGGTACTCTGTCCTTGTGATGCTAGTAACTGGTCATTCACTTTGACTCTGTGGAGATGGAGTCTGAGTCTCAATCCTTGGTTAACCGGGAACTGCTTGGGTCTGCTTACACATCAGAGACTTGATCAGACCCTTCCTCTGCATAAACAAACAAATACAGTCAGATAAATAAGTCAAACTTGAACAAATTCTTGTGCTAATATTCTATTTCTATTTAAAATCAGTGATGAGTTTTGATGATCTGATGGTTTGAATAGGAATAGCTCCCATTGGCTCAGGTAGTTGAATGCTTAGTCACCAGGGAGTGGAGCTGTTTGGTAGGATTAGAAGGATTGGGAGGTGTGGCCTTGTTGGAGGAAATGTATTCAGCAAGGCCCAGTGTCACTCTTCTCCTCTCTCACTATGGATCAGGATGTATCTCTCAGCTACTGTTCCAGAGACTGCATGCTCACTGCCATGCTTGCCATGAGCCATGAGGATAATGCATTAAGCAAGTCCCAGTTAAATACTTTCTTTTATAAGAGGTTCCTGGTCATGGTGTCTCTTCACAGCAATAGAACAGCGACTAAGATATAAGACAAGTATATATTTGCAGATAAATATTTTACATGAGAATTTATAACAGAGAGAAAAGGTTTAAAAAATCACAATAAATTTGAAGCATTTCTAAAATAATTTTCAACAAATATATAAAATTTGTCCAAGAGTTGAGTCTATTTTTATCTATGTTCTTTAGTGAAAACTAAATGCATAGAGCTCAGCATGGTAACACATACCTATAATCTAAATTATCAGGAAAAGGAGACAGGAGATTGTGACTTAGAGGTAAGCCTGGGATAAATAGGAGGCAACAAACTACCACAAGGAGGAGAGAGAGAGAGAGAGAGAGAGAGAGAGAGAGAGAGAGAGAGAGAGAAAGAAAGAGAAAGAAAGGGATTGAAATTTATAAAAGAAAGGAGATGGTTGGATTACTGACTTACTTCTTACATTTCAGTGTTCTTTCTCTTTCAATTTTATCGTTTTGCTAAAAATGAACTCTAGGTATGTTTTAAAAGTTTCAAGAAATTGACTTAACATTTACAGTGCTGTTTTCCAAAATAGCAACTATGAATATGTCAAAATTCATAAATTATTCCTTCCATTAAAAAAAAGAACTTTTCCTAAGAAGTGGTGACATTGATTTTTTTTAAGTATATAAATGTATAGTATTAAATTCTTAAGTCACAAAACAAAGTTTAGTGTCATGGACCCTAATGACTTGGGCTCTCTTGGCATAAGCAGTCACTGCAGCACAGTCTTGTTTGTTTTATGTTGGTTTTTGGTTTGGGTTTTGTTTTATTTTGTTTGTTTTTGTGTTTTGTTAGTTTTTCTTCTTTGCATTTGTGTTTTGTTGTTTTGTTTTGGTCAACAAACAGTTGCTTCTGGAGGAATATAAAACATATGTATTCCTGCAGACTAGCTTGCTTTATTTTACATGTGGATTCCCAGCTTCTGAGTCTATACTTGTCATTTTCTAGCCAATATCTGTGTCCAGTTTTCGAATCCACTGGAATATGTACAAGCCTGGTACTTTCATGACTGACTTATTACAGTTAGTGCAGTGCCTTCTGTTTTTATCCATGTTGTAAGGCACTATTGGAACGTTGTAACTCTCAAGGCTTGGGTCAGATTCACCTGGACTTCATCAGCTCTCTCTAAGGAAAGGAACCAGATGGAGCTATACAGTGTATAGTCCTGCTATTCATGAATGCTATTGGTACAACTTGTCTTTAACAACAGTGTACTGCTAGGAAGTCTAAGTCAGTTCTCTTCCCTAAAACATCTTATTTAAAAAAATGATGGGAGATATGAAAAGTAGTTTAATAAAACTTTGTTTGTATTTTAACTTTTTGGCGTCTGTTTGAAAGCAAATTAGCCTGCTCATACTTAAGAGATGTAGCAAGCATCTACAAGGCTGGGGGAAGTTCCCTATGTCTGTAAACCAGAATAAAACAAATAGTTCCACCCTCCCTTCATCTAGAGCATAGTTCTAGGAAACTATTTTTCTTTTGCTCAAACAAAATTGGCATTTAAAATTCAGTAAGTTTATTAGTCTTTTATGGAATATATAACCCTATAGTGACAGCATGAATTCAAGTGAGATTTTATTATCTCACAGGTAGCTAAGAGCCAAAGTAGAGCTGCTGGTAGCCAGGAGGTAGAAAGTCAGTTGTGAAGAGACAAGGTATATCTTTATCCTAGTATGATTTCTCTTGCTGTGATAAAAATAAATGGTTAATAGGTAGAAAGATAGATAATATAGATGATAGATGGTATTTAAGAGCTCTTACCAAAAGCAACTTGAGGGAAGAAAGTATTTATTTCAGTTAACAGGCTATAGTCAACTGCTGACAGAAGTCAAAGCAGGACTTGAAGGCAGACCTCATTATGCCATACAACATCATCTCTGACCTAGAAACTCACCAGAAAGAAACAACAGGAACCATGCAAGAATTCTGCTTGCTGCCTTTCTCACATCCTCATGCTTGTCTAGACATTTTTTATATACCGTCCAAGACCACCTGCCAGGGTATGATGCTACCCACAGTGGTCCGGGCTCTCCAACATCAATTTAAAATATAATACTCCACAGACACATCCACAGGACAATCTGTCCTGAGCATTCTCTTAATTGAGACTCTCTTCTCAAGTGACTCCAGGCTGTGTCATGTTAACAGTTAAAACTGACTGGGACTACTCTTCTCCATCCAGGTACCACCTCCTAAAAGTCTGTTCAGCTACAAATTTGTGAATGATTGATAAAACCCTCATGATCTAATCACTTTATCAATGCCCATGATCTGGCAATCCTATATTACCTAGGCCTTCAAACCATAGCAGTTCTTTAAGTATTATTTCTGACACAAAGAGTATTTATTATTCACCAACTCTGTCTTCTGTGACACCATATTAGCACATTGCTAATACTCTCACCTAACCATAGTGAGAGTATTTGTACCATGGAGCCTGACATATACAACAGATCAAATCCCTCCTTAAAGTTTTACTGACTATCTACATCAGGTGTCAGCTAACTGCAGTGTGCATAACTTATAAAATGAAGTCTTACTTAGAAATATAATACTTTCTATAGCCTAATTGCAGAACTAAAGACTCAGAACAGAGCCCATAAAGCCGCAAAACATGTATGTATTTGGCTTCTTGTTTAAAGACTACCCAAGATACAATTTACTAAACACATGATACTCAAGAAGAAGGAAGATCAAAATGTGGACACGTCACCCCTTCCTAGAATTAAGAACAAAGCACACATTGAAAGAGTTAAAGGGAGCATTTGTGCAGCTCAATCCAAAGGATGGACCCAACGACTGCGGCTGCCAGGGATCCATCCCACAATCAGTCACCAANGATTCCCAAGGAAGAAGTAGCTAGAGAAAGTACCCAAGGAGCTAAAGGGGTCTTCAACCCTATAGGTGGAAGAATAACCATGAACTAACTAGTACCCCCTGGGCTCGTGTCTCTAGCTGCATATATAGAAGAGGATGGCCTAGTTGGCCATCAGTGGGAAGAGAGGCCCCTTGGTTATGCAGACTTTATATGCCCCAATTCAGGGGAACGCCGGGGCCAGGGGGTGGGAGTGGGTGGGTAGGGTAGCAGGGCCGGGAGGGGGGAGGATATAGGGAACTTTCTGGATAACACTTGAAATGTAAATGAAGAACATATCTAATAAAAGTTGAAAAAAAAAAAAAAGACTGAGCTGTGTTTTATAGGTGAGAAAATGCTAACAACACAGATTAATGTACAGTATATCTAAAGCTTCCATGCTGTGAATGGCCCCAAAAATTGAGAAAATAATCTTTCTATTGTTCAAAACTATTATCTATTTCGACACATAGTTCACCCGTGTCATTGATTAATGAGTAAGTTCCCAAGATATGTCTTCAATGTTTCACTTCTGTCGTGTTAACATAAATTAAAATGTCAACAAAACTTATCCCATCACTATGCTTGTTATTCGAAATATAAGCTGGCTACACACATGAGTTTGAAGCACTCTGAGAAACAATCGGCTATATTTGTATTTGCAGTCAAGTATAGTGTTTATTTTATTACTTATCATTTAAATCAATAAACTCATCGTATGGTAAATTTTCAAATAAATATAAAATAGCATCCCAGTTAGCTTTAACAGTCAAAATAACACAGCCTAGCCTAGAGTCATATGAGTAAGAGCTTGAATTGAAGTCTTGCTCAAAGTAGATCGGCTTGTTGGCATGTTAGTAGAGGATTATCTTCTTGTTAATTGATGTAGGAGAGCCAGGCCAGTGTGGCCGGTACCAATCCCTGGGAAGGTAATCATAAATTGTACAAGGAAGTTCACATAAGCTTGTAAGCCAGCAGATAGCATATCTCTAGTGGTTTCTAATTCATGCTTAAGTTCCAGCCCTGACTTGCCTCAAGGACAGCTATAACCTGGAATAAAGCCTTTCCTCCCCTGAGTCATTTTGGTCATGATATTTGTCACAGAAACAGAGAGGAAACAGAGAAATAATAACACAGTTTGGGCTTTATTTGTTTTGTTTTTGTAGTACTGGGTATTGAACCTTAAGCTTCATATATGTTAGGCAAACACTGTACCACTGAGTTATATTGTCGGCTTTAGCTTTTAATACCGTTAGGACTGTAATATGCACACACATTTTTCAAAGTGTTGGTTGTTGTACATTTCCCAATGTACGGCTCCTTCCTCCCAGCCATCCCAAGAGGCCCAGAGTGACACCAGCTGTGAGAGAAGAGCTTGGCCAAGCTGACTTCCTCTTTCCTTCCTAGCTCCTGTTCATGCAAAAATCTGGGTGGAGAAGATGAAGAAAGAGAAGGGGGAAGGAAAAAGAGGAGATTCTTTAGAATACTGATGGCCTCCTGGTATAGGAATTTGGATGCAGGGAAGAGTCACATAGGACAAAGTTAACGTTTTCATGAAGCACAAATTGGCATGTATTAGATGTTTTTCCAAACACTGAAAGTAATTAGAATACAGTGAATCTGCCCAAAATGTTATAAAACATAAGGGAAATAAACTAGAATGAGTACAAATCAAGATGAGAATAAGGAAAAAAGATAAATGAAAAATAAAGGTAGGTGCCCCCATACACACCAATTCAGAGCACTCAATAAACTAGCTGAACAGGTCCCGAAGAAAAGCCATTTCTTCAAGGAAATGAGAGCACTGGCATTATCACTGCATGATTCCCCATGTAGGACATTTCTTTTTACTATTTGTCCAGAGGGCACAAGGCTTGCAATAGGATGTAATAAATGAGCAAATAAACAGCCCTGCACCTACCCTATCATTATCTCCAGCTTTACATCTTAGAAGTCAAAATGACCTGGCACCTCACTGTGGAGCCATTGCCTTGCAACTCAAGTTCCTCATCCTGGCCTCCCCAACAGTCTCATGGGACCCCTACATTCATCTTCTGGTGTTTTACTCCTATCTTCCAAAGTCATAAAATGCTCTCAACCTCAAGCAGGTTTATTCTCCCAGAGGTGCAAACCCTGAATTTGAATTTTTGCTTCCTTACTGAGATGCCCCGTCCTTCAAATCCACCCAGTTATATAAGATTTTCAGGAATATTTCTTTAAGAGGAAACAGTTCCACCATTCATGTTATCTCCTTGAAGTACAATAGAGTCAGACATACTGCAATAGCACCAAATATAAGGAACAAAGATTGGGTGCTGCTACTCTGAACTTTTAATAAATATCTGCATGTCATGTGAGTTCTTTTGTGATTGGGTTACCTCACTAAGGATGATATCCTCCAGATACATCCATTTGCTCAAGAATTTCATAAATTCATTGTTTTTAATAGCAGAATAGTACTCCATTCTGTAAATGTACCACATTTTCCGTATCCATTCCTCCGTTGAGGGAAATCTGGGTTCTTTCCAGCTTCTGGCTATTATAAATGAGGCTGCTATGAACATAGTGGAGCACATGTCTTTATTTCCAGTTGGAACATCTTCTAGGTATATGCCCAGAAGAGGTATTGCTGGGTCCTCAGGTAGTACTATGTCCAATTTTCTGAGGAACCACCAGACTGATTTCCAGAGTGGTTGTACAAGCTTGCAATCCCACCGGCAATGGAAGAGTGTTCCTCTTTCTCCACATCCTTACCAGCATCTGCTGTTACCTGAACTTTTGATCTTAGCCATTCTGACTGGTGTGAGGTGGACTCTCTGGGTTGTTTTGATTTGCATTTCCCTGATGATTAAGGATGTTGAACATCTTTTCAGGAGCTTCTCAGCCATTCGGTATTCCTCAGTTGAGAATTATTTGTTTAGCTCTGTACCCCATTTTTAATAGGGCTATTTGATTTTCTAGAGTCTATCTTCTTGAATACTAGCCCAGAAATTTAGAATACCCAGGAAACAATTTGCAAAACACATGAAACTCAAGAAGAAGGAAGACCAAAGTGTGGATACTTCATTCCTTCTTAGAATGGGGAACAAAATGCCCATGAAAGGAGTTACAGAGACAACATTCGGAGCTAAGATGGAAGGAAAGACCATCCAAAGACTAGCCCCTCGGGGATCCATCCCATATACAACCACCAAACCCAGACACTATTGCATATGCCAGTAAGATTTTGCTGAAAGGACTTTGATATAGCTCTCTCTTATGAGGTTATGCCAGTGCTTGGCAAATACAAAAGTGGATGCTCACAGTCATCTATTGGATAGAACATAGAGCCCCTAATGAAGAAGCTAGAGAAAGTACCCAAGGAGCTAAAGGGGTCTGCAGCCTTATAGGAAGAACAACAATATGAACTAACTAGTACCCCCAGAGTTGTGTCTCTAGTTGCATATGTAGCAGAGGATGGCCTAGTTGGCCATCAATGGGAGGAGAGGCTCTTGGTCTTGTGAAGATCATATGCCCCAGTACAGGGGAATGCCAGGGCCAGGAAGCAGGAGTGGGTGGGTTGGGGAGGGGAGGGGGGTGTATAGGGCACGTTGGGGATAGCATTTGAAATGTGAATGAAGAAAATATCTAATAAAAAATAAAATAAATATTTGCCTAAGAAAATCATATATTTTTTAATCTGCTCATGACCAGACACACCACCCAGCCATGCTAGGGTGTGTGTAAGCATCAGAGAGAAGCCAATGAATGGGACAAGAGATAAAGAAGTACCGAACAAGGAATGAGTATATGCCAGGAGTCACCTGCGAGTCAGCACACACTCTGAAGCAAGAGCCCCAGACAGCCATTTCCAGAAATTTGAGCTATGGGGGTTCCCATTTTCTTCTAAGGAGATTCCAGTTTTCACAACAATATCCCAAGCAAAATTATATCACCTATTCATATTCCGAATTCTTGATCACCATCCTTATTAGTGAGACAAAAGTTGAGGGAAGATGAAAACCCTAAACTCTTAAACTGCTGCTATAAAGTCTGTGCAGCCCAGAAGTCATAAACCTTGCCTTTCTAACGATTCAAAAATCTATTCGAATAATGAGCACTTATGAAGGAAAGCAGAGTTTAAAACAATTGGCTGGTTTGGAATCACAAAGATGTGGTTTCAAAGTCTGTCTCCTCCTCAACATAGGTATGCATCACTTGTTAATTTTTCAAAGACTTTAATAATATCCTTCTGGCAGCATTATGGTGCATATTAAATGAAACACTGGCTGAAAACCACTTTTGATCCATACCTGATCCTAAACAGATACCATCCAAATGGAAAATATCTAAAGGACATCCTGAGCCTCGCTCACTGTGCCTTAGTTTTGTGTATTGATATCCTCAGAGCTGCATTGCTCTGGATAATAACATACACAGCAGATGCTGCTAAAGATATCAGTGGTGAGCAAATGCATTGTCTCCTTCCCAACCCCCCAGTAAAGCAATTTTTCAAAAATGTCCTTTCTATTAAGTGTAGTGTGAATTAAATAGAGGAACTAGAGCTAAAGACAGACAAAAAAATCACCCAAACTCATCCTGTAGAAAATTGCCAGTGTCTGACCCATAGCTGATGTACTAATCAGGTTTCTCTAGAAGAATAGACTGATAAAATGAATATATATATATATATATATATATATATATATATATATATATATATATGTATATATATATATATATATATATATATATATATGTGTGTGTGTGTGTGTGTGTGTGTGTGTCCCTCTGCACCACAGCCTGTTAGCCATTCTAATAAATCCCTCTAGCAGGCTGGGTTCCAAATAGTTTAACAATGGCTGTGTACCAATAGAAAGTCAAACAATCCATTAGTTGGATCCATGAGGATAGATGTCTCAGCTGGTCTTCAGTATATGCCAGAATCCCAAAGAAGTAGGTTCTAATGCCAGTGAGAATGAACTTGTCGTGAGTGTGAGAACAACCAGGCAAAAAACAAAATCATCCTTCTTCCATGACCTGCACATAGGCTATCACCAGAAGGTGTGGTCCAGATTAAAAGTGTCTCTTCCTACCTCAAAAGATCTGGGTTAAAGATGTATATTTCAATCTCAAAATATTCAGATTAAAATGGATCTTTCCTGCCAGCTATACCACCCTTGGACATATACCCAAAAGATGCCCCACCATGCCACAAGGACAAGTGTTTTCACCATGTTCATAGCAGCCTTTTCTGTAATAGCCAGAAGTTGGAAACAGCCCAGATGTCCCTCAAATGAAGAATGGATACAGAAAATGTGGTTCATTTACACAATGGAATACTATTCAGCTATTAAAAATGAAAACGTCATGAATTTTGCAGACAAATGGATGGAACTAGAAAATATCATCCTGAGTTAGGTAACTTAGACCCAAAAGGACATGCATGGTATATACTCACTGATAGGTGAATATTTGCCAGAAGGTACAGAATACTTAGGATACAACCTACAGACTGTAAGAAATATAACAAGCAGAAATGCCCAAGTGAATAGGCCTTAATCCCACTTAGAAGGGAGAAGAAAATAATTATAGGAGGTAGAGGGAGGGGGGGACCTGGGAGAGGGAAGGGAGGAGGGCAAAGGGGGAACAGGATCAGATGTGGGGGGAGGAGACAGGAGAGAAGCCCAGAAGGACAAGAGAATGAATGGAAATAAGCAGCCTCGGGGAGTGGGAAATGGAGGGACCCTCTAAAAAGTACCTGAGACCTGGGAGGTGAAACACTCTCAGGACTCATTGGGGGCAACCTTAGCCAAAATGCCCAACATTGGGGAAATGGAACTCCAAGAGTCCACCTTCAGTAGATAGACAGGGCCGCAAGTGGGGAGACAGTGTTACTAGCCCATAATCAAAATTCCTGACCCAGAATTGATCCTGTCTAAAGGAAGAGATTGCCAGGGCCAGGAGGCAGGAGTGTGTGGTTCTGTGAGCAGAGTGTGGGGAGGATATAGGGGACTTTAAGGATAGCATTTGAAATGTAAATGAAGAAAATATCTAATAAAAAAGTAATAAAAAAAAATCCCTGACATGTGGAGCACCATTTCCTGAAGGAAAAATAAAATTAATTAATTAATTAATTAATTAATTAAATAAATAGAACTGCAGGGACAAAAATGGAGAAGAGACTGAAGGAAAGAAGGTCCAAGAACTGGCTCAAGTTGGGATCCATATCATGGGAGACTTGCGGGGAGGGGGGGAGGGAACAAGGCCTGACACCACTATGCTATGATGTGCTTACAGACAGGAGCCTGGCATAGCTGTCCTCTGAGAGGCCCTACCAGCAGCTGACTGAGACAGAAGCAGATCCTTGTACCCAACCACTGAGCTGAAGTCAGGGACCCCTATGGTTGAATCTAGAGGAAGGTTTGAAGCTGAAAGGGAGAATAACCCTGTAGGAGGACCAGCAATCTCAACTAACCCAGAGCCCAGGAAACTCCCAGAGACTGAGCCACCAACCAGGAGCATACACAGGCTGGTCCAAGGCCCCTGGCATATATGTAGCAGAGGCCAACCTGGTCTGGCCTCAGTGGAAGAAGATGCACTTAATCCTGGATAGGCCCCAAGGAGGGGGAGGTCTGGTAGGGGGAGGAGCACCCTCTGGGAGGCAAGGGGTAGGAGGAATATGATGAGGAACTGTGGGAGGAGGGACAGAAGGGGAGAGGAGCAATGACTGGAATGTAAATAAATAAATAAACTAATTTATAAAAAAAATAAAGTGAACCGGGCGTGGTGGTGCACACCTTTAATCCCAGCACTTGGGAGGCAGAAGCAGGCAGATCTCTGAGTTCGAGACCAGCCTGGTCTACAGAGTGAGTTCCAGGACAGCCAAGGCTACACAGAGAAACTCTGTCTCAAAAAAAAAAAGGGGGGGGGGGGGGGAATGGGTCTTCCCACTTCAACTGATTTAATTAAGAATAAACACCTCACAGGTATACCGGCCACTTGAGTTTTAGTTAAATTCCAGTTATAATCTGTTGACAACCCAAACCAGCTGACTAGCGTTTCCTCTTGTCCCCACAAAGGCTCTTGCTGATGGAGACATTTTGTGAAGTCCAGGTGGCCAAGCAGGAATCACATGTTATGAGTCAGGCCAGATTACCAAGAGCTCCAGTGTGTGTGTGGAGGGGGAGGGGGGGTTCAGCTGTTCACTGTAAGGAAGAATAAAGTTCAAGTTTGGAAACACATTAATGCTTCTGGTTCTTTCCAAGTCTGGCCTCAGACTGTGAGAAAGCAGCTTCCAATAGCTTCAGAGCTTCAGAAAGCTACCCTGCAGCTGAGTGGCTACCTGAAGAACACAGTAGTGAAGAGAATACACTATGAGGCCAGAGGGTGGGAGAAAATGAAACCTGAGATTAAAGAGCATATGACATCCTGCTGTTAGAACCCACCCCCCAGTCCTGGCTCTTTGATCCTATCCACTGTAAAACTACCTGTTCAATTAGCTGTACCGCAGTCCTCCTACCTGTGGAGAAAGGAACTCTGAAGTGGAAGCCAGCACTGACCATGGAGTACATCTCCAGCTAGGTATTCCTGCTCAGATATACTCTGCTATCCCAGAAAGACTGGGTGTGATCTTTAAGAGGACATGGACATAAGGGGGGCGGCGGGGGTATAAACAATGCCATGTGATGCTATGTATCTGACCCCGGAACCCTGAAGGATGAGTGTGGCAAGGGGGCTTCAAGTTTGAGGTCAGTTTTGACTACATCGCAATAAGCAAGGGAAGGAAGAAGAAACAGAGAACAAGGAATGTATAGAGGCAGGGAGGGATAGAAGTGTGCTTCACAGCCCACCACTTACCAAGTTCTTCTAGAGATCAGTGTACAAAAAGACTGTCTCCAAGGACAGGGCCTATCTTTGGAAATAGTAACAGATGGCAAATCTGAACAACTGGATGGTTTCCCCTTGTGCCTGACTTTTCTCTCCCAAACTCTTATTTATAAAATATAAAGGGGAAGGTATCAGGGATAAAACTTTCTGGGTTCCTGTTAGTATTGCTTTTGGGGTTGGGGTTTTCTCAGATCTGAAAGGTATTTTTAATTCAAGAAACTGAACTTCAAATAGAAGAAAGAGATCGCAAGCCCAAACTTTCCCTCTTTGAAGACTGTGTCTGGCCACTTCAGCAGTCAGCCAGAAGGCTCTGTTCCTTCCCCAGCAAACAAAACAAGGCTTCACATCTGAGGCTCTGAACTGCTCTATTCTGGGAATCCACACATGAAGCCATGCTTACAAAAAGGTAGGAGATTCCTGCCAGCCCACTCTGATACTCACTTCTAGCAACCAAGAAAGACCATCCCTCCAGAAAGCCACAGTTCCTGTCTGGTTTCATCTCTACTTGAAAGGACTGAGATTTTGACAGTCTTTGGGAGCCACCCAGTGGTGAGCAGATGTTTCTAGGTCCTATGGTAAAGTTGCCCACAAATACAAGGGTTTCTTAACTCAGGGTCAAAAGACTGACCACCATCAAGCACTCTCTCTCTCTCTGTATGTGTATATATATATATATATATATATATATATATATATATATATATATATATTCTTCTTCCTCCTCCTCTTCCTCTTCTTCCTCTTCCCTTTCTTTCTGGAAGGAACAGAGAAAGGAGAAAAGGAAGAGAGAAGGGAGGGAACGTTTTGAATACTCATTTTGTCTAACATCGTGCCTTCCCTCTTGCTTCTCATTCAGATTTTGAATTTGCAGTGAGAATTAGTACAATACTGCCCCCACAGTTTGATCCACTCAAATCCAAATACAATCTCACTATTAATAGTTGAATTTCTATGCCAGCAATAGACTGCTCTTCAGGTAGCTATAGGGCTTTGAAAACATCATGGGTTTTATTATTTGAATTTGGTAGGTGGACATGCTTCTCACCTGGTCACACAGCTCACACAAAGTCCCTGAAGCTGGGCAGAATGTGTCCCATCACACTGGGAGAAAAATCTGAAAACCCTGCCCTCTGCAGGCAACATAAAAATCCCACTTAAACCTGCTCACCCTCTCAGAAATCAGAAAAAGAAACCTCAACCCATCAACTCAGGACACCTAGAAATAATGTACTGGAGCAGAGCTGCTGTCCAATTTGAAGCCTGAGACTCTCAGCTGCAGAGCTGACACAGACATCATATAGCTCCACCTCAGGCTTCCTGCCTGACCTTCCTCTAGTCTCCTCCTTAAAAGATAGGCAGGGAGGCTGCTTATCTTTCCATTTTCCATCTGTCTACTGGGTCCTGTCATCAGCAGGATGAACTCTGAAAATCCCAGCACCGTTGCCCTCCGGGCTTCGGTGTTGCTTCCTAATGTTGAATTGTGGATTCTACTATCTAGTATGTCTAAATTCTAATGATCAATTTCAAATTCCCACTTTAGGCAAGAGATAAAGCGGCTATCGATTGGTGTCTTTGGAGATCTAATCATGACTCCTTCCATTTCTTCAGGCATAGTATAGTGAGTGGCCAGCAGATTGATCTGAATTAAATTCTTCATTGTGTCACAGTTTTTCACAAATGAAGTTTAAAACTCAGAAGGTAAAAAGAAAAAAGTCTGAGAAGACATCATAAGAAATTGCTGAATCATTTAAAATTGTTAGTATATACTAATAAAGTGGGAAGTCTGACCATGGCACACACAATCACACATACATCATTGTATAATAGAGTGACCCAGTTAATTCTCTTGTGTTTCAAAACCTTTAGTATATAAATTTAAGAACAAAGTTAATTAATGATATTTATCAAAGACAATAAGACTTCAAATTGAATATCAAAACAAAGTTTGTACAGGTGATTATATCAAAAATCATTAAAAATAAAATGTTAGTCTTGCCCATATTGGACTACATGGTCTAGTTCTGTTCCAGTGTCATTTTGTTCTGTGTAGAACATATTTTTCACAGAGTGAGAAGACAATATCGTAACTGTTTCACTTGCTACAGAGCCCTTTCCACAGGGTGATAGCTATGTGGGAATTACTTATTCTAGGGTCTCTGTTCTCTCTCTTTATATATATATATTTAAGAATTACACAATAAGGGTTCTTAAAGATGAACCTTCTTAAGGCAATGATAAGTGAAGCCTCTCCGTCTTAATTCCTAACACAGTCAATTTGGTTTCAGAAGTGTTTCCTGGAGCTTGTGATCACCAATGTTCTAGTATCTTCTCTGTTGTGGGAACAAACACCATGACCAAAAGCAACTTGGGAAGAAAGGGTTATTTCATCTTATAGCCTACACTTTCATCTTACAGCTTACACTCCGTTATTGATGATAACTGGGGTGGGAATTCAAAGCAGGATCATTGGGTCATGCTGCTTGCTGGCTTACTCATTGGGGCACTCTCAGCCTAGCTGACTTTCCTGACTATTAACATCACCATGTTCTAATGTGAGTGTGAGGCTTTTGCTTAAGAGTGGGGACCCTACAAGGGTAATTTACCAAGTAAAGGCATCTGCCCCCGAGTCTAAATACATAAGTTCGATCTCAAGGACCCACGTTGTGGAAGAACAGAACATACTTTCACAAGTTTTCCTTTGGATTCAGTTATGCTCTGTTTCACACTTGTGGCACATACACACACACACATGTACACAAAAATAGATAGATAGATAGATAGATAGATAGATAGATAGATAGATAGATAGATACATAGATACATAGATAGATACATAGATAGATACATAGATAGATACATAGATACATACATACATACATACATACATAGATGGATAGATACATAGATACAAAGACACATAGATATATAAATATATAAGTAGATACATAGATATGTAATTTTAAAAATTGGCAAAATGACAATAAACAGGGAAATCATGGGAAAGATGGGGTTTTCCTCCTAGAATAGAAGTTCTTCACCAAATGCCATTTAATCTCACAATAGCAAACTATTTTATTTAAACAGTGTTGTAATTGCTAAATCATAAATTCAAGCACTAGGCTTATTCAATGGATCAATTTTATGTATAAGGCTGATTACATGCTACCAGTTCTTTTTTATTGATAAACACTACTGTACTGGACTGGACTGGACTGGACTGGACTGGACTAGCCTGAACTGGACTGGAATGGACTGGACTGTGTGAAAAGCCCTGTGTTAACAAACTCAGCATTCCAGAGACAAAATAGAAAATACTGTCAAATCAGGATTCAGCTAGGAAAGTTTAATAAAAAAAAAAAATGGTTTGACCAAATGTGGGAGGAAGAGAAGATGAAGTTGTACTCTGGAGCTAGTGACAGCATCCTTAAAAAAGAAACAGATAAGGGAGCAGATCCCAAAGAACACAGCAGAGACTAGAAAGCCTGTAAGGGAGGATTAGAGATAGCTTTCTCCCCAGAAAGACTTTTGGACTTCTTAGTGGCCAAGCCAAATAGGACAAAGGACAAAGCAGCCCTTGATGCTCCCTAGAAGTCAGCTTCCTGGAAAGGTGGTGGTAAGAGTCAAATGAAGATGACTGATGTGCAGGATGCTCCCACTTAATTTATATAAGATTTCTTATTTACACACAGAAGATAGAGCTAGTGAGATGAGTAAACAGCAGAGTCAAGATTAGCATCCAGCTCTTCCCATACCCATGATCAAAACTACTCAGGATGAAGTTTGCAAGTAAATTGATAGAATTTGAAAAAAAAATCTTCTGATTGAGGTAATCCAGACCCAGAAAACCAAATATGGCATATATTCACTTATATATCAAAATTAGCTCATAAGTCAACTATAAACAAGCACAGAGATTGGGTATAGTGTAAGATACTAGGAGAGAAAGATAGCTCTCTCTAGGAAAGGGAAATAGGACAGATATTTATGGAAGGAGAGAAGCTGGAACAGGTATATAAAGGAACAGCCAAAATTAAGGGCCATTTGAAGGTTAGCATAGAAACAAATACAGAAGAAGCATCCTAAAATATATGCATACATGAAAACAATCTAAATAAAAATCACCAAATAATGGAGGAGACAGAGTTCATCTAAATACTTCTTGTCGCCAAATGAAGCTTCTAGTTGTAGGAATAGATTACATCTAAGTGAGTTGTTAGTCAAAATGGCTCCATGAAAACTACCACTCAACCCAGCCACTGCCAAGATTATAGTTTTCTCTCCACAAACTGACAGCAAGGCCCTGTTGCTGAAGCTAAAACCTCTACAACTCACTGAATATGAAGAAGTCAAGATGGAACCTACATAGAACTTTCATCTCAATAGGCTGATGTCTTTGGTATAGGAGGTTACTCTGCATGCTACCAAAGGAGAAATGTAAGCACAACCTAGCAACAAATCCTTTGATTACAATGGTGTTTTGCCTGCATGAAGTGCTAGTTAAATGGTGACACTAAAATTTTTGGAATAGCCAAACAATATCTGATGTAACCTAAGGCCCACTCCACAGAGAGAACCTATACCCAACACTGGGTGACCAAGACTAGATAGCCTAAGGTGTAGAGGAAAACCAAAAACTACTGTTCTAATAAAATAACACAGCGATAAAATGACTTCTAATAGCACTCTGCTGTATTCATAGATCAATGTCTTGCTCAGCTATCATCAGAGAAGCTTCCTCCTGCAACAGATAGGAACAAATACAGAGACCCACAGGCAGACAATAAGTAGAGAGTGAGAGACCTTGGAATACTCAACCTAAAAGAAATGTCTCTGTCAAACCCCCTTCCCTCAGAACTAAGGGAACACTTTGAAATTAGAGGAAAAAAAGAGTGTCAGAGGCCGAGAGGATGGAGGAAAGGAAACAAGCCCTCTAAGATAACAAGATCAATGAACATATGAACATACAGAGACTGAGGTAGCATGCACAGGGCCTGCACAGTCCTGCACCTGATGGGATCTTAGACCTGAAAGGAGAAGTGTAAACTTGCCCTTAAACTTATCCCAGAGTCTATCTCCAATTGGTAACCACAAAATAAAAATTTAGGTTTTTTTTTTTACTCAAAAATAACCTCATATGAGCAAAACCAAAAGAAGGGAAGCATACACACACACTACCATCACCTTTACTACCACCACAACCACCACCATCACCAACATCACCATCACTAACACCAACAACAACAACAACAACATCACCATCACTACAACCTCCACCATCACCACACCACCACCACCACCACCATCATCACTACCACCACCACCATCACCACCACTAACACCACCAGCAACAACAAAATAACAGGATTCAACAATCATTTGTCATTGGTATTTCTTAGTATCAATAGTCTCAATTCTCCAATAAAAAGATACAAACTAACAAAATAAATGTGAATACAGGATCCACCCTTCTGTACATCCAAGAAACATATCACAACATCAAAGAATAGAAGATGGCCTAGTTGGCCATCATTGGGAAGAGAGGGCCCCTTGGTCTTGCAAACTTTATATGCCCCAATACTGGGGAATGCCAGGGCCAAGAAGTGGGAGTGGGTGGGTAGGGGAGCAGGGCAGGGGGAGGGTATAGGGGACTTTTAGGATAGCATTTGAAATGTAAATGAAGAAAATATCTAGTAAAAATGCAAATTGAAACAACCTGTACGGTAATGATGTGGTAAAATTATAACTGTGCATATCAAAAAAAAAAAAAAAAGATAGACATTACCTCAGAGTAAAGAGTTAGAAAAAGATACAGCAAACAAATGGTCCTAGGAAGCAAGCAAAAAATGATTATCTAACAAAACAGTCTTCACACCAAACCAATCAAAAGAGATATGAAAAGACACTATATACTCATAAAAGTCAAAATCTACCAAAATGTTATTTTAGTTCTTAAAATCTGTCCCAAACATAAGTGTACCCAAGTTTGTAAAAGAAACTCTACTATAGCTTAAATTACATATTCACATTAACACACTAAAACTTCAATACCTCACTCATACCAATAGACAGATCATCCAGACAAAAACTAAATAGAGAAATACTAGAGCTAACAGACATTATAAACCAAAGCTAACCAACAGATATTTACAGGGCATTGCTCCAAAGCACAATGGAATATATATTTTTCTCTGTATCTCATGCAACAGTCCCTAAAATTGGCCACATACTTAGATACAACAAAAGTTTCAATAAAACTGAAAGAACTCCCTGTGTCCTATCAGACCACTACATATTAAAGCTAGATGTCAATAGCAACAGAAAGCTTACAAAATCATGGAAACTGAACAACTCTATTCTGAATGAAAAATGAGTCAAAAAGAAAAAAAGAAAGACATAAATTAAACTAGAATTCAATGAAATAAATACACAGCATAACCAAACTTATGGGACTCAATGAAAGTGATTTTTTCCAAATTTTTTAATTAGGTATTTTCTTAATTTACATTTCAAATGCTATCCTGAAAGTTCCCTCTGCCCTCCACTCGCCCTGCTCCCCTACCCACCCACTCCCACTTCTTGGCCCTGGCGTTCCCCTGTACTGGGGCATATAAAGATTGCAGTACTCTTTATACATTGGGCCTCTCTTCCAAATGATGGCCAACTAGGCCATCTTCTGCTACATATGCAACTAGAGACACGAGCTCTGGGGGTTCTGGTTAGTTCATATTGTTTTTCCTCTTATAGGGTTGCAGACCCCTTCAGGTCCTTGGGTACTTTCTCTAGCTTCTCCATTGGGGGCCTTGTGTTCCATCCTATAGATGACTATGAGCATCCACTTCTGTATTTGCCAGGCACTGGCATAGCCTCATACGAGACAACTATATCAGGGTCCCTTCAGCAAACTCTTGCTGTCCTATGCAATAGTGTCTGAGTTTGGTGACTGATTATGGGATGGATCCCCGGGTGGGGTAGTCTCTGGATCGTTTACAGCACTAAGTGCCTACATTAAAAAATTGGAGAAGGCCAGGCAATGGTGGCGCATGCCTTTAATCCCAGTACTTGGGAGGCAGAGACAGGCAGATTTCTGAGTTCGAGGCCAGCCTGGTCTACAGAGTGAGTTCCAGGACAGCTAGGGCTACACAGAGAAACCCTGTCTTGAAAAAAAGAAAAAATGGAGAGATCTCATATTAGCAACTTAGCAGCACACATAAAAACCCTAGAACATAAAGAAGTAAGGACACCCTAGGGGAGTAGAAGGCGAGAAATAATCAAACTGGGAACTAAAATCCATAAAATAGAAATAAAGAGAACAATGCAAACAAGCTGGTTCTTTAAGAAAAACCAACAAGATAGAAAAACTCTTATTCAAACTAAATGATGGGGAACTAAAAAACAAAAGGGGGCATAGCAACAGACACTGAGGAAATTCAAAGGACCACAGGGACATACTTTAAAAGCCTGTGCTCCACCAAATTGGAAAAACAATTGGACAATTTTCCTGAAGGGTACCACTTACTATGGTTAAATTAAGATTAGATAAACCATTTTTGATTTTTTTCCAAATTTTTTTATTAGGTATTTTCTTAATTTATATTTCAAATGCTATCCTGAAAGTTCCCTCTACCCTCCACTCGCCCTGCTCCCCTACCCACCCACTCCCACTTCTTGGCCACTTCTTAATTTACATTTAAATAGACCTATAGAAGCATTCATTCAAAGTCCAGCGCCAGATGCTTCTAACACAGAATTCTACCAGGCTTTCAAAGAAGGCTTAACAACAAAACACCTCAAATTATTCCACAAAATAGAACCAGAAGGTGCATTGCCAAATTTATCTTATAGTGCCGCCCACAGTCACCCTGATATCTAAACCACACAAATACTTGAAAGAGAATTGCAGACCAATATTCCTCATGAACATTGATGTTAAAACACAAACAAAATCCAAGAACACATCAAAAAGATCATCCACCATTATCAAGTAGGCGTCATCTCAGAAATGCAGGGATGGTTCAATATATGAAGATCAGTCAATGTAATCTACCATATGAACAAATTGGAAAAAAAATGTGTTATCATCTCATTAGATGCAGAAAAGGACTTTGGCAAAATCCAACACCTCTTCCTGATCAAAAGTCCTGGAGAAATTAGGGATACAAGGGACATACCAAAACATAATAAAGGCAATTTTCAGCAAACCTATAGCCAACATCAATTTAAATGAAGAGAAGTTCTAAACAATTCCACTAAAATCAGAAACAAGACAGGGTATCCACTCTCTATATAGCTATTTAATATACTTGAAGTTTTAGCTAAAGCAATAAGGCAAGGCGATCAACGGGATACAAATTAGAAAGGAAAAAGTAAATGTATTGTTATTTGCAAATGACATAATAATATTTGTAAGTGACCCTAAAAGTTCCACCAGAGAACTCCTACAGCAGATAAACACTTTCAGTGAAGGGGATGAAAACAAGATTAATGAAAAAAATCAGTAGACAAACAGATTGAAAAAGAAATCATGGAAACAATACCCTTCACAATAGCAACAAATAATATAAAATATCTTGGGATCATCCTAACTAATCAAGTAAAAATCTTGAATGATAAAAATGTCAAGTCTTTGAGTAACAAATTGAAGAAGATATCATAAGGTGGAAAGATCTCCTATGCTCATGAATTAGCATAGTACAGATGGCCATTCTACCAAAAGCAATCTACAAATACAGTGCAATCCTCATCAAAATCCTAACACAATTGTTTACAGACATTGAAAGGTCAATCTCAACATCATGGAATGTTAAAAACAAATAGAATAGCTGAAAACACATGAAACTCAAGAAGAATGAAGATCAAAGTGTGGACACTTCGCCCCTTCTTAGAATTTGGAACAAAGCACACATTGAAGGAGTTACAGAGATCAAGTGTGGAGCTGAAACAAAAGGATGGACCAAACAGTGACTGCTGCAGCCAGTGATCCATCCCATAATCAGCCACCAAACGCAGAAACTATTGCATACGCCAGCAAGATATTGCTGAAAGGGCCCTGATATAGCTGTCTCATGTGAGGCTATGCCAGTGCCTGACAAACACAGAAGTGGATGCTCACAGTCAGCTATTAGATGGAACACAGGGTTCCCAAGGGAGTAGCTAGAGAAAGTACCCATGGAGCTGAAGGGGTCTCCAACCCTATAGGAGGAAGAACAATATGAACTAACTAGTACCCCCAGAGTTCGTGTCTCTAGCTGCATATGTAGCAGAAGATGGCCTAGTTGGCCATCATTGGGAAGAGAGGCCCCTTGATCATGCAAACTTTATATGTCCCAGTACAGGAGAACACCAGGGCCAAGATGTGGGAGTGGGTGGGTAGGGGAGCAGGGCGGGGATAGGAGAGGGTATAGGGGACTTTCAGGATAACATTTGAAATGTAAATGAAGAAAATATCTAATAAAAACTGGAAAAAAATAGAATAGCTGAAATAATTTTGAATAATAAAAGAATTGCTAGAGGTATCACCATCCACTATTTCATTTTGTTCTATAGAGATATAGTGTACTGGCTAGTTTTGTGTCAACTTGACACAAGCTGGAGTTATCACAGAGAAAGGAGCTTCATTTGAGGAAATGCCTCCATGAGATCCAACTCATTTTCTCAATTAGTTATCAAGGGAGAAAGGCCCCTTGTGGGTGGGACCATCTCTGGGCTGGTAGTCTTAGTTCTATAAGAGAGCAGGCTGAGCAATCCAGGGGAAGCAAGCCAATAAAGAGCATCCCTCCATGGCTTGCTGAGTTCCAGTCCTGACTTCTTTCAGTGATGAACAGCAATGTGGAAGTGTAAGCTGAATAAACCCTTTCCTCCCCAACTTGCTTCTTAATCATGATGTTCTGTCCAGGAATAGAAACCCTGACTAAGACATATAGTAATGAAAAAAAAAAAGCTTCATTGTATTGGTACAAAAATAGACACATGAATTAATGGAATTGAGTTGAAGAACCAATCATAAACCCATGTCTACGAACACCTGATTTTTTTTATAAGAAAGCCAGAGATACACACTAGAAAAAAAGACAGCATTTTTAATAAATGGTGCTGGTCAAACTGGATATACACATGTAGAAGAATGCAAATAGATGCATATTTATCATTCCTGCACAAAATTCAAGTCCAATTGGATCAAAGACTCAACAGACACACTAAGCTGATAGAAGAGAACATGAAAAATAGCATTGAATACCTTGGCACAAAAAAAAAAAATGACCTTCTGGAGAGAACATTAATAGCACAGGCACTAAGATCAACAATTAATAAATGGGAACTGAGGAAACTGAAAAACTTCTGTCAGACAAAAGACATCCTCAGTGGGACAAAGCAGCAGGCTATTGAATCGAAAAAGTTTTTTTTTGTTTTGTTTTGTTTTGTTTGTTTGTTTTTTTACCAACGCTGCAGCTGATGGACTAATATCTAAAATATACAAAGAATTCAAGCAACTACAGATCTAAACAGATAATTGCCTGTAGAAGAATCTTATCCCAGCACTTGGGAGGCAGAGGCAGGCAGATTTCTGAGTTCAAGGCCAGCCTGGTCTACAAGTGAGTTCCAGGACAGCCAGGTCTATACAGAGAAACCCTGTCTCAAAAAAAAAAAAAAAAAAAAAAAGAGAGAATCTCAAATGGCTGAAAAATACTTAAAACAATATTCAATATCCTTAACAAGCCACCAGGTAAATTCAAACTAAAACTGCTTTGAGATTTAATCTTAACACCTGTCAGAGTGGCTAAGATCATTAACATTGGTGACAGCTTATGCTGGTGAGAATGTAGAACAAAGAGAAACACTCCTCCACTTCTAGTTGGAGTAAAACTTGTACAGCAACCATGAAAATCAATATGGTGATTGCTCAGAAAGTTGGGAAGCAATCTACCTTAAGACCCAGCAACACTACTCTTGAGCATATACATGAAGAATGTTCTGTCATACTACAAAGACACTTGTTCAACCATGTTCACTGTGTTTTATTCATAATAGCCAGAAACTGGAAACAGTCTAGATGTCCCTCAACAGAAGAATGGATAAAGAAAGTGTCCTGTCACATGCTCCACTATGTTCATAGCAGCCTTATTTATAATAGCCAGAAGCTGGAAAGAACCCAAATGTCCCTCAATAGAGGAATGGATACAGAAAATGTGGTACATTTATTTACACAATGGAGTACTACTCAGCTATTAAAAACAATGAATTCATGAAATTCTTAGGCAAATGGATGTATCTGGAGGATATCATCCTGAGCCACGTAACCCAATCACAAAAGAACTCACTTGATATGCACTTACTGGTAAGTGGATATTGGCCCATAAACTTAGAATACCCAAGATATAATTTGCAAAACACAAGAAAATGAAGAAGAAGGAAGACCAACCCATGGATACTTCATTCCTCCTAGAATAGGAAACAAAATACCCAGGGAAGGAGTTACCGAGAAAAAGTTTAGAGCTGAGACAAAAGGATGGAACATCCAGAGACTGCCCCACCCAGGGATCCGTCCCATAATCAGCCACCAAACCCAGACACTATTGCATACGCCAGCAAGATTTTTCTGACAGGACCCTGAGATAGCTGTCTCTGTGAGGCTATGCCAGTGCCTGGCAAATACAGAAGTGGATGCTCACAGTCATCTATAGGATGGAACCCAGGGCCCACAATGGAGGAGCTAGAGAAAGTACCCAAGGAGCTAAAGGGGTCTGCAACCCTATAGATGGAACAACAATATGAACTAACCAGTACCCCCAAGAGCTCATGTCTCTAGCTGCATATGTAGCAGAAGATGGCACAGTTGGCCATCATTGGGAAGAAAGGCCCCTTGGTCTTGCAAACTTTATATGCCCCAGTACAGGGGAACGCCAGGGCCAAAAAAATGGGAGTGGGTGGGTGGGGGAGCAGTGCAAGGAGGGTATAGGGGACTTTCGGGATAGTATTTGAAATGTAAATGAAGAAAGCATCTAATTTTTAAAAATTGAAAAAAAAGAAAGTGTCCTATGTTTACATAATATTAATCAGCTATTTTAAAATGACATCATGAAATGTGCAGGATGGAACTAGAGAAAAATCATCTTGAGGAAGGTAACCCAGACCTATCAAGATGATTATGGCATATATTCACTTATAAGTAGGTATTAAACATTAAGTAAGTGATAACTACACTATAATCTGTAGACCAGAGAGGTTAGGTAAAGAGGAGGGGTATTGGCAGGACACGTGGATCTCCATGGAAAGGGGGAAAAGAATATTTATGAGTGGACTAGGGAGGATGGGGATGAAAGCAAGATTGGGGGGGGGGGATCAGGTGAGGGAGAGGTTTCAGTGGAGGAAGAGAGCATGGGGAGAGATGACTCAGATTGGAGGGCATTTGGGGGGATGGTGTAAGAACCTATTGCAGTGGAAACTTCCTGGAATCTGTGACAGTGATCCTAATGAGGATTCCTAGTAATGAGGGTTATGGAGTCTGAACTGATCATCTCTTGTACCAGGCCAGGTTCCCAAAGGCAGGACTGGGATGTTGGCTGAGGATATCCTGTAAAGATCCCCAAATTACCCAGGGTGATGCTAGGTGTGGATTTTTCTTAGCAAACTGGCAATGGGGCTCCATTGTCAAGGCAACATCCACATAGCTCAGTCAAAGTGGGGAGGTTGAGATGGTGCCTGCATGGAGCCTTCACCCCTAAGGTCTAGCCAGTTTGATGTAGGAAGCTACTCTGCAAGCTACTGACAGAGAAATAAGGACACCAATCCAGCCACAAAACCTTTGACCTACAATCTTTCCTTCCTGAAAGATATGCTATGACAATCATGACACAGAACTTATGGGAGTAGATAACAAGTATCTAATCTGACTAAAGGCCCAAAGGAAGAGAGGAAACCCATACCTAGCACTGCTTGGGTGACCAAGAGACTAGATAGCCCAGAGACCTATGGGGGAAAAAAAAAACAAACAGGGCTGGTCTAAAAAAAAAAAAAAATCAGTGAAATGATTCCTAGTGATATTCTATAGTCAGATAAGATGCCTTATCCAGTCATCTTCAGAGAGACTAACTCTTGCTGCAGATGGAAACAGATGCAGAGACCCACAGCCAGACATTATGTGGAGAGAGAGTCTAATTTGGAGGTCTCTATCAAATCCTTCCTCTCAAAGCTCAAAAATGCCTATGGAAGAGGAGGGAAGAAGATTGTGAGAGTCAGAGCTCATGGATGACCCCAGGAGAATATGACCCTCTGAGTCAAGTAAGCAAGATGCATATGAGCTCACAGAACTGAGGCAGCAAGCAGGACTGTACAGACCCACACCAGGTCCTCTGCATATGTCCATAGCTAGGAGCTTAGTGTTTTTATGGGACTCCTGAGCGTGAGAATAACTACATCTCTTGGGACTCGCTTCCTCCTGTTGAGTTTCCGTGTCTGAATTTGATATGAGTTTTTGCTTCATCTTGTTATATTTTTATTTTGTTATTTTTGGCCTTTATCTCTTAGAAGTCTGCCCTGTTCTAATGAAACAGAAAGGGAGTGGATCCAGAGGAGAGGTGCGGGGATGGGGGAGGGGGAGGGGGGTCACTGGGAGGAGTAGAGGGAGAGGAAATTATATTCAGGGTATACTGTATGAGAAAAAAAAATCTATTTTCAGCTAAAAAGAAAAAAGGAAATATTAGTTTCCTCCAAGGGAGTCTCACTGAAGAAACAAACAACTCGTAAGGATAGACTGCGTGCCCAACAGTAGGTGGACAGCAGAAAAGAAAAGAAACTCAGTGGTATCTTTGGAGGTTCCTTGTCTTGTAATGTCAGGTAAGGCCTTTGGGGGGCTTTGTTTTGTTTTCTTTTTATCTATACTTTTTGTCTTTCTTTTTATCCTATAGGTCCTTTGTTTATATATATTATGGTTTCCAAGTTAGTGTTTTTTATGGGATTCCTGAATGTGTGAATAAGTGGGTCTCTGTGTCTGTATAGGTTTCTTGTGCCTTTTCTTGGGCTCTTTTTCTTCCTGTTTGTTTTATCCTAGTCCAGTGTGTTTGGGTTTTGCTTTATTTTATTTTATTTTATTATTATTCCTTAGAAGCCTATTTTTTTCCAATAAAAGTCAGAAAGGGAGTAGATCTGGATGGGTGGGGAGATGGGGAGAAACTGGGAGGAGTAGAGGGAGGGGAAACCATAATCAAGGTATATTCTGTGAGGAAAAAATCTATTTTCAATTAAAAAAAAACTATTGGTGTACAGGTTCTCTTAAAATATTCCTATTTCAAAACCTGGATGTGATGACACATGCCTTTAATCCCAACACTCAGGAGGTAGCAGCAGGTTGATCCCTGTAAAATTGAAGCCAGCCTGGTGTACATAGTGAGCTCCAGGATAGCCAAGGCTACATAGTGAGACCTAGTCTCTAAAACAACAGAATAAAACATTGCTATTTCACTGTAACAATTCACTGACATTATAACTAATAAAATGTTGGCTACAAAACAGAAAACTAGCAAGTCTTTGGCACAATACAAGGTATGTTTGTAAATTGTTTTAATTTTCAATTTTTAAACAAAATTTCCCAGTGTGGAAAGAATTTCACAGATGAACCAAAAAAGAAAAGGAAAAGGAGGCCAGCAGGCCTTTAGTTTTTGTTTTGTTTTGTTTTGTTTTGTTTTGTTTTGTTTTGTTTTGTTTTACAACCATTTCTTACCACATGAGCTCCCCCAGCTGGCAAAGTTTAGAAATTTTTTTTATTTTTATTTTTCTCTCAGTTAAGGGCTGCAGGAACTGAAGGGCTGCAGGAACTGAAGTTTTATGTGCAGGATGTCATATCACAACAAGCTAGAGAAAAGGTGACATGGTCAGACCAAAGTCACCCATGCAGCATGGCTCACACAAAAATATTCCGTCTGGATTATCAAAGCCAGCCGTGAGGCCAAATCCACACTGTCATATGCAGCATGCATATATCTAACTGTTTAGTTCCCCCTGGATAACAAGTGTCTGTTTCATGAAGAAAAAAAAAAATTACAGTGAAAAACATGGAGTGCTCTTGAGTAACCCTGCAAGAACAAATCAAACGTGCCTCAAAGCACACAGAGCTAGAGTCAGGCTGCCATTTCTGCACCCGTGAAAGAGAAACCTAATGAAAATGGATCAAAAGGTTAACACAAAACTTAAATTCTTCATAGCTGCAGTGGTGTACACATGGAAAAATTAGAACATGAGGTTTGGGGGTGGTATTCTTAAGGAGTATTAATCTGCATCATATATTTTTGTTGTTGTCAATTCCTTATTTTAAAAAAACAAACAAAAAAACAAAAAACATAAACTTGCAAACACCAAAGAGCACTATGATTGGTGCTTGGGTTTGTACTGTTGGTTAACCCTTACTCATGCCACTCTAAATAACATGAGATGGCTTTCGTAGGGTGCTTACCTTTCAGAATGCTTAAAGATGTCCTGGACTCCAAGGAGTAAGTTTTGGTTTTTAGTTAACAAAACTAGATGGTAGGATTGAAGTCCTAATATCAATTGGGCCATGACCTCTGATTTCACTGATATGCACAGCAAGAGGTTCTCCTGGCAAATGGCCAACAATCCCAGCCACCCCAGTGAGGACTCACACTCATTTGAGAAGAAACCATCACTCAGATGCCCATCTTATTTGAACTCCTCCTGACCCCAGTCTGCTCACTATCTGCCTCCAACTGCAAGAAAGATTACGTGAAAAATAGCCAGGAAGCACAATCCATTCGTAGAACTGTAAGATAGAAATCCATTGTTAAGAGCCACCATATTTTGTAATATGCTGTACAGTAGCAGCATATAGCTAAAACATTATAGATAGATAGATGATAGATAGATAGATAGATAGATAGATATGTAAATTAGATATAGATAAAGATATAGATTAAGAACATAGGACATGCAGACTTCAACTGCATCAAATTATCCTTTACCAAAAATCATAGTAAGTTCAGTTTGGCAGAAGGGATTCAGAAAGATTTACAGAAAACATGACATTTCTCCATATGAAGGATAGAAAATTTGAAAGTTAGTCCCTTGGCCATTGGACAGATTCCATGAATGCCCTCAGTACCAGCCACTGACACCCACCAGTTGGCCCTCTCTGCAGGGCACCAAAATGAATTTGATGGGACAAAAACTCCATAAGCTCATTTCTCTTAGTACTTATGATCATGTTAATCAGAGGTACTACAAGGATAAAAGTCACAAGAAGCCATCAGATCTCCAGCTGAAAACTGTTATGTCTTTAAGGGTCAGCATTACCAAACCTGCTACAAAAAGCAAACAATAAAAATATCTACTGCACAGAAGACAAGACTAAGATACCAATATCCATTCTACCCATACCTGGGCTTCAAGAGAGGCAGAGACAGGAAGATTCCTGAGACCTGCTGACTGCCAACTTGGCTAAGAATATGCAAGTTTTAAGTTCAGGAACCAATAGAGGTCAAAACCAATAAAGGTGAACATCTGACACCCTCCATAGCACATACACATGAGCACACACAGACACACACAAGCAAATAAATAGCCTATTTATATATCTATTTTACTTTAAGTTGTGTGTATACACGTGGGGTAGGTGGCATGCACATGAGTGCAGTATCCTCAGAGATGTGAAGAAAGATCCCTAGGAGCTGGAGTTATTGGCCATTCAATCTAGGTGCTGGGAACTGAAGTCTGTTTCTGTGGAAGAGTGGTAAGTGTTCTTAACCACAATCCATCTTTCTAGCCCTATGAAAATCAATTTTAAGAGACACCAAGAACTACTGCATGAATTTGCTTTTCCAAAATAGGAGTTGTTAAATCAATCTGGCCAGTGACTCAATCATTGCCCGAGCACTGGGCCCAGTGATTTGCCGTTGGTTCTGCTGTATTTAATGGTATAAAGAGAGATCATTAAGTATATGGAAACTTCAAGTCATCTCAAAAACTATTGCTACTCAGCAAAATATGAGTTAGAAAATTACCTAGCCTCAGACCTAAGGAAGCCACTTGGTAAAAACCTGACGATTTCGCTGCTCACTGTTTCCTTTGTGGTTTAGTGCTTTGATTTGAGGAGTGGGGAGGGTAACTGTAGAAGGTCCTTCAAGAATAATGTCACATTGCTATTTAAGCAACTGTGAGTCTTTAATGACACACAGAAAACTGAATAGAAGGAGCCAATTATTTCTAAAATTGGAGGGTTGTCAGCAAGATAAGTACTTAGTGCCTAGCATCTCCACTCTATGGTACCTCCTCTCCTGGGTACTTGGTTTTAGAAAGGCTTGCAGAATAAATAATTGGGGTTTCTTGACCATGGTGGAGTTCTCTGTGTATGCAACCATTAATTTGTAGAATTATAGGGATGTGTGTGGTTTGTTATATTTAGTGGATTATTATTTGCCTTGTAGGTTAACATGGGGTGGGTTTTTTTTGTTTTTGAAGAATTAACTATGTGTTTCTAAATGGTGTGAGATTTAACTGGGAATGTGAATCCATTGCATTCAGTCACGCTGCATGTCCCAATAATAGTGTCGGGTTGAATCATTTCATTATCTGCTGACCTGTAAGAAGTGACATATGCCAAGAACTTAAAAAAATCCACATCAGTAAATTTAAGACATGCCTGGTTTTCTTTTCAACGATGAGCCATAAGATGTGAACTGTCACCTGATCATAACTGGATAGTGGTCTCAAATCTTCCATAGAACATTAGAACATCTGGAAAACAATACAGACCAATCCAATTAGTTCCATTACTTGCATTCCACTTGATTTTGCTTTATTTTGGCATTTATTTATCTATTTATTTATTGTTGGGTTTCTGTATAGAATCTAAGACCTCAAATATCTACGCAAGCCCTATACCTTTGATACACATCTCCAGCCCCCTTTTACGTTTTTGTTCTCATTGGGTTTTCTAGGCTGGCCATGACCTTGAGCTCCTCCTGTCTTGATCTTCTGAGTAGCTGAGATCCCAGGCCTGAGGCCACCAAGGTTTGAGTCCACTTCATCTAATACAAACATATCGATATGTTTCTCCTCAACACTGTCTTTTCTAAGCAGGCATTCTTTTTCAAATTGGAGATGCTGAACAAAAATACCATATGTGGCTATTCAGGGAAACAATATCTGATAACAAACAGTATTTCAAATAATAAAAGTGTTTTTTTCTTTTTTATTAAATTATTTTATTTATTTACATTCCAAATGTTTCCTCCCTTCATGGTTCCCCCTCCCAGAGTTCTTCACACCATTTTCCCTCCTCTTTGCCTCTGAGAGGATGCACCCCACTCACACCTCTAGAATCCCCCTTCCCTGAGGCATCAAATCTTTACAGGATTAAGTGTATACTTTCCCACTGAGGCCAGTCAAGGTAGTCCCCTGCTACATATGTGCCAAGGGCCACAGACAAGCCCATGTATGTTCTTTGGTTGGTGAGCTCAGAGGGGTCTGAGTTAGTTGATACTGTTGTTCTTCCTACAGATTTGCCATCCCCTCTTCCATAAGGGTCCCTGACCTCAGTCCAGTGGTTGGAATAAACAGCATGTTTTGATGAGTGTATACATTGTAGAATGGCTTAATCCAACTAATAAACATTGGATTTTAAGCAGTTATTTAAACAGCTAGCTATTTTAAAACCCTCAGCAGTTTCTGAGTAAATCAAATGTTTAAGTACTAAAAAATGAAATTTAAAGACCCTTAGAAAATAACATGGAGGATTCTTCTAAATTTAACATTACAATTATATATATATATATATATATATATATATATATATATATATATATA
>LR750261.1:270410-320052 GCA_902729485.2 Mus minutoides
ACATATGTATTAAGAGCATACTAATCAACACCTCACAAAAGCCACTTTGTGGGATGAGAAGAGTTGGCATGCCAACATTACTTAATCTTTCTGGTTTAGATGCTGAGTGCAATTTTAAAAATGTCAGCAGCTGGCACTTCACAGCATCTTTCATTGTTCTCCATAAAAGCACTTCATAAATATTTATCCTATAGCATCATTGTAACTGAAAAGAACTCCCAGGACTCAAACAGAAGGACCTTAGATGAAACACCCAACAGTAGGGAGAGGGAACTTATAGAGCCCACCTCCATCAGGAAGACAGGACATCAAGTAAGGAATGGGGTTGCCATCCCACAGTTACAACTCTGACCCATAGTTGTTCCTGTCTGAAAGAATTACAGGGATGGAAATAGAAAGGAGCCTGAGGAAAAGAAGGTCCAGAGACAGACCCAAAGTAGTATCCAGCTCAAGGGGAGGTCCCAAGGCCTGACACTCTTACTGAGGGTATGGAGCACTCACAAAAAGGGACCTATCATGACTGCCCTCCAAAAGACCCAACAAACAGCTGAAAGAGTCAGATGAAGTTATTTGCACCATGCCAATGGACAGAAGCAGCTGACCCCTGTTGTTGAATTATGGAAGGATGAAAGAAGCTGAGGAGAAGGGCGATCCTATAGGAGGACCAGCAGTCTCAACTAATCGGGACCCCTGAGAGCGCTCAAACACTAGACCACCAAAAAGACAGCATACACCAGCTGATATGAAACCCCCCAACACAAATACAGTAAAGGACTTCCAGGTCTGTGTTCATTCAGAGATGATGCACCTAACTCTCAAAAGATTGGAGACCCCAGGGAGTTTAGAGGTCAGGTGGGGTAGGGGTAGGGGCATCCAGGTGGAGACAGGGTGGGGTGGGGAGGAAGTGTGGGATGTGGAGCAGACAGTGGAGGGGGGGTGTTGGGACAGTGCGGGGAATGGAATATGGAGTGTAAAAAATAAATTAAAAATTAAATTAAATTTAAGAAAATACAGAACATTCTATTTTACTTCTTCCTTAGAAGAGTGGAGGAAACAGAAAGTCATCAAAGGCCTTACTCTCCTTTGTTAGTATCTGGGATGATAATTCCCATAGTTAATGACCAAACTGACTTTATTTACATCTGAAGGCTTCCAGGGGAGGAATAATTTAGAAATTAGAAGGATTTGACAAAATCTCTTTGATTCTTTGGTCCCTTGTTGTTATTGTTATTACACTAAGTGAAAACTGTTGGATTTTTTTTTTAACTTCTAATTTTAAACTACTGCTATTGCTCGCTGGTAAGAGGCATTTACAAAGAAGGGCATTTAATTGTGTGAAGCTATTCCATGGTCCAATTTATTCTCAGTGCAAGGATTTTAGGGAAATTTTGCTTTCAATAATTTTTTTTATTTATCTATTTTTTAATTTAATGTTATTTTATTTTGGTTTTTCGAGACAGGGTTTCTCTGTATAGCCTTGGCTGTCCTGGAACTCACTTTGTAGACCAGGCTGGCTTCGAACTCAGAAATCTGCCTGCCTCTACCTCCCAAGTGCTGGGATTAAAGGCGTGTGCCACCACTGCCTGGCATTTTTTTTTAATAGTTGAATCTCACAAAACATTTCCCAAAAGCTCAAAACACCCAAGATACAATTCACAGACCATATGAAGCTCAAGAAAAAGGAAGACCAAAGTGTGAATGCTTCAATCCTTCTTTGAAGGGGGAACAAAATACTCACAGGAGGAACTACAGAGACAAAATATGGAGCAGGGACTGAAGGAAAGGCCATGCAGAGACTGCTCCACCTGGAGATCCATCCCATATACAATCACCAAACCCAGATGCTATAGAGGATGTCAGGAAGTGCTTGATGACAGGAGTCTGAGATGGCTGTCTCCTGAGAGGCTTTATCAGAGCTTGACAAATACAGAGGCAGATGCTCACAGCCAACCATTGGACTGAGCACAGGGTCCCCGATGGAGGAGTTAGAGAAGGGACTAAAAGAGCTGAGGGGGGTTGCAGCCCTGTGCGGGGAGCAACAGTGTCAACCAGACAGACCTCCCCAGAGCTCTTAGGGACTGGACCACCAACCAAAGAGTACCATGGAGAAGACCATGGCTGTGTATGTGGCAGAGGATGGCCTTGTGGGACATCAGTGGGAGGAGAGGCCCTTAGTCCTGGGGGGTTTGATGCCCCAGTGTAGGACAATGCCAGGGCAGGAAGGCAGGAGTGGGTGGGTGGGTGAGTGGGTGAGTGGGTGGTGGGAGAGTGCCCTCATAGAGGCAGGGGGAGGGGGATGGGATATGGGGTCTCCCAAGGGGAGACCTGGAAAGGGGATAACATTTGAAATGTAAATAAAGAAAATATCCAATAAAAGAAAAAAAAAAAAAACAAAGAAAGAAATTGGAGAGATCCTATAGTAGCAACTTAACAGTACACCTGAAAGCTGTAGAACAAAATGAAGCAAATGCCCTTGACTATTGAACAGAACATATGTAAATGGTCTGTACCTCGGTGTTTTTATACTGGTCTCATCAATGTCTAGAAGATATTTGACCTCCAGGGCTTTGCTAAAGATGTGACTCTGTCTATTGTTTCTTATATCTGAGAGTTTTGCTTTAAACACTTCAAAGCTGTTGCATTCTGTCAGTTTTTGATTGTCATGATGTCCATGTTTGCCCCTTTTATCTAAATAAAAGAACTATTTCATCTTTAAAAAAAAGAAAAGAAAACATTTCCTTTCAGGGTGAAAAGTACTAATATATCACTAAATGGAAAATTGTTTTCAGTTATTGTTCATCCCTTTAAGGCAAGGCAAAATCACACTAGTTAGCATAAATAAGGAAATTGGGTCATTCTCTTGATTCGTCACTGTGACAGAGCATTCACAATAAGCAAAGGTCACTCCTCCCTAGCATGCATGGCAAAGTTCCCAATACCTACCTAGGCCATAGGTTGTCTCAACAGACTTGATGCTGTTAATAAGAAGAAATCATATTCTTCCCAACATAAAAAAGCTCTACAAATAAATCATTAAAGAAATCAACACTGTATTAATCAACATTCTCTAAAAGAAGAGAACTTCTAAAAGGAGAGATAAAAGTTAGTGAGTTTTGTGTGTGTGCCTGTGTGTGTGTGTGTGTGTGTGTGTTAATATAAAGTCTGTCTAGTAGAGTGCCTTACAGACTGTTCTTTAGCTAGTCCAACAGTGGTTGTCTCCTTGCAGAAAAGCTCGGAATCTGGTAGTTCTTTAGTCTACAAGACTGGATGTCTCAGCAGTTGCAGTCTGATGCTAAAGCCCCTGAGGAAATCCTAAAGAGCTGATGGCCATAAGTCTGTGTTGAAAGCCCCAAAATGTCAGTTCTAATATCAGCAACGGAATAAGTCAACGACAGGGTAGATGGACTTGTCAGTGAGAGTGAAGACAAGCAGGCAAAAAGCAAAAGCTTCCTTCTTGCTTGTCTTTTTGTGTGGGCCGCCACCAGAAGGTGTGGCTCAGATTAAGAATGAGCCTTTCTACTCAAATAGTCTAATCAAGAAAATTCCCCACAGGTGTGTCCATCACCTTGCATTTTACTTGATAGCCAGAGGTAGCCAAGTTGTCAGCCAAGATTAGTCATCACATCAGAACATTGTTGTCTACAAGAAAGAAAAAAAAAACAGTGATATGAAATGGGGCAAACCTTGGGGGTAGGAAGGGTAATCTAAGGTCTGTATTTCAGATCAGTGACCTCTGATGACAAATGCAACACATGGCCACTGGTATCCATGCTTTTAAAAATACATGTTTCCATGCCTAGAAAGACCCTAGGCCATTAAATATCTTCAGGAAGGATAGCATAAGAAAATACGACTTCCATAATGTTCAAACATACACATTGCTATCAACAATATTCCTAACAAGAATATGAGACAATTAATTATAATAAAAACAGCAATTCTTAATGTGCATAAAACATAATTAGTATACAAGTATCATAAATGTAAATGTTGTCAAACTTTGCAAGACATAAGCCTTTCTTGTTTTTGTGGTTTGAATTTGGGAAAGTTAGAAGTAATACTGAGATATTGCGCCCAGGTCGCCCAGACCCTGTCAGCGCAGGTCAGCTCACAGACTGCAAAGGGTGAGTGAGCAAATAGCTGAGCAGTGCACCTTTTGCTACAGAAACAGTTGGAGGCTCTAGACATCCAGGATCCCTCCCCGCCTAAGGAGAGTTCTCCCTTCACCTGGGGGAGGGCCTTCCCTGCCTGAACTGGTGAGAGAGCCATATCTGGTCCCAGGTCGCTCAGAAACGAGTCTGTTGAGGTCAGCTCAGGGACTACAAAGGGTCCCACAGAGACCAGTCTGTGCAGGTGAATGTGCAGACCACAGAGGAACACATCTTTTAGGACAGGCCATATATAGGGTCTTCAACTTTACCTAAGAGGCAGATCTGAACACCAAAATTCCTTGCACATTCCCTGCAAGAAGAGAGCATGCCTGCTGAGAATACTCTGACCACTGAGATTCAGGAGAGAGCTGGGCTCCCAGGTCTGCTGACAGAGGCCAACAAAATCACAGGAGGAACAAGCTCCAACCAGAGACAACTATAACAACCAACTCCAGAGATTACCAGATGGAGAAAGGCAAACGTAAGAATCTTAATAATAGAAACCAAGACCACTCACCTTCTTCAGAATGCAGCACTCCCACTTTAGCCAGTCCTGGATACCCCAACACACCCGAAAAACAAGACTCGGATTTAAAATCATATATCTTGGTGTTGGTAGAGGACATGAAAAAGGACATTAAGAAGGACATGAATAATTCACTTAAAGAAATGCAGGAGAACAATGCTAAAGAGGTAAAAAGTCCTTAAAGAGGAAACACTAAAATCCTTCAAAGAACTACAGGAAAACACAACCAAACAGATAATGGAATTGAACAAAACCATCCAGGACCTAAAAAGGGAAATAGAAATAATAAAGAAAACCCAAAGTGANAAAGCAATCTACAGATTCAATGCAATCCCCATCAAAATTCCAACTCAATTCTTCACTGAGATAGAAAGAGCAATTTGCAAATTCATCTGGAATAATAAAAAACCTAGGATAGCAAAAACTATTCTCAACAATAAAAGAACCTCTGGGGGAATCACCATGCCTGACATAAAGCTGTACTACAGAGCAATTGTGATAAAAATTGCATGGTACTGGTACAGCAACAGATAGATGGATCAATAGAATAGAACTGAAGACCCAGAAATGAATCCACACACCTATGGTCACCTGATCTTTGACAAGGGAGCTAAAACCATCCAGTGGAAAAAGGACAGAATTTTCAACAAATGGTGCTGGCACAACTGGCTGTTATCATGTAAAAGAATGCGAATTGATCCATTCTTATCTCCTTGTACAAAGTTTAAGTCTAAATGGATTAAAGACCTCCACATAAAACCAGAGACACCAAAATTTATAGAGGAGAAAGTGGGGAAAACCCTCGAAGATATGGGCACAGGGGAAAGATTCCTAAACAGAACAGCAATGGCCTGTGCGGTCAGATCAAGAATTGACAAATGGGACCTTATAAAATTGCAAAGCTTCTGTAAGGCAAAAGACACAGTCAGCAAGACAAAAAGGCCACCAACAGATTGGGAAAGGATTTTTACCAATCCTATATCTGATAGGGGGCTAATATCCAACATCTACAAAGAGCTAAAGAAGCTGGACTCCAGAAAAACTAATAACCTCATTAAAAAATGGGGCACAGAGCTAAACAAAGAATTCTCAACTGAGGAATTCCGAATGGCTGAGAAACATCTGAAAAAATGTTCAACATCCTTAATCATCAGAGGAATACAAATCAAAACAACACTGAGATTCCACCTCACACCAGTCAGAATGGCTAAGTTCAAAAATTCAGGGGACAGCAGATGCTGGCAAGGATGTGGAGAAAGAGGAACTCTCCTCCATTGCTGGTGGGATTGCAAGCTTGTACAACCACTCTGGAAGACAGTCTGGCGTTTTCTCCGTAAATTGGACATAGTACTACCGAAAGATCCTGCAATACCTCTCCTGGGCATATACCCAGAATATTTTCCAACTGGTAAAAAGGACACATGTTCCACTATGTTCATAGCAGCCTTATTTATAATAGCCAGAAGCTGGAAAGAACCCAGATGTCCCTCAACAGAGGAATGGATACAGAAAATGTGGTACATTTACACAATGGAGTACTATTCCACTATTTACAAAAATGAATTCATGAAATTCTTGGGCAAATGGATGTATCTGGAGGATATAATCCTTAGTGAGGTAACCCAATCACAAAAGAAGTTATTGGATATGCACTCACTGATAAATGGATATTAGACCAGAAACTTAGAATACCCAAGATACAATTTGCAAAACACAAGAAAATCAAGAAGGAAGACCAGCGCGTGGATACTTCATTCCTCTTGTGAATAGGAAACAAAATACCCATGAAAGGAGTTACAGAGACAAAGTTTAGAGCTAAGATGAAAGGATGGACCATACAGAGACTACCCCACCAGGGGGGATTCATCCCATAATCAGTCATTAAACTCAGACACTATTGCATAGGACAGCTAGTGCCTACTTAAGGGAAACTGATATAGCTGTCTCGTACAGAAGTGGATGCTCATAACCATCTATATGATGGAACACAGGGCCCACAATGGAGAAGCTAGAGATAGAACCCTAGGAGCTGAAAGGGTCTGCAACCCTAGAAGAGGAACAACAATATGAACTAACCAGAACCCCCAGAACATGTGTCTCTAGCTCTACATGTAGCAGAAGATGGCCTAGTCTGCCATCATTGGGTGGAGAGGCCCCTTGGTATTGTAATCTTTATATACCCCAATACAGGGGAACGCCAGGACCAAGAAGTGGGAGTGGATGGGCAGGGGAACAGGACGGGGGGGGGGAGAGGGGGGAACTTTCGGGATAACATTTGAAATGTAAATTAAGAAAATATATAATAAAAACTAATTGATTCAAAAAAAGGGGGGAAACATAACTTAGTTTCAGCTTACAAAGTAATTAAAAGTGAAAATGGGTCATGACCATGGGGACTGTTCTCTAGGTGGCTGCCTGAATGGTGGGAAGCCACTTAAACACTTAGCTGCTCTTTTTACCAGATCCTCAGAGTGGACACTAAAGAACAATAGATAATTAATAGCATAAAGAGTGCTATTCCCCCTCCCAAAGTGTTTTCTAGCTAATTAAAAAAAAAAAAGAAGAAGAAGAAGAAGAAGAAGAAGAAGTAATACTGAGGGACTAGCATTTGTATGTGATTTGGTCCTTCTCTTTTGTAGCTTTCAATATACATTCTTTGTTCTGTACATTTAATATTTTAACTATAATATAATATGTCTTTACTTGGTCCTTTCTGTTTTGATGTTCTGTGTGTCTCACATCTGGATAGGATTCTCTTTCCCCAGATGTGGGAAATTTTCCTGTGTGATTTTATTTAAGATATTCTCTATGAATTTTGCATGAAAAATTTCATATTCATAAGAAATGAACCTAGGGAGCTTCTAGCCTTTCCCCATTCCTTTATGATAGTCCCTGTATTAGTCATAGAGGAACAGAACACGTGTGTGTGTGTGTGTGTGTGTGTGTGTGTGTGTGTGTGTGTGCATGATTGTGCATGTGTGTATACATATATACACACAGAGATAGAAAGATAGATAGATAGATAGATAGATAGATAGATAGATAGATAGATAGATAGATAGATTTATAGATAGATTTATAGATAGATAGATAGATAGATAGATATTATATATTATGCACATATATAATTTATTAGAGTAGATTACCAGCTGTAGTCAAGATAGTCCAATAATGGCTGCCTACCAAGAGAAAGTCCAAGAATCCAATAGTTGTTTTGTCCACAAGGCTGGACCTCTTGGCTGGTCTTCAGTATACAAAAGCATCAAAAGAGGTAGACTCTAATATCAGTGATGTGATGAACTTGCCAGTGAGAGCAAGGGCAAGCAGGCAAGGGCAAAAGCTTCTTTCTTTTATGTCCTATAAAGGTTGCTACCAAAAGGTGTGACCAATATTAAAGGTTCATCTCCAAAGATCTGCACTAAAAGCACATCTTCCCACCTCAAATAACCTAACCCCCCCCCCAAATCCTCCCAAGTATATCTAGCCACCTGGGCCCTAGCTAACTTCAGATGTAGTTGACAACTAAGAATAGCCATCACAAGCCCCAGTACCTGGGGAACCCCAGTGAATGCAACTGTGAGACACTTAGAAGCCTCCATACTAGACAACCCACAGCTACCAAGCTCTTCTAAGATCCAGAGAGGGCAACAGAAATCAAGCAAAAGAATAGCCACACAGAAAAGATAAGAACAGATGTAAACACCTAGAATTACAATCATCTCAAACACAGCAAAAAACACAATCAGTAATAACTAGAACAATATGTCTCCACCAGAACCCCATAATCTTAGTACAGTAGGCCTGGTGAAATGCAAAGTAGCTAAAGCAAAAGATAAGGAATATGTTCAAGGATCTTAAAGAGATATCCATTAATGCAGTCTATGCAATACAAACAGGTTTTTTAATGAAATGAAGTAAAAAGTTCAAGTCAAAAGTAGAAATAGAATTACTAAAGAAAACCCTATGTTTAACATCTTTCTGCCTTCTACGTTTCTTTTTGAAAAATAATAATATGGTTAAGTGTTCTGTTATATAACTTTTTTTTAAAAAATTTACTATTCAGTATAAAAGCTTTTGTGGATGTTTTGTATATCTTCCCATAATCATATATAAACTTTTCCTTTGTTTATTATAATAGATGTGCAACATACCCTTATGGCTGCTCATTTATCACTGGTTTCTCACATATAAAAATGGAGATTATATTCTTTACAGAATTATTGTGAGACCAGAGTAGAAAGCACACTTAGAACTAACACAAGGGTGCTGTTTATAAGATATATGTTAGGTTTTATTACAGAATTATCATCTTCAAATCTTAAAATTGTTCACTGGGAGTCCTTGTTTAACAATTTAGTGTTATTGCAAAAGATGGGTTCCTATCTTCTTACTTATTGCGTGTGGTATACTGTATGAGTAGAACTAACATTCAAAATACCAACAGAGATCTATTGTCTTATAGGTCTGGAGGCATATGGTCAAAAAATTAGTCTTTATGTGATAAGTTTCTTCCAATGCTGACTAAAGGCTGCTTTAAGCATCTTTCTTTGACTTACTAGCCTCTGTCTCTTCACAGTATCTTCACTCAGTACATGCCTATTCATTGGTTACACTTTCTCTTATGAGGACATCAAGTCTATTAAATTATGGTCCATCCTATTGACTTTGTAGCAGTAGCTGTGTGTAAAATAATCTTATTTCCAAGAAAGGTCACATTCTGACATGCTAAGGACATTAGGACTTCAGCATATGTTTTTAATATAGAGTTGTCATGTTATTGTATTCCTTATGACTGTCCTACTGTGTTGGTTGTTTTCATGAATTAGTGCATCTCCTTCCAGGTTATTTGTATACAACTGCCATAATTTATTTTCACCACATTCAGTAACTGGGCATTTTATAATTTATTACTTCCATTTTTCTGTTTTACCTGGCTATTTTGTTTAAGGTGGAACTTTACTTTGTTTTATTTTGTTGTTATTATTATTAATTAATTCTTTGAGAATTTCATACAAAATATTCCGATTATATTCACCCACACACATCTCCCTCTATTTTCTCCCAGAAACACCCTCACCTCCTATTCCCAATTTCCTGTGTGTAGAGGAATTTTCCCCTAGTTAATTGATTGGATAATAAAGAAGCCAGCCGCTGGGAGAAAAGGAGGAGGCGGGCCTTCCGGATCCCAGAGAGGAAGGAATAATGGTCTTTTTGGCTGGCAAGGAAAAAGGGAAAGGAAGCAGGATGTAGACCAGGAATGGTTAGATCTGGCGGCGGATTCCACCACTGGAAGATTTCTAACATAGAATAGTAAATGAGTTTAGGACGATAGATTCTACACCCAGTGGCTGTGTTATCTGTTGATTCTGGTGGTTTCCGTTCACAGCTACTCAGGTGGGCCAGGAGAAAAGAATTTAGCCCGGGCCACACGTTGGAATGGGAAAATTGGGCTCCAGAGGAAAAGGTAACTGAAGGGAGAGCGCGGGCTGGTGAGAGTGTGCCATATAGAGCAATCTCTGAGCTCTGGAGAGGCAGAGCTTGAATTTGTGGGAGAGGCGTTGCCTAGGAGAAACACAGTCTCAGTCTCAGGCTATGTACCAGAGACCTCTAATGCCAGCGCATAACCGCACTTAGTGTGGTTGTTTTTTGTTTGTTTGTTTTGTTTTGTTTTAATAATTACATACTACACCAGTGTCTCCTTTTTTTTTAACCCACTGAGGCTAATATGTGCTGCTAATATACTCCTCTGAGTGCAGAGCTATTCAATGGGACATGGTCAACTTTCTAGGAGTCACACCCAAAAAACTGACTTTCCTTCTCCCAACAGTTAGCAGTTCCCAGTAGGTCCTCAGCTAAAAGGGGGGATCACTTTGTGATCACTGCCCCCTGCTCTGTGCTTGGATTTTGTCTGCCTCGATCCTGAACAGGTCTTGTGAATGCTGTCACAACACCTGTGAGCTCATACATGCACTATTCCAGCTGTGTCCAGAAAACAATTTTGTTCTAGGCATCTACTGCCTCTGACTTTTATGGTCTATACCCTCTTCTTCAATTATTCCTGAGCCAAAAGAGGAGGAGGTGAGATGTCCCAGTTAAGTTGAACGTTCCATACTTTCTTATTGTCTTCACATTGAGCAGTTGTGGGTCTCTATATTGGTTACAACCTACTACAAAAATGAAGCCTCTATGATAAGGCATGAAGCTACATTAATATATGTGTTTAGCAATAAGTCATTAGGAGGAAGTTTAATACTATGTCCATTTAGAAGAATAATAGTAGCAAGTTCTCCCCTAGGGGATATTACCTGTCTAGCCACGAGTTCTTAACCCAGATGACAGTGTAAGACACGGGTTCCATCTTGTGCAACAGACTTGAAGTCCAGTCAGAAGAATTGGTTAGCCCCATGATATTTATTCCACTATGGCACATAAGCATTTCTTGTCAGACTGGTCATTATTTTAGCTCAAAGGATTCATTTCTGGATAAGATTGGTGTTTACTTTTCTGTATAGTGCCTTCCTTCCAGTACTATGGAAGCTACACAGTAAGGGTGAAGCTTCTGGTCAATGCCAGCTTGGTTTCTTCATGTTCTGTGACTCAAAGATGTGGTGTTTTCATCGATGTGGTCTTATCATCATGTTCTAGAGGATAGCCAACATTAATGGCAATAGCATATAATAGTGAGGTTTCATGGGAACCCACTGACCAATAATTCCAAAAGACGTAACCTGTTCCTGATATTGGGCTTTTTATTTGATAATCTATGGTGTCTATGATGTGTATTATTGCCTCATTATAGGATAACTCTGTTTAAACTATATATGTGTATATATATATATGTGTGTGTGTGTGTGTGTGTGTATACATGTATACATACACATATACATTATATATTTATATAATATATATAGTATATATTTATATATTTATGTTATATATAGTATATATTTATATATTACTATATATTATATATTATAAAAAATCTTCTATAGTAGTAAGTTTATATATTATTTTTCAAATGTCTTCAGTGTTAAATTTTCCTCCCTACCTCTCTACCATATTCTGTCCTTGAACACCCCACTCCATTTAAGCCTTCTTGCTCCATTATTTTTCTTCCTCTTGTATACCACCTGCATTCACTATCCTAGTAGTTTATCTCTCAAAACCTAGGGTGTGAAGATAGTGTGAATAAACAGGAATGTGCTGTTACAGAGATTACTGTCATTCAAGGACATGGATGTGGATTTCACCTGGGAGGAACGGAAGCATCTGGACTGCTCAAAGAACCTTTTATGCCAGTGGTTCTCAACCTGTGGATCACGACCCATCTGAGGGAACCACCTAAGACCATCAAAAAGACAGCTATTTAAATTATGATTCATAACAGTAGCACCCCTACAGTTATGAAGTAGCAACAAAAATAATTGTATAGATGGGGGTCACCATGACATGAAGAACTGCATTAGAAGGTTTCAGCATTAGGAAGGTTGAGAACCACTGCTGTAGAGAGCTGTGATGCTGGAGAACTATGGTCACCTAGTCTCAATTTGTAAAGATGTCTTCCCCATGTAACTCAAAGTTGTCCAACTGTTTTCTATTATCAATTGCTGTGATTTGTTAGTTCCTGGCTCATGTGATGACTCTTATGAACTTCATATCTTCCCAAATGGAAGTCATTATTTTGTCAAGTGCTAGCTGGACAAATTTGTTGTAGGCTAAATGAAACTATACATTCTCTTCTTCCTTTTGCTTAGTAAATACAATATTACCTTCTTAATTTAATAAGTTATCCAGTTTCCAAACCAGATATTATTTCTAAGCTGGATCAAGGAGTATATTCATAGTTCACAAAGAGTCCTACCAGACTAGATCTATCCAAATGAAAATCATTAATAAAATATCTGTTTTATTTTTTTAACTGATTGGTACCTTGGTCAACTGATTGGTGACTCGGTCATTTGTTTTGTCCTTCTTGAAATCTACTATTCTTTGCTTGTATTCCAAGAACTCAGTAACCATTCAAAAAAAAAGTGGTAAGCATTCAACAAATAATTGATAGGAATTGTGGGACCCTTAGTGGAAGTCATTACTTGTTCACTCATGGTTGTCTATGATATGAAAAGGCTTTAAGAGAAATGGAAGACAGAGTCCTTCCAAGAACACATGCTGTACATCAGGAGGCAAGGCCTCTAAATACATGACTTTGCACAGTTAAGTATCAAATGCAGTGAGAAAGTATAATGTCTGTAAATGACATCAGTGCTGAAGAAGGACAGTGTTTACTAACTGAATGCTAGAGCATCTGGGTTAACAATGGTATCAGAAACATGTAAGTTTGGTGGGGGACTTTTGCTAGTTATATATAATGCATATGGTAGATACTTTATCATGAGAAGTGGAGTCTGTGCTTATTGTTGATATGAATCTGACAACTATCCATATTTGTATTATATTCTGTCTTCTTACATGTCTTAACTCCACCTTTGTTTTCTGAGGTCACTAACTATGGGATTGTCCACTTCTCCCAATTACTTTAATTATTCCCTATGATTTTATGATCTTCTTTTAGACAGGAAGAATAACTTTCATAACTCCCAGATATATTTTCTGAAGACTGTTCCCTTCAAAATAAGATACTGAAATGAACAGTTCACTTGACTTCCTTTTAAAGTTGGTCCTGGTGATGGCCAACTGCAGAAATGTGAAGAAAATCAAGAAAACCTTTACAGGCTTGTCATAATCATTGATGGCAAGCCAATGACTAAGACATCAACTCATAAATACAATTCACTGGGGAAAATATTTCAAGGGTCTATAGTGTCATGTGTATCAAAGCAAAGACAATAAATGTGACATAATTAATAGCTTAGAATCAAATATTGACATCCTTTATTGTAATAAAATAACATAAGAACAAACCCTGATGAATGTTGTGCAAAACTTTTTAGCTACAATGTGTTTAATTCAAATCTTGAAAAATATAACAGCAAGGTACCACTCTGCAGTAACAATTACTCTATAAACATTTTCAGCAATAATCAGCCCCTCACTCAGTATCAAGAAGCTAAGGGGGGAAATTGTGTCTGGATTGCATGTGAAAAAGATTTTGCTCAGAAGTTACAGCTTTCTGTGCATCAAAAAATCTACACAAGTGAGAGGTTTCACCTCATTGTACATCAGAGAACTCTTACTAGGGAGAAATCTGACTGTTCTGAGTGTGGGAAAACCTTCTCTCAGGAATCATCTCTCATTATATATCAGAAGATTCATGCCAGAGAGAAACCTTATCTATGTAGAGAATGTGGAAGGCATTTCCCCAGAAGTCCCAGCTTATTATACATCACAGAGCTCACACTGGAGAGAAGACATCTAAGTGCACTGGATGTGGCAAAGCCTTCTGCAAAAAGCCCCAGCTTGTTATACATTAAAAGATTCAAACAGGTGTGAAGCCCTACACATGTGCCCAATGTGAAGAAGCCTTCAGCAGGAAGACAGAACCCACTGCATATCCATTGACTCATACTGGGGGAAAGCCCTATGACTGCACCGAGTACAAAAATACATTATTTCATAAATCACAGCTCATCATCCATCACAGGACACACACAGGCAAGAAACCCTATAAATCCAATGACTGTGGAAACACCTTCTATCAGAAGTCACATACTTTTGGACATCAGAGAATTTTCACAAGGGAAAAAAAAAAACCTATGTATGTGCAGAATGTAAGAAGGCTTTCTTTCAGAAGTCTCACATCACAGGAAATCAACAGATTCCTACTGAAGAGAAGCATTATATATCTGTTAAGTGTGGAAGGCCTCTTCTAGAAGTCATGCTTTGTTCTAAATCAGAGAATTCACACAGGAGAGAGACCATATCAATGTGCTCAGCATGATACCTGCCACATAATAAACAAAATGCTATTAAAAGATGCAAGGGAAAAAGGCCAAGTTACATATAAGGGCAGACCTATCAGAATTACACCCAACTTCTCAACAGAGACTCTAAAAGCCAGAAGAGCCTGGGCTTGCAAACTCTAGGAGATCACAGATGTCAACCCAGACTACTAAATCCAGCAATCATCATAGATAGAGAAAACAAGATACTGCAGCAAAACCAATTTAAACAATATCTATCTTAATTTCATTAAGAAATCAGAACTCTCCATATCAGATAATTCATACCATGGCAAAGACAAAAAATAAATTGACTACATAACAAAGTTTAGTCTTTGATCAATCTTAATAATTACTAGAAACATGAATAATATGGTCAGTTCAGGGACAAAATGTTTATAGATCAAATTCTACAAAGAACTAAATATAAAGTTATAAGCTTATAAATTAGTTGAATAAGCATGTATACTAAAAATTGCCAATTTATATATTATTTCTCCTACATTATGATAAGCAGACATTAAAATTGCTAATGTCTGTTGACACAATCATAATCATAAGCATCCATATATAGGACATGGGAAAAAGCATAGAAAAATTTTAGAAACTATATTGTAAGAAGGAATTGAGCATTGTCAGGAGCCATCATAGGACAAGCTAATAACTAGCAGGTGATCTTTCCTGAGATGGTCTACTTCAGATTATAATATAATTCATGATAGATCTGCTCTCATAGGCAAGTCCCAAGAGAATTCATTTAGGAAAGCTCCCTGCTATTTATATGCTTTTCCTGTTATTATTAAACATATATAACAATCACTAGGTAATAGCCCACCCCTTTTGAGCATATCTCTGCAGATCTACAAAGATGTACTGTCTTGTAGTGATGCTGTATAAACAAATAGATGACTTCTTAAGTCTTAATTATGATCCTATAAGAATTCCTAAAATTATATCAGTGACTAATAAGTTCTTTTATAGTGGGACTGCTATTAGATTCTTTTCTGGATCAAAACTGCAATGAGAACTCTGTCAGGCTCCCATGTGTCACTAGTTAATTACCTCTTAGATAATGACCAGACTTTCTCCTTCTCAAAATATATACAAAGAGGTTGTAAAACAATTAACCAACGGTAATAAATAGGGAACTGATGATTTATTATAGGTGCTAGGACAGAAGATAAAATATTGACTGGATTTATCTATAAAAAACGTTGCTAATAACTTAGTTACAGTTTTCAGTAAACTCGTGGAGCTGTGTCAGGTGATGGATGTTTAGCCAGAAAATTACTCCTAATGGATATGCATGTAAACATTCCCTGTTGTAAACTTCTATTTCAATTTATGGTTTGATTTTATGTGTAAACTTGTGATGAACTTCTTAACATGTAATCATGTATCCTGAAAGATGTGTAAGTACTAAGGACAAAGAAATGAAGAGAAAAAAAAATTTCCCTTGCTCCAATTAGGATCTTTCTACTTTCCCCTTTTCTTTTATCTTCTTTTTTTTAAATGTATTCATTTTGTGTCTATGAGTACACTGTAGCTGTCTTCAGACACACCAGAAGAGGGCATCAGATCCCATTACAGATGGTTGTGAGCCACCATGTGGTTGCTGGGAATTGAACTCAGAACCTCTGGAAGGGGAGTCGGTACTCTTAACTGCTGAGCCATCTCCCCAGCCCTCCCCTTTTCTTAGATAGCTTTCATAGAAAGCTTTTTACAACTTAGTTATAAATGCTATAATCACTTTTCTTTTTTTTTTTTTTTTTTTTTGGTTTTACGAGACAGGGTTTCTCTGTGTAGCCCTGGCTGTCCTGGAACTCACTTTGTAGACCAGGCTGGCCTTGAATTCAGAAATCTGCCTGCCTCTACATCCTGAGTGCTGGGATTAAAGACGTGCGCCACCATGCCTGCCCAGCTATAATCACTTTTCAAAGTGTCCCCTTTTCTTCCTGTGACTTCCTACTAGTAGACTGGAATTACAGCCTCACAGTTCCTGCTCAGATAGAACAAAGGCCACATTAGTTAATCTCCTGCTGTTAGTCTATAGGTGTCAATCACCTAAGCCAGCAGCCTTTTACCCTCAGAAAGAGCAAGAACATTTTTAGGACTTTTTAGAAGTTATCATCATAGGACAAAGGGCTTCTCCTCCCATTGATGTCCAACTAGGCCATCCTTTGCTGGATATGCAGCTGGAGCCATGTGTGCTCTTTGGTTGGTGGTTAAGACCCTGGGAGCTCTGGGGATACTGGCTAGTTTGGCAGAGGATGGCCTGGTAGGACATCAATGGGAGGACAGGCCCTTTGTCCTGTGAAGGCTCTATGCCCCAGTGTAGGGGAATTCCAAGGCCAGGAAGCAGGAGTGGGTGGGTTGGTGAGTAGGGGGATGGGGAAAGTGATAGGGGGAGGGTATTTTTTGGAGGGGAAACCAGGAAAAGAGATAACATTTGAAATGTAAATAAAGAAAATATCCAATTAAAAAAAAGAAAATTTTTAAAAATAAAAAAAGAAGTTACCATCAGCATTTCAGTATAGTTAGAGAGCTAGAACATCCAGAGACCCTCAGACTTTAAAGCCACACTAGAGTCCTACTCTGTGCCCCTGCCACTACTGTCTTCAGGCTGAGAAGCTCCCAGCAAAGCATGGCATTTCAAGCTATAAGAGTCTTGTGTGAAGTCATTATTTTTAATAGTTGAGTAGTACTCCATTGTGTAAATGTACCACATTTTCTGTATCCATTCCTCTGTTTAGGGACATTTGGGTTCTTTCCAGCTTCTGGCTGTTATAAATAAGGCTGCTATGAACATAATGGTGCATGTGTCCTTGTTATATGTTGGAGCATCATTTGTGATATACCAGGTGTGGTATAACTGGGTCCTCAGTACTATATCCAATTTTCTGAGGAAAGGCTAGACTAATTTCTAGAGTGGTTTTACCAGCTTGCAATTCCACCAGCAAGGGAGGAGTGTTCCTCTTTCCCCACAACCTCACCAGCATCTGCTGTCACCTGACTTGTTGATCTTAGCCATTCTAACTGGTGTGAGGTGGAATCTTGGGGTTATTTGGATTTGCATTTCCCTGATGACTAAGGATGTTGAACATTTCTTTAGGTGCTTCTTGGCCATTTGAGATTCCTTAGTTGAGAGTTCTTTGTTTAGCTCTGTACCCCATTTTTAATGCAGTTATTTCGTTTTCTGGAATCTAACTTCTTGAGTTCTTTGTATATATTGGATATTAGCCCTCTATTGGATGTGACAATATCAACAAACTAGACCCCCCTCCCCAAACTCCCAGGGACTAAACCACCAACCAAAGAGTACACATGGAGGGACCCATGGCTCCAGCTGCATATGTGGCAGAAGATGGCCTTATCTGGCATCAATAGGAGAGGAGACCCTTGGTCCTGTGGAGGCTAGATGCCCCAGTATAGGGGAATGCTAGAGCAGTGAGGCAGGAGTGGGGGTAGGGGGAGTGGGCAACCTCACAGAGGCAGGGGAAAGGGGGCACGGGATAGAGGGTTTGCAGAGGTGAAACCAGGAAGGGGAATAACATTTGAAATGTAAATGAATAAAGTAACCAATAAAAATTTTTAAATAAAAATTTAAAAAAAGTCTTGTGTGAATAAAGTACAATGGGCCAAGTAGAGTAAATCAAGTTCATATATATGCATCTTCAATTTCAAGCATATAAGTCAACTTAGGTCTTCAAAAAGACTCTAGGTTTTAAAAATGGTGCATTTTGAATATCTTTTCTTATAAATGAATACAAGTAGAACATTTTCAGTAAATATTCTTCTTTATTTATATATTACCTTGTTAAAAAAATTACACATTGTCTGGAGAGATGATTCACTGGATAAGAGCATTGGCTGCTCTTTCAGAGGACCCAGGTTCGATTGCCAGCACCCACATGGCAGGTCAAAGCATCTGTAACTCCAGTTCTAAAAGACATGACAGCTTGTTCTAGCCTCAGCAAACACCAGGCATTCACACTGTGCATAGACATACACATACTTGCAAAACACCATATGCACAAAATAAAAATAATTTTTTTTAAATACACATTAAGATTAATGTGCTCTGGGGCACAGCCAGCAGAGGTAAGCTGTATTTTGTCCCCTATGCTCCACTGGCAAGCCCATGACTCTGCCTCTGAAACTGTAAGCTCAAATAAACTTATTCGTCTATTAGTTGCCTTGGCTATGGTGCTTTATCACAGCAATTTAAAAAATAACTGAGACAATTGTCATTACAAAAACAAAATCATAGCTTTCATTTGTTATCATCAGAGAAGAACTAGCCTTTACTAATACTAAAACGTGCGAAGATAGCTGAAGTAGAGTAGTAACTTCCAAAGGGTCTGATGTAAATTAGTAAGAAAATCAGAAGAAAGAAAAATATGTATCAATGTGTTAAGCTACTTTCTAAGATAATCAACAATGCCTGACTCCCCATACTCTGACTTGTTTATTTGGTTGGTTGGTTGATTGGTTGGTTGGTTGATTGGATGGTTGGTTGGTTGATTGGTTGGTTGGTTGGTTGGTTGGTTGGTTGGTTGATTGGTTGGTTGGTTGGTTGGTTGGTTGATTGGTTGGTTGGTTGGTTGGTTGATTGGTTGGTTGGTTGGTTGGTTTGGTTTGGTTTGGTTTGGTTTGATTATTTTTTGAGATGGGATTTCTCCAGTAGTCCTAGAACTCATGCTGTAGACCAGGCCAGCCTCCCTAGTGCTAGAATTAAAGGTGTCTACCACCAGGTTCCCTTACTCATTCAATTTTGTGACCCTCTTTCCCTCTGAGGATGGGAAGCCACAACTGGTTTTTCATTGGTGACTAGAACAAAGGTGACTAAGTGCAGCTTATTTAATTCAGTTTTAAAAATTATGATTTCATCTTGATATAGGATTATTTGATAACATTGAAAATGTAAATGGGCATTTGTTCAACGACCACATGGTAAGGAATTGAGGCAACTAGATTTCTGGCCCATGTTCTCCAGACCCAGGTCAGATCAGGTTAGAGCAAGTTCATGAGCTCCCTCAGTTGGATCCCTAACCCTGTCTGACACATGACCACAGCCCTATGAACGCATATAAAAAGCAACCAGGGAAGCCATGCCCAAATTCATGACCCATAGACAACCATCAGACAACAAATATATACATAACGAATAATGAAAAAATAAAGATTATAAATTTTTAAAATTATAATAATTATAAAAATTAAAGCCTCTAAAATATTAATAACATATTATACTTTAAAAAGATCAATTTTATTTGATTTATGGTGTATATGTGTGCAGATGCCCCTAGAGTCCAGAAAAGGACATCCCCTGAGCCTGAAGTTACAGATAGTTGAGAGTCATAATATACATGCTGGGACCCAAACTTGGATATTATGCAAAACAGTAGTGACTCTTCACCACTCACCCATATCTCCAGGCCTAAGTAAGATACTAATTATAACAAGATAGTGGGGCTAGGGGTGGACAAGAAATATACTAGACTTAATGAGAAAACAATGTCTAATAAAATGTAAATGTAATGGTTGAAATATCAAAAGCTAATGGCTAAAGAGATGTCTTAGTTGGTAAGAATGTTTGTTGTACAAGCATGAGAGTCATAGTTCAGATCCTAGTGTCCACAAAAAAGCCAGGTGTGAGCATATTATGATTGATTTTTTACTCCCAATTTGCCACAAATTAGAATGATGTGAGTAGGGAGCCTCCCCTGAAGGCATGTGCTGATTGCCTTGCCTGAGAGCAGAAGACCATCCTGATTGTGGGTGGCAGCTTTTTATAGAGATCCAGACACAAAGGGTAAGGCGGGAGGAAGGTCACTTGCCTTTTGCTGTCTTGCTCTTCCCTTTTTCTGTAAGTTGATTTTCCCTGTCCCTGGTACTGACTCCTTCACTGATATCAGAACGAGGGTACCCAACTTCCATTGTGCATCAATGGCTCTCCCAAACCTTTCAGGATTTTGGCACCAGATTGGAACTACTGAGGCACCCAGCATTGTGGACTGATCAACTATAGAATTTCAGTTGTTATTGCTATTTTATTATATGCTGATGTAACAAATTCACACACACATATGCAAAAAAAGCATACTTTGAGAGAAACGAAGGGAGTAAGATAGATAAGAAAGGATATTGTAGGAGTTAATATCATCAAAGTATATTATAGTTATGTATGAAAGTATCATGTACCTATTATATTATAAAATTAATATACACTAAATAAGGGGCAATTTGAAAAGCTAAAAAAAAAATTATAATGCATTCCTAGTGCTTGGATATGCACAAAATACACACAGATCAGAAGAAAATCAATCCCAGCACTTGAGAAGGAGAAAGGAGGATTGTGAATTTGAGGCCACTCTGAGCTATATAACAAATGCATAGCCAGCTAAATCTAGCAATAAGTCAATTTCTCAAAGGGGGGCATAAAAGAAAAGAGAAATAAAAACAAAGTACTGTGGGAGGAAGAATGAAGTGTCCATTGACTTACAGCTAAGTCAAAGCATAGACATGTGAATACTGAGATGTTGACTAAAGGTGTAGGGTGGTTTCTGGAATCTTATCAATACAAAGTAACAGAAAGTATATTTAAGAGAAGACACCAGGACTCCAATACATGACACATCCAGAAGTAAGAGGATAGTCGATGTGAAGGCCTGCAAGTACTTTCCACAATGCTTCTGAGTTATTCTGGTGCCTAGGACACTTAACAATTCCTGGAGACATTTATATTCTCACAACTGGGAGGTGAGATTGCAGTGACACCTCTTGTGCAGAGACCAGAGATATTGTAAAGTGCCAAATATTATATAAGACAGGACGTCCCTCCCATGCCTCATCACTCTTATAAGTATCCCAAAGTCCTATCATACCCCACCCCCCTGAAAAAAAAATCACAAAAGCCAAACTCTGGAAAAAAAATGCATGGCACAGGATTAAGTCAGCTATCCAGTCTGCATTGCTTCATGACCTACTGCACAGTACAGTCCCTGGATGGGGTGGATAGGTTGGGCAACTAAAAAAGAAATTGTGCTCATCTTACATGTCTGCCTATCTAAATCACAGAGCTCTCATTGGCAGACCCCAATAAAAAAATACACCATCAATTAGGGGAGCAGGGCGGGGGATGGGGGAGGGTTTAGGGGACTTTCAGGATAACATGTGAAATGTAAATAAAGAAAATATCTAATAAAAAATACACCAATCACACCTTGCTCAAAAGCAAGCACATTGAAATGTGAAGGATCCACCAGGATGCCAGACTACAAAAAGAAGGGTCTATGCAAATTCTGACATTTCTGATTGACACATGAGGGTCTCACTCCTAACAGTATAGAGAAGACTGGGTGATGGGGATATGATAAAGAACACGCACAGCATCTTTCCCCTCCATGCTACCTGTGCTGCTCACTTACGGGAATCCAGTAAGCTATGTAACCATCGTAGATTGGATCCAGCCTCAAAGCATGTTAGAACACTGGGGCATGGAGGAGTCAAGTGTGAAGGCAGTATTCATGGCCATAATACCAATGCAAGAATATCACTCAGTGTACTGGCTAGTTTTGAGTGTCAACTTGACACAGCTGGAGTTATCACAGAGAAAGGAGCTTCAGTTGGGGAAATGCCTCCATGAGATCCAGCTGTAAGGCATTTTCTCAATTAGTGATCAAGGTGGGAGGGCCCCTTGTGGGTGGGACCATCTCTGGGCTGGTAGTCTTGGGTTCTATAAGAGAGCAGGCTGAGCAAGCCAGGGGAAGCAAGCCAGTAAAGAACATTCCTCCATGGCCTCTGCATCAGCTCCTGCTTCCTGATCTGTTTGAGTTCCAATCCTGACTGGATGCACAGCAGTATGGAAGTGTAAGCCAAATAAACCCTTTCCTCCCCAACTTGCTTCTTGGTCATGATGTTTGTGCAGGAATAGAAACCCTGACTAAGACACTCAGTTTTAACCAAGAGGATATGAATAAAAAGGAATGCAAGAAAGAGAAGCCAAGTCTGAAGGTGACCACAGAAATTATTTTTTGAAAATGCAATGAATCCAGGGTCACTGAGGAAGGACGTGGACTCCCACCAGACACACACAGAGCACCGCTGAAGGAATGCATGCTGTTCTCCATCAGACTCAAGGAATGCATGCTATTCTCCATCAGACTGAAGGAATGCATTCTGTTCTCCATCAGACTGTTTTCTTCATCTCATTCTTTCTGTCTCCATCCCTTATTCTCACTATACATCATTAACAATAAAGTGAGATATCAATCCTAATAAAGCATTCATATCTGAAGGACATCTTTTGACTAGTGTGTGCTAGCATGGCTTTCTCTTATGCACAAAGGTAAAGTAAGGATATTAGCACTGATGCTTAAGGAAAAGAGGAGATGGTCCTGAAAGAAAGTCTCAAGGCCAAAACAAGGATTAGAAACACGGAGGCTTCACCTGCTTGCTCCTTCAGGACACTTTCCAGGATAGTCTTCTATATCTGTTTTTCCATGGGATTCCTGCCCTGAGGGTCCAGCTTAGTCACACAATATAGAATGTCTTTCATAACCACCAACAGTTTGGCCGTGTCTCCTGCATTTCCAATCCAGTTATGGTGAACAAAACTAGTCGAACAGCATTTCTTTCAAGTAGTAGAGTTTACGTGAGAACTTTTGTGCCATAGGACTCCCATAGCATCACATAAATCAGAAGGTGCATGATGGGTTGTGTTCCATCCAGATGGGAGCCAAGGTCTCCCCAAGGCCACCTACATTCCAAAGTAAGCTGACGATAGTGGTGCTGCCATTTCCAGCATCTTGTCAAAGACATTGACCAGAACCCCGGACACCATTTCCAGACTCTCCCTGGTGCCATAGACAACCTTCAGCAAGTTCCAATTCCCAGTGTGTTCTCATGGTTTCTGCTTCATAAAGACCCTATGGCATGAGATCTATATGGTACCATAAGGCAAAAGAGAATGGGAGTACAGTAGGCACTCCTACAGGTCAGTGAGCAGTGAGGCACCTAAAGACAGAAGAGCCGAATTAGGGTGCAGGGAAGAGCTCAACATCATACACTAGAACAGCATGACTTCACCTCCCTGGACTCTGGGTTTTATCTACCAATGGAGGCAGTATAGACAGTTGAACTGGAAACAAAACAAGTAAAAATCACTCACTTGTTCAACTAACATACATGGGACCAGGTATGTGTGGCTGATTAAAATAAGATAATCCTCTCTCGTAAGGGAGGTCACAATCTCTCCAGGGAGAGTGAAAGGTGGAGCCTGGGAAACAGGCCTCTAGGAGTCAACTGTCAAGGCAAGAAAAATGTAATCAGGGACTAGAGTAAAAACTCTCTCTCTCTCTCTCTCTCTCTCTCTCTCTCTCTCTCTCTCTCTCTCTCTCCTCCTTCTCTTCCTCCTCCTTCTCCTCCCCCTCCTCCTCTTCTTCCTCTCCTTTCTCTTCTCCTCCTCCTCACCTGTGTTACTCAATATTAAAATCGAATTTCATAATTTTGTTAGTTGAGCAAGAAAGCAATAGTTGCTTATATATTTCTCTGCTGTAGGTGGCACCAAAGGACATCAAACAGCAATATGAGGCATTAATAAGGGAGGTACAGTAATAGATATATATTGAAAAGTCATATTGATGCCTACATTATACAGGTACTCCCTGAACCAGATGAGAAATTCAGGCTTCTCCAGCTGAGACCTTCCTATACTGCCACCCCCTCACACACCAAATATCATAGCCCCCCCCCCCCTTTACCAGGCTTATCTGCATTTTCCAGGAATTTTGCTCAGGAATTCATCTCTCATATCCTCCTGCACCAAGTAGGGGATCACAGCTTCCCCTGATTAATACCTCCTGTGTCACCCCAAAACTAACACTAATCCCACAAAGGAAAACTGGATACATCAACTCTGCTAAGACTCACTCCCCTCTCCACATTGCAATGCTTCCATAGAAATAAGAGTTGTGACTAAAGAAAGAAACAAAGTCCTATTCCCTAAGCCCCAACCAACCTCTAGTCTTCTGCTAGGACCAGCCCTACATGCCACCATCCACAGGTCCCTTTTGCACCTCATCCAACCTCTCCACTCAACCAGATCCATCCTAGAGGACCTTCTGCACTCTGAGCAGTTGTAAGAAACCCCCACTCAACCCCTGAGCCCTAGAGCTGCTGCTGAGAGCCTGATAGGCTCATGACCCATCACCCGCCAAAGCTACTGGCCTCCTGAATACCACTCCCCTTCAGTCCCTTCCACCCCTTCTGCCAGGTCCCTGCTGCTGGGGCACACTCCTAGTTGGTCTGCTCCCCTGAGGATACCATATCCTGATCCACCGTAGAGAAACCACTGCACTCAGGACAGTTGAGCAGTTGAGGACATGCTACACTCAGCAGTTGAGAATCCGCTGCACTCAGGACAGTTGGACAACAGCTTGACTGCTCCACTGAAGACCCAACAGTCTGAAGACCTCCCATGAGGTCTGCTGCGGCCAGAGCAACAGATCAGAAGCTTCTATGTCCCTGTGAAGAGCCCCCAGATGGAAGGCCCCACAAGTGGTCTGATACAGCCAGGGCTGCAGGCCTCCCAGGAGATGAAGCAACCTAGGGACAAAAGAGGCAGATTCCATGCAGTCACTCAGGCCAATAAACATCAGGGATATCCAGATGGTGAAAGGCAAGAGCAAGAACATAAGCAACAGAAGCCAAAGTACGTGGGCATTATCAGATACCAGTTTTCCCATAACAGTAAGCCTTGAATATGCCAACACACCTGAAAATCAGGAATCTGTTCTAAAATCCTATCTCATGAAGATAATAGAGTCCTGTAAAGAGGATATCAATATCTCAATGAAAGAAATACTGGAAAACACAAGTAAACAGGTGAAGGAATTGAATAAAGTGATCCAAGACCTAAAAGTGGAAGTAGAAACAATAAAGAAAACACAAATGGAGGCAAACCTAGAAATGGAAAACCTAGGAAAGAGGCCAGAAATTACAGATTTAAGTATTACCAACAGAATACAAGAGATAGAAGTGAGAATCTCAGGTGTAGAAGATACAGTAGAAGAGATTGACACAACTGTCAATGAAAATTCAAAACATAAAAGTCTCCTAACCCAAAGCATTCATAAAATTCAGGACACAATGAAAAGACCAAAGCTAAGAATAATCAGAATAGAGAACAAAAATTCCCAGCTCAAAGGACCTGAAAATGTCTTCAACAATACCATAGAAAAAACTTGTCCAACCTAAAGAAAAAAGATGGCCATAAAGGTACAAGAAACCTATAGGATACCAAGTGAATGGGACCAGAGAAGAAAATCTCGTCACATAATTATCAGAACACTAAATGAACAGAACAAAGAAAGAATATTAAAAGCTTCAAGGGAAAAAGACCAAGTAAGATACAAAGGTAGACCTATCAGAATTACACAAGACTTTTCAACAGAGACTATAAATCCAGAAGAGCCTAGTCAGAGGTAATGCAGAAGTTCCAGCAGCAGGCCCAAAGTGGAATCCAGCTCAAGGGGGGGGGGGTCCCAAGGTCTGACACTATTACTGAGGCTATGGAGCACTCACAAAAAGGAACCTATCATGACTGCCCTCTGAAAGACCCAACAAACAGCTGAGTCAGATGCAGATATTTGCACCCAACCAATGGACATAAGCAGCTGAGCTCTGTTGTTGAATTAGGGAAGGCTGAAAGAAGCTGAGGATAAGGGTGATCCTGCAGAGGACCAGCAGACTCAATTAATCTGGACCCCCAAGATCTCCCAATCACTGGACCACCAAACATGCAGCATACACCACCTGATATGAGGCCCCCAACATGCAAACAGTAGTGAACTGCTGTGTCTGTGTTCATTCAGATATGACACACTGCCACACCCACTCCAGTGGAGTCTTTGTGACAAGTCCAAAAACTTGGCCGAAGTCCTGAGGCAAAAAGTTTCATGAAAACTCGTTTCCTGGAGTCTTTGATGTCCCATAAAATGATGTGGCCAAGATTTTTCCTTGCGAAAGTCTGGTGAAGGGTTTTGTGTGCTTGGTTTCAGTATTGTTTTATTATAAGTGCCTCCTAGGAATGATTTGACAAATAATAAGTTAGATTGAACATTGCTTCCTGGCCTCCACCAGTGTTCCAATATCCTAGACATTGTTGAGCCGAACTTGGGCTTTGAATTTTGTAAAAATGCTACTTATTCAGAGGAAATGCCTCCAGTGTTGAAAGAGAGATAGTGAAAGAAATCAGGCATTGCACTTTACTGGATTAGAGTAGAAATCTCAGGGCAAGTTCCACAAAGTAAACTTGGAATTCTCATTACAGTCATGTATGGCAGACTACATTACATATTAGAAGGAAGTTGGTGAGCTCCTCTGATAAATGGAGGTTTCCTACAGATACTTAATATAACAACTAAGTCACTCCCATATGCAGGAGTTCACAATGGCCTAGGCAGAAGGTGGGTTGTGGTCTAAGAAGGAACTAGAGTAAATACTTAGAATAACAGCTGAGTCACTCCCATACACAGGAATTTACAATGACCTAGGGAGAGGTGGATTTGGAACTATGGCAAGGGCTTAAAGCCCTTGCTCCTGGCTTCTAAGAGTAAGCTGACCTTAGGCAGGGCTGATTTTTATCCCAATTCTAAACACTGATTTTTATCCCAGTTGTAAATACTTAACTTTTTCCTGTCAGATTTTATGTATGCATTACTCTGTTTTATTTAACGAGTGGTTATGCATCAGGTGACCTTTTCTGTTTGTTTGTTTGTTTGTTTGTTTGTACTTCCTACTTTTTTCTGTAATATAAGTCTGATGCTTGCTTTGAGAAATTACATTCAGATCTAGTACTCTCTTGTGTTCGTGTCTATTTATCACTCACAGACTCCTTGCCTACCTGAGTACCGGGACCCTGATTTCTCCTGCTGCTTGAGGGACACCGACTGGAGCCATCCCACAGCAATGCACCCAACTCTCAAGAGACTGGAGGCTCCAGGGAATTTAGGGGTCAAGTGGGGTGGGGGGTGTGAGACATCCACGTGGAGACAGGGGGTTGGGGGGGGAGGTATGGGATGTGGAACAGACGGAGGGAGATTGGGGGAATAAAATATGGAGTGTAAAAAATTAATAATTAAAAAAATTTTTTCAAAAAATCATGGAAATAAACATTGATATAAAAATTGCATATCCAACAAACCAAAGATAAATAAAATATAAAAAGCAATATTCAGGGATAAGAAAAGAGTGAGAGAGAAGCAACACCGATTCTGGGACAGGCAGAAGCAACACAGCTTCTGAGACAGACCCAGTTTCAGGCTCTAAACATCCGGGCACCTTCCCCACGAGAGGAGAGGTGTCCACCCAGGAAGACTTTGCCTGCCAGAGCTCGTGAGGGAGCCATCTTGGGTCCCAGGTCCCTCAGAGACCATTCTGTGCAGGTGAGAGTGCAGACTACAGAAGCAACACAGCTTCTGGGACTGGCAGAAGCAACACAGCTTCTGGGACAGACCCTGTTTTGGGCTCCAGACATCCGGGTACGTTCCCCACCAAAGGAGAGGTTCCCCCACCCCCCAGGAGGGCTCTGCCTGCAGAAGCAGGTGAGGAAACCATCTTGGACCCGGATCCCTCAGAGACCAGTCTGTGCAGGTCAGCTCAAGGACTGTGAAGGGTGAATGAGTGGATTGCAGAAGCAACACAGCTTCTGGGACAGGCAGAAGCAACATAGATTCTGGGACAGACCCAGTATCAGGCTCCAGACTACCAGGCATCTTCTCTGCCAGAGGAGAGGTGTCCACCCGGGAGGAATTTCCCTGCCAAAGTTCGTGAAGTAGCCAACTTGGGTCCTGGGTCCCTCAGAGGCCAGTCTGTGCAGGTGAGCATTCAGGCTGCAGAGGCAACACATCTTCTCTGACAGGCCCTATGTGGGGCCTTCATCTTTAGCCAAGAGGCAGGTCTGAACACCAGATCTCTGTGCACCTTCCCTGCAAGAGGAGAGCTTGCCTACAAAGACTACTCTGACCACTGAGACTCGGGAGAGATCTGGAATCCCAGGACTGCTGACAGAGGCTAACAGAATCACAGGAGGAACAAGCTCCAACCAGAGACAACTATAAAAACTAACTCCAGAGATCACCAGATGGCGAAAGAAAAAGGTAAGAATCTTAATAACAGAAACCAAGACCACTCACAATCATGAGAACCTAGCACTCCTTCCTCAGCCAGTCCTGGATACCCCAACACACCCAAAATGCAAGACTCAGATTTAAAATCATATCTCATGATGCAGATAGAGGACATGAAGAAGGATTTTAATAACTCACTTAAAGAAATAAAGGAGAACACTGCTAAAGAAGTAAAAGTCCTTAAACAGGAAACACAAAAATCCCTTAAAGAAATATAGGAAAACACACCCAAACGGGTGAAGAAATTGAACAAAACCATCCAGGACCTTAAAAAGGAAGTAGAAACAGTAAAGAAAACCCAAAGTGAGACAATTTTGGAGATAGAAACCCTAGGGAAAAAATCAGGAAGCATAGATGTGAGCATCAGCAACACAATACAAGAGATGGAAGAGAGACTCTCAGGTCCAAAAGATTCAATTGAGAACATCGGAACAACAATCAAAGAAAATGAAAGAGGCAAAAAGATCCTGACTCAAAACATCCAGGAAATCCAGGACACAATGAGAAGACCAAACCTAAGGATAATAGGAGTAGATGAGAATGAAGATTTTCAACTTAAAGGGCCAGCAAATATCTTCAACAAAATTATAGAAAAAAAACTTTTCAAACTTAAAGAAAGAGATACCCATGAACATACAAGAAGCCTACAGAACCCCAAATAGACTGGACCAGAAAAGAAATTCCTCCAGACACATAATAATCAAAACAAAAAAAATGCACTAAATTAAAATAGAATATTAAAATCAGTAAGGGAAAAAGGTCAAGTAACAAATAAAGGCAGGCCTATTAAATTACACCAGACTTCTCACCAGAGACTAGCAAAGCCAGAAAATCCTGTACAGATGTTATACAGACCTTAAGAGAACACAAATGCCAGCCCAGGCTACTATACCCAGCAAAACTCTCAATTATCATAGATAGAGAAATCAAAGTATTCCATGATAAAACCAAATTCACACAATATATTTCCATGAATCCAGTCCTTCAAAGGATAATAAAAGGAAAACACCAACACAAGGACAGAAACTACACCCTAGAAAAAGCAAGAAAGTAATCCTTCAACGAACCTAAAAGAAGACAGCCACAAGAACAGAATCCCAACTTTAACAACAAAAATAACAGGAAGCAACAATTACTTTTATTTAATTTCTCTTAACACCAATGGACTCAACTCCCCAATAAAAAGACATAGACTAATAGACTGGCTACACAAACAGGAACCAAGATTTTGCTGCTTATAGGAAACTCACCTCAGGGAAAAAGACAGACACTACCTCAGAGTAAAAGGCTGGAAAACAATTTTCCAAGCAAATCGTCCTAAGAAACAAGCTGGAGAAAGAATCATTCTAATATCAAATAAAATTGATTTTCAACCCCAAATTATCAAAAAAGACAAGGAGGGGCACTTCATACTCATCAAAGGCAAAATCTACCAAGATGAACTCTCAATTCTCAATATCTATGCTCTGAATACAAGGGCAGCCACATTCATTAAAGAAACTGTAGTAAAGCTCAAAGCACACATTGTATCTCACACAATAATAGTGGGAAACTTCAACACCAATGGACAGATTCTAGAAACAGAAACTAAACACATGAACAATAACAGAAGTTATGAAACAAATGAATTTAATAGGTATCTACAAAACAATTTATCCTAAAAAAAATGGATATACCTTCTTCTCAGTGCCACATGGTATCTCCTCCAAAACTGACCATATAATTGGTCACAAAACAGGCTGCCACAGATACAAAAATATTGAAATTATCCCATGCATCCTATCTGACCACCATGGCCTAAGGCTGATCTTCAATAACAACATAAATAATAGAAAGCCAACATTCACATGGAAACTGAACAACAATCTACTAAATGATTCCTTGGTCAAGGATGAAATAAAGAAAGAAATTAAAGACTTTCTAGAGTTTAATGAAAAAGAAGCCACAACATACCCAAACTTATGGGACACAATGAAGGCAGTCCTACAAGGAAAACTCATAGTGCTGAGTACCTCCAAAAAGAAACTAGAGAGAGCATACACTAAGAGCCTGACAGCACACCTAGAATCTCTAGAACTAAAGGATGCAAATTCACCCAAGAGAAGTAGATGGCAGGAAATAATAAAACTCATGGCCTAAATCAAGGAAGTAGAAACAAAAAGAACTGTTCAAAGAATCAACCAAACCAGGAACTGGTTCTTTGAAAAAATCAACAAGATAGATAAACTCTTAGCCAGACTAACTAGAGAGCACAGGAACAGTATCCTAATTAACAAAATCAGAAATGAAAAAGGAGACATAAAAACAGAACCTGAAGAAACCCAAAACATCATCAGATCCTACTACAAAAGGCTATACTCAGCAAAACTAGAAATCCTGGATGAAATGGACAACTCCCTAGACAGATAGCAGGTACCAAAGTTGAACCAGGATCAGATTAACAATCTAAACAGACCCATTTCCCCTAAAGAAATAGAAGCAGTCATCAATAGTGTCCCAATCAAAAAAAGCCCAGGACCAGATGGGTTTAGGGCAGAGTTCTATCAGACCTTCAAAGAAGACCTAATTCCAACTCTCCTCAAAATATTCCACAATATATAAACAGAAGGTACTCTACCCAATTCATTCTATGAAGCCACAGTTACTCTGATACCTAAACCACACAAAGAGCCAACATAGAAAGAGAACTTCAGACGAATTTCCCTTATGAATATCAATGCAAAAATACTAAAAAAATATCCTTGCAAACCGAATCCAAGAACACATCAAAACAATCATCCATCATGACCAAGTAGGCTTCAACCCAGGAATGCAAGGATGGTTTAATATACGGAAATCCATCAATGTAAACCATTATATAAATAAACTCAAAAAAAAAAAAAAAAGAAAAGAAAAAACTCAAAGACAAAAACCACATGATCAACTCCTTAGATGCTGAGAAATCATTTGACAAAATCCAACACCCTTTCATGATAAAAGTCTTGGAAAGATCAGGAATTCAAGGCCTATACCTAAACATAATAAAAGCAATATCCAGCAAACCAGTAGCCAACATCAAACTAAATGGAGAGAAACTCAAAGGAATCCCACTATAATCAGGGACTACACAAGGCTACCCACTTTCTCCTTACCTATTGAATATAGTAATTGAAGTCCTAGCCAGAGCAATTCGACAACTAAAGGAGATCAAGGTGATACAAATTGGAAAGGAAGAAGTCAAAATATCACTGTTTGCAGATGATATGATAGTATATATAAGTGACCCCAAAAATTCCACCAGAGAACACCTAAATCTGATAAACAGCTTCAGTGCAGTAGCTGGATATAAAATTAACTCAAACAAATCAATGGCCTTTCTCTACACAAAGGATAAATGGGCTGAAAAAGAAATTAGGGAAACAACACCCTTCACAATAGTCACAAATAATATAAAATATCTTGTGTAACCCTAACAAAGGAAGTGAAAGATCTGTATGACAAGAACTTCAAGTCTCTAAAGAAAGAAATTCAAGAAGATCTCAGAAGATAAAAAGATCTCCCTTGCTCATTGATTGGCAGGATTAATATAGTCAAAATGGCTATCCTGCTGAAAGCAATCTACAGATTCAATGCAATTCCTATCAAATGCCAACTCAATTCTTTATTGAGTTACAAAGGGCAATTTGTAAATTCATCTGGAATAATAAAAAACCTAGGATAGCAAAAACTATTCTCAACAATAAAAGAACCTCTAGGGGAATCACCATGCCTGATCTCAAGTTGTACTACAGAGCAATTGTGATAAAAACTGCATGGTACTGGTTCAGCAAAAGACAGGTAGATCAATGGAATAGAATTGAAGACCCAGAAATGAACCCATACTCCTATGGTCACTTGATCTTGACAAGGGAGCTGAAACCATCCAGTGGAAAAAAAGACAGCATTTTCAACAAATGGTGCTGGCACAACTGGCAGTTATCATGTAGAAGAATGCAAATTGATCCATTCTTATCTCCTTGTACAAAGCTCAAGTCTAAGTGGATCTAAGTGGTTATGGGAGTGACTCAATTGTTATTCTAAGTATTTAGTTCCTTCTTAGACCACAACCCACCTTCTGCCTAGGACATTGTAAATTCCTGTATATGGGAGTGACTTAGTTGTTATATTAAGTATCTGTAGGAAACCTCCATTTATCAGAGGAGCTCACCAGCTTTCTTCTAATATGTAATGTAGTCTGCCATACACGACTATAATGAGAATTCCAAGTTTATTTTGTGGAACTTGCCCTGAGATTTCTACTCTAATCTAGTAAAGTGCAATGCCTGATTTCTTTCACTATCTCTCTTTCAACACTGGAGGCATTTCTTCTGAATAAGTAACATTCTTATGAAATTCAAAGCCCAAGTTCAGCTCAACAATGCCTAGGATATTGGAACACTGGGTGGAGGCCAGGAAGCAATATTCAATCTAACTTATTATTCGTCAAATCATTCCTAGGAGGCACTTATAATAAAACAATACTGAAACCAAGCACACAAAAACCCTTCACCAGACTTTTGCAAGAACATATCTGGGCCACATCCTGTTATGGGACACCAAAGATTGCAGGAAATAAGTTTCCATGAAACTTTTTGTCTCAGGACTTCGGCCAAGCTTTTGGACTTGTCATGCAAACACCACTGGAGTACAGGTGGCAATCAGCCACGTTCATTCCTGCTGTTTTCACAATAGCTAGAAAATAGAAACATACATATCTTTCAACCAGTTAGTGGATGATTAAAGTGTGGTGTGTATACACTGTGGAATACCATTGATCTGTTTTATAAAACAAACTGAAATCATCAACACTGCAAGGAAATGGATGTAACTAGAAAAGGTCATATTGAATAATGTGATACAGACCCAGAAAGAAAAACGCTGCATGTTCTCTCTCTCATTTGGTGACCATTACCAGTTTAGTTGTCTGAATGAAAATAGCCCCCATAGACTCAGGGAGTGGCATTATTTAAGGTGTGGCCTTGTTGGGAAAAGTGGGTCACTGCATGTTTCTCAACCATGTTCCCTACCATGACAGTGATGAACTTAATCCTAAATTGTAAGGCAGCACCAGTTAAATGTTTTCTTATAGAGTTCCCATGGGCAATGGACCTCTAACTAAGACAGGCTGTCTTCCTTATAATGGCTATGGGGCCACTGAGAGGTGACTGAAAGTTTGGAAGTGTAAGTGAGCAGTAGGATATTTTTCCCAGCAGGGGCCATGTCCTTCATTTCATCCCTGGGCACCTCCAGATGAAGAGGAAGGAGGAATAGGAGGAAGGAAATAAAAGAGACTGTTAAGATCCTCCTACTAGCAAAATAATCTTTACCAGCACATCCTGAAATAAAAGAACCATTACAAACACTGATATTAAGTGCCTCCCAAATAAAAATGTGATATGTGTGTGTTATAGAGAGAGATATTTGTGTGTGTGTGTGTGTGTGTGTGTGTGTGTGTGTGTGTGTGTGTGTATGCACATGTACCTTTGTATGTCTATCACCACCATGTGGGTACAGGGAACAGGAGAGGTCAGAGAGAAACAGATTCTATGGAATTGGAGTTACACACATTTCAGAGCCACCTGATAGTGGTGTTGGAATACACACCCCAGGGTCCTCTGCAAGAATAGTACATGCCCTTAATGACAGAGCCATCACTCCAGTGCACACAACATGTATTTTAATTACTGTTAGGCTCATAACCTGACCTTACTTGTATGCTATCCAGAGAACTTTCTTGAGGTGCACATTAGACAACAAACTGGATTATGATTAATCACACTCATTGTCCCTCACTTGATTCAAGGCAAGGAAAAAAAAGTTTGGGTAAAAGCTTTGCTTTATCCCCAAAGGTTGGTTTTATCATATGGAAAGCTTCAATTAATCAGTGCCTGAATGTCAATAATTTTTAAATGATGGAAAATGATTCCTCTGTGCTGGCTAGTTTTGTGTCAACTTGACACAAGCTATAGGTATCTGAGAGGAGGGAACCTCAGTTGAGGAAGTGTCTCCAGAAGATCTAGCTATAAGCACACAAGCCTGTGGGGGCATTTTCTTAATTAGTGATTGATGGGGGAGGGCCCAGCCATTGTGAGTGGGAATACTCCTGCATTGCTCATCCTGGCTTCAGTAATGAACAGTGATGTGGAGTGTGACCCAGTTAACTCTTCCCTCCTCTGCACTCCTTGCTCATAGTGCTTCATCACAGCAGGGAGAAGCCTAACACACCGTCCTATGTTATTTGGGGCAAATGACTTAGTTGTTAGAGTCTCAGTTACTTGTGTGGAAATGTTAATAAACACCACCCACGCCTAGTTTTGTGGAGAATTGTAGAGAAGGGACAGGAGTGTAGATCTCCATGTGTGCAGTCCTGATCAGCTGTGTACCTTCACACTGACTTTCCAACCATAACTGTCTTCTCATTCCCAATGGTCCAGTTCTCCTTCCAGTCAGCTACAGTAGTTCCAGTGACTAAAGAAGACGACACCATAATGGTTAAAGGGCCAAATAGGATTGTAGTCAGAGGGCAAAATTGTAGGAAGTGGTGAGACTAAAACTGGCAGTGGCACAGAACCCAGGAATTATGCTATGTCACTTCAAGTCAGGATGTGTTTGTGGAATCAGGAGTTAATTGTGATGTGTGTGTGTGATGAACCACCTAAAGCACCTTAGAGAGGAAAGGAGTTTATTTGAATTTATACTTCCATATCACTGTTAATCATTGAAAGAATAAAACAGAAACCTGGAGAAGGAGCTGAATAGAGGTCATGAAGGGCTGCTGCTTACTGGCTTCCTCTGCCTGCTATATTATAGACTCCAGGACCACCAGTTCAAGAATGACACCACCCACAATGATCTGCACCATCCCTCATCAATCACTAGTTAAGAAAATGTCCCACAGCCTTGCCTGTATTCCAATGTTAGGAAAACATTTTCTCACCTGAGGTTCCCTCCTCAAATGACTTTAACTTATGTCAAATTGACATAAAACAATCTAGCATGCAGGTGAGAAGGAAAGGAGTTCTAAGGGGCTATGGAGGATCTTCTGACCTGGGCAGTTAATTTGCTTCTGAAGCTACTCTCACTGGCTAAAGTGGTATTAATACAGCTTTGTTTTTAACAGTTTCTACTTACTACAAACAATCCATTTACAGGAATGATGATATTAATACAGCTTTGTTTTTAACAGTTTCTACTTACTACAAACAATCCATTTACAGGAATGATGGTATTCATACAGCTTTGTTTTTAACAGTTTCTACTTACTACAAACAATCCATTTACAGGAATGATGGTATTCATACAGCTTTGTTTTTAACAGTTTCTACTTGCTACAAACAATCCATTTACAGGAATGAAAGCTAGTTTAGTTTCACTTTCCTATTCTTGGAAAAGCCTGGTTTTCTAGATACACCCTCCCCTGTGATTGGCTAGCACACTCTGAAGGGGAGTCAAAAGCCAGCAGAGTACAAAAATCCTGCCCAATTTTCTTGCCTATGCTGAAGAAGCAGAAATAGACCTCAAGCTATTCCTCTCCGGAGCAGTGAGTACATCCACTGGACACAGAATTTTCTGGTAAGTCAGCATTCAGATCTGATTACTCACTATCATCTTCTCTTTCCTAAGGAGCCTGTGGGTAAGAAGACTCTTAGAGACATGGCCTCAGAGCGGGGATCCTCAGTTGGAAAGCTACAGGGCTTTGAGTGGAGGTAGTGAGGACTTGTTTATAGATGTTCTTTACACAGACCTAAACTGAATGACCTCAGTATTAATTAAAACTTACCCAGTTTGTGGGAGGGGGGTTTGCTTCTTTGGTCTCCACTCCCTGTAACAACTGAAAAAGAACCTTGAAGGATATGTGTGATGAAATGTCACTAGAGAATATATGAAAATTGTTGTGTCTCAATCCTGTTATGTCCTAGCACTATTTTCTTGCCTCTCTCCACCCAGTGCAACAGATTTACTGTAAACTCCAGTGGAAGCTACGCTGGAGGAAAAGATGCCCCATTGTGCAAAGTTTCTGCTATGACCTGCTGGGGAGCAATTCTAGGATTTGTGTGTTTGGTTTTTTTTTTAATATTTATTGTTTTTGTTTGTTTTGTTTGGGGGGTTTTTTGTTGTGTTTTGTTTTGTTTTGTTTTGTTTATTTGAGACAGGGTTTCTCTGTGTAGCCTTGGCTATCCTGGAACTCACTCCATAGATCAGGCTAGGCTCGAACTCAGAAATCCACCTGCCTCTACATCCCAAGTGCTGGGATTAAAGGCATGTGCCACCACTGCTTGGCTTAAAAATATTTCTAATAACTGTATGAAGATGTCATACGTGGATATAATACTTTGATCATCTTCCCCATCATTCCCCTCTTTTCAAACACATATTCTCTCTGGGACTCTTCCCCTTCCCAATGACTGCCACTCTGTTTTCTTGTCTTTTTTTTTTTTTTTAATACTCCACTGATTTTAGGGTTGTTTGCATGTTCTGGATGTAGAGTTTTACTGGCTTATGGGCAACTTTCAAGTAGCTAAATCTCTAGAAAGGAAAAAAAAATGACACTCCCTCCCATACCAGCTATTATTGTTATATTAATCTACTATCTCCTTGGCTAAGGATAAGGCCTCCTGTGCCCCTAGTCTCATGAATGCTAAAATGTTGATGGGCTAGATCTCATGTAAGTCTTATGCAGCTGCCATGAGTGCAAATTCCACGTTGCATTAATAAGACATTAAGTCACACCACTCTCCAAGCCCCATCCCCTGGCTCTTCTACAATGTTTCCTGAGCCTGACTAAGGAGGGGATCGATATAGATGTCCCTCCACCCTGGTCTATTTAGGAAGGAGCACTCAACTGTCTTATTCTCAGCCCTTTGACAAGTTATGAGACAATGCTTTAAAACCCTACCAACTGCAAAAACAAAGCAAATGGGACACAAAGAACAGCACAAAGCCCTTGTCTCTAGCACAATCAGAAATATGCACAAGGCAACTTGACAACAAGTCCATTTACCAAAACAGTAGAAGTACATACTGTGGACATTTTAACCGAGCAATCCTCTTTAACTTGGGTTTTAGTATAGAACTGGGGTGCTATGAAGGCATGCATCCTTCTGCAGTGATTGATATTTCATACCACTGTCATTTGTTGTGTTCATACACAGCACAAAGACATTGAAGACCATTTTTGCTATTATTTTCCTTTTTAATCATGTTAGTAATTATTTAAGAATTTTGTAGAATGCATTTTACCATTTTTATTACATTTATTTATTCGTTTTCTGAATATTCATGTTGGGGCTGGACGCTCACATGCCATAGAATGCATATGAAGGTCAAAAGACAAGTGGTGGAATTCACTTCTCTCTCACCACTATGTGAATTCTTGGGACCAGAACTCGGATCACCTAGCTTACCTACAAATACTCTTACTTGCTGAGCCATCTTGCTAGCCCAAGACAAACTTCAGTGTGTAATTAGAACAGGGGATGAGGACTAAAAGAATGGAAAGCTTTTGTGAAAAGATCTCCAGCATCTTCTGTCTTCATGACTTCCTCCCTCTCCTCAGGCTAAATACAGTGTGTTCAGGCTCTTGGTTGCCCTGATAGATATCATTGTTTTCATTTTCTTCAGATTCCAGTCAGCTTTTGTGACTGGCCAAATTTATTACCAAATAATTAATTTCAGTAACTATCAGGAAAGCTTAAATCTGCTTATCCCCACCCACTCCATTAGTTTTATCTAAAGTTGATTGAGTATAACCTGGATACCTTCTAGCTTGGGATACAAAATTCAGAGGGGACAAGATCATGGAGTATCATGGAGTCATCTTGATATTTTAGTAGGAATTACCTACCCAGGAGGCCAGGTGCTGAGCAGTGCCCCCACCTGTGCATGATGTGTTCTGTATCTGTAAGTCCTCCATTTTTATGAGTACATGGAGCAGAGCTTTGATTTTGTCACCACTGTTGCTTGGTACTTTGTTGTGTTGCTAACAACAGTGCGAAGGCAGAGGGCCTGTCCTTGTCAGCAGTCACATGTCAGGAGAAAAAACAAATAGTTATCTTTAGGAAACATAAATTTCAGATCATTTTACAAGAAAGTATATATGAATTTAGGTATTAAGATATTGAATCTCATAACATTAAATAAATATGTGCAGGTAAATTAGAAGTCAGATATGTTTTAACTCAAAACATTTATAAATCTTAAGAAAGAAAAACAAATCTGTGGATGCCTTTCTGGGCAGTGTCTGTGCCCAGTTTTATTGGTTATGCTAATGTCCTATGCAGGGCAGGCTCAGAGATGAGCCTCCATTGTCTCTGGGTAGGACTATCCCCCTTATAGAGGATTAATCTTAATACTTCTTGCTGCAATCTGTCTCAGGAAAACAAAGAGCATTACAACATTTAAGAGACAATTTTTAACCCAATTGACCAGCAGCCCAGGAAACATACACATTAGCAATTCTAAAGGCAACCTCAACTTTTACCAATAAATCTAAGTTATTTCTCAAAGATTTATTTGTTGTGCGAACTTAAAGGCATTTCAGGCTACTCTACCAGTTATAATTTAGTTTAATGCCCACTACAAGGCAATTTGGGGCCCATAAGTAGTATATGAGCATAAGCATACATGTAAACATGACACAACATACACATGCATGAAAATATACATCAAACACATTTTAAGAAAACCACAAGAATTCTTTTGTTAAATTTACCATGACATTATTTTTTTTAAGTCTTCTACTCCAATGATCGTTTTCCATATTTCTAAGTAAGCTTCCATCTCAAATATGTTCTTTAAAAGTTTTAACTTTCAATTGAAGTACCTTAGAAAACTTATATTCTGGTATGTAGCCCTCACATTAAATGAGATAACTAAACAGGAAGTGGTATCACACTGGAGGATTGGGGTGGAGGAGGGCAAGACTAGTCAACATGCAAATTCTTTAGATGAAATTTGACTTTAGTGTTTACAGGACTGATTTGAAAAATCACATTTCTGTATGATCTGGAACATGAAAAGAAAACCATCCAATCAATAAAACAAAAACAAAGTACACACACATACACACACACACTGAATATGTTGATCCTTTATGCAGATCTATAGGATGAGAAATTCCACCTCCCTATCATCAGAAAAGATGCCAGGTCTGGGGTTCAAGAAGCATTCTGGGGTAGATAAGGAGGTGTAAGAGCTGTAGATGGAAAAGGAAGACAGTGGCACAGCAGAGGCTGTGAGATCAAGTCCAGGTGACAGAGTGGAAAATCCCTTCTTAGAGTCCCAGAGAAAGAGGGGAGGTTCTGTGTCATGTGACTGATGAGGAGACTGTAGTGTGTGCTCCCCCTCAAGCAGTCTATGAGAGGGTGGAGAGCAAGAATCTAGAGGTAAAGGTGATTTTAGTCATGGAGAACTATCATTCCTGAAATTATCACAATTCCTTCTAAATGTGGTTGTTTTACAAAATGATGTGGCCCTGTCTAACACTTTAGATTACTAGAAGTTAGACCCAGTATTGCTTCCAATCTCCTCAGACCTCCTTTGAGGCTTTCATAGTCAAATTTTTCTGACTAACCTCCAATTTCAGATGAAGGAGATTCCTGTTAGCCTCCATGGAGACTCTATGGACAAAAAATGTCAGTTCTGGAAACACCAGGCTCAAGATGCACTCTCACACCAGTGTCTGACCAACTGCATGCTTCCCTGATTGATCTGGTCGTTCTCCCTCTATCACAGAATAGTTAGCTGGCTCAAGCTCTGGCAACATTGGTAAGATTGGAACAACATCTGAAGACTCACAGGCAATTTTCCAGGATTCCCTGGCTGGGTGCGAGCTGAAGTCCAGGTCCCTGGGATGCTTCCCTGCCCTGTTTTATTTCCAACAGAGGAGAGGGGTCTTTCCTGAAATAAGCAATTCAAAGCTTTCATCTGGGCCCTACCGATGTGTGGCCTGATCCACTGAGTCCACCTCTTAGTGCAAAGCCAAAATAAACAAGCCAAATAGGACACCGTGGAGAAATACTTAGTACCTGAATCAGGCAAAGCTGGTACAGGAATCATTTCCAAAGTAAAGCTTTAACTCACTCCCCAACAGAGGAAGCATGGAAATTTTATTTAGGGGGTCCATACATTTTCATATAGAGATGTGTGAACTTTCAGGAACAAGCATTTTAGGATTACATTGCCTGAGCATGCTCACTTGAAAATGATGGACAGAACTGCCTCTCAGAATCCTCAGCTGTCACAATAACATTTTAGCTGACGATAAAGGAAAGGATGGCTTGAGGGAGCTGAGTGAAGGCATCTGTCCATGAAGGTGCCTGCCCTGTTTAGTCAGGAACAAACTGACACTTGCACTTGTCCTTTCCAAGCATCCATACCTGGAGACTGTCGACATGACTACACAGCGTTCAGGAGACACAAACACTTTACAGGAATGCCAATGGCTTTACTGACTTTCCAGCTCATCTTAGCTTCCTGTGACCAAGTTTTTTGGGTGTTGTTTTTGTTTTTCAAAACAGGGTTTCTCTGCTTCTGCTGCTCTGGCTGTTCTGTAACTCACTCTTCAGACCAGGCTGGCCTCAAAATCACAGAGATCTGCCTACATCTGCCTGTGAAGGGTTGGGATTAAAGGCTTGCCATCACTGACAGCTTCTATTCAGATTTTGTATAAACTCAAGGAACAGTGTCTGGTGGCATCTGAGGGTAGAGAGTATATACTTTGCTCACAGCATCTGCCTCCTGGGTTCCAGGACTCTGTGGACTATGGAATACTACCTAAAATACACCCTGGTGTTCTGACTGCTGTAGAACTCAGTTATACATGTCATTCTATGACTGTTGTCCCCATAATAGCTGATCCAATACCTGTCAGTCCTGATTTTACCACTGGGATATTCATAAAGTCAAGCCTCTGGATATAGCCCAAGAGTCAATACAGATAGTCACATCTAAGCTTCAGGAGTTAGTATTATATAAATCAACTAAGCCTTCACTACTCTTTCCCCTGACTCCTGCATATGTTGCCTGTGTTCATTTGTAATGCTGCAGGTACCCTGGTTCATGCCATCTGTGAACCAAGCATCAACCAGCATGGGTGATGCCCTTTACAGTCCTTTACCTGACTTGGCTGTTGTTATTCGGGGAAGCTAAGTATCTTCAAAGGAAAGCAAACATATCTTTCTGACGTTGGTGACTCGACAGGCAGACACTAAACCCCATATAAATATGCATTACAATTTGCAAAAGAGGCTTAGTCATTGGCATTCAATCCAACTCTATTGGGAAAGTGTTGTATATTACGGATCAGGCTGGATCCATTAATAAAAGTTCAAATGAAGAGACTTCAGTTAAACAGCAAATTCAGAATGTTGAATAGCCTGAGCAGATAAATAAGGATCTGTGTGATAACCAGAAGCCAGAAAGATAAGGGGTTGTTACCAGGTCTAAGCAGGAGTAAAAGAGTAAGGAATTAACTTCTTTAAAATGCCATAAGAACTGAACAGGCCAAATAGCATAGATTATAAAGAATGATGGACACTGTTACAGACATGCAACCCAAGGAGGGCAAAGGGGAGCCCATGACCAGATACAGCTGAATTACACTGGAAGCTGGAATGGGGAGTGACCTCTGCTGGTGTGGTCTACACATCACAGAGCCACAGAGGATCCTGAAAGGTCAAATGAACTTGTGAAGACATAGTGGAGAATAAAACATTAAAGACTCATGTGATGGTCTCACCTATACCTGCAGAAGGAATGATACTACTCTGTCACTCATAGGTGACACCTAGATTAGCCAACCTCATAGAAGGGTGATAGTCTGCCAGGCTGTGGGAAGAGTGAAATTGGATAATGTTAGTCAAAGTACTAATTGTGTAAAATGAACACGGGGGAGTTTGAATGCAAAATTACAACCACTAAGAATGGTCTATGTAGCAATGTGCTTGAAATTTGCCACAATGAAAATCTGAAATTCCATGCAAACCCTCTTTGTTCTCCCTTCTTTCTTCCAGTGCCTTTATTTGCTTGAAGTCATGGGTCAGCTGTTCTCTTCACCTAAGAGTGAGCACCAAGATTTGGCCTCCAGCTTTACTGAATATTTTAAGAAATTTAAGACTGGAAGCAAAGTCATTTCTCAGGATATCATCAATTTGGTTGAAATAAGCATGGCAAAAGGGAACATTCAGGGGGCTAATTCTGCAATCAGTTATGCACTAAAAGAAATCGATAGAACCCCGCTCAATGTTGCTGTCACCGGGGAGACTGGATCAGGGAAATCCAGCTTCATCAACATCATGAGAGGCATTGGGCCTGAAGAGAAAGGTGCAGCTAAAACTGGGGTGGTGGAGACAACCATGGAGAGACATTCATACAAACACCCCAATATGCCCAATGTGGTTTTTTGGGACCTGCCTGGGATTGGAAGCACAAACTTCCCACAAAACACTTACCTGGAGAAAATGAAGTTCTATGAGTATGACTTCTTCATTATTATTTCAGCCACACGCTTCAAGAAAAATGATATAGACCTCGCCAAAGCAATCAGCATGATGAAGAAGGAATTCTACTTCATAAGAAACAAGGTGGACTCTGACTTAAAAAACGAAGAGGATTTCAAACCTCAAAACTTTGACAGAGAAAAGGTCCTGCAGGACATCCGCCTTAACTGTGTGAACATCTTTAAGGAGAATGGCATTGCTGAGCCACCAATCTTCCTGATCTCTAACAAAAATGTTTGTCACTATGACTTCCCCATCCTGATGGACAAGCTGATAAGTGACCTCCCTGTCTACAAGAGACACAATTTTATGCTCTCCTTACCCAATATTACAGAATCAGCCATTGAAAAGAAGCGGCAATTTCTCAAGCAGAGGATTTGGCTGGAAGGCTTTGCAACTGACTTACTGAGTATCATCCCTTCAATGACCTTCTTCTTAGACAGTGATTTGGAGACCCTGAAGAAAAGCATGAAGTTCTACTGTACTGTGTTTGGGCTGGATGACACAGCTTTGCAGAGTTTGGCTAAAGCATGGGAAATAGAGGTGGACCAGGTAGAGGCCATGATAAAAAGTCCTGCAGTGTTCAAAACTACAGATGAAGAAACAATACAAGAAAGGCTTTCAAGATATATTCAGGAGTTCTGTTTGGCGAATGGATACTTAGTTAAAAATCATTATCTTAGAGAAATATTTTACCTGAAATTTTATTTCCTTGACATGGTGACTGAGGACGCTAAAACTCTTCTTAAAGAGATATGTTTAAGAAACAAGTTACTTTCTAATTAAGCTGAAGTCCTGTGACTGTCAAAAAAAAATCAGAATCAATGAACAGAAAAACAGAATGCTGACACTGTAAAACAATATACTGGTTTTATCCAGGTTATTCAGGCCTTATCCATACTTAGTGATTATGTATCCATATTAGCTAGAGCAAGGGAATCAGATATGTATAAATAACTGAAAGCTAAAAACTATCTCCTCACTTTGAGTAAACTTTCAGATCAATAATTTTACTTATATTTAAATTTGTTTAATATAACCTCCATGTTCAGGGTTATCATTGAGGTGTTTAGTATTGTCAGCTCAACAGACTCTAGAGATGCATGAAAGATGAGCCTGAGGGTGTGTATTTGGGAACTTATTTTGATCATGTTAATTGAGTTGGGAAACCCTTTCCACTGTGGGTGGCACCATTCCCTAGCTGGCAATCGTCAACTGTGTATATGGAGAGAGGGACTAAGCAGCAGCATATTCACATTCTTTCATAGCTCTCCATTTGTTTTTGTTTTGTTGCTGTTTTTGTTGTTGTTGTTGTTGTTGTTGATGATGATGATGATGATGATGATGATGATGATTTTTAAATTGTAGAAGGAGTGACACTAGCTGCCTCAAGATACTGCTGAGCCTTCTTGATAATGACCTATATATATAACCTTAAACTCAATACTGTAGACTTTCTTGATAGAGATATTAAAGGAAAAATCATAACTGGGCAAGAGATATGGCTCAATAGATAAAGTAGACCTTGCAAGTCTGAAGACCTGATGAGTTCAGATTCCCAGAACCCACACAAAGCCAGCTGAACGTCTGTAATCCATGCACTTCTATGGAGAGATGGGAGGCAAAACGTGATCCTCCCACATGCAGCAGTAAATAAGAGGCCCTGACTCAAGCAAGTGAAAGGTAAAAGCCAACACAAAAGCTTGTCCTCTGATCTCTGCATACATGCCATGTCATATTTATGCCTGATGTCACACATGGAAATGCACACACAAAAAACAAGTTTTCTCATTAAAAAAAAAAAAAAAAGGATGGTTTGGGGCAATAGCTCAGTGGTATAATACTTGCCTCACACACATGAGGCCTCAAGTTCAGTCACTAGAACTACAGAAAAAGGCAAAAGGGGCATGGGCATGTACAGGGATGTCTTCGAGGTTAAGAGAGATGGCTCAGAGGCTAAGAATACTGGCTGCTCTTGCAAAGGACCAGGATTTAACTGCCGGAACCCACACAGTGCTCACAGTTACCTATAACTCCTGTCTCAGAGGATCTGATTTCATCTCCTCACCTCCACAGGGACCAGGCACATGTTTATGTGGTAAATGGACATACATGTAAAGCAAACATACATACAATAAAAGTAAAATAAGAAACATTTTAAATATGTAATTAAATTTAAAAGGAAAAGAGGAACAATAACCTAGAGATCACAGTAGCCTCAATAATGACTAAGAATTTCCCCCAAAAACCTATCTAGTAAAAATCCTTGAGAAAATATTAAACAAGCTTTCTAATTCTATGCCAGAACTAGGGGAGATGATTAAATTTCTCTGCTTTATAATGATTGGTGTTTTGAATGCTGTGACAGTAAATGGCTGCTCTATTCCACATCAATACCAAAAGTCATTTAATAAATTCTTTCTGAAAAAAAAGACATGTATTGCTCCTTGACATCCCAAGAACCCATCATAGCTTCCTTAGTATTACTGTAAGGTGCTGATTGTCTCATTGTCCATACCCGAGTCTACATCTTATCTTCCTTGAAATGAAGTACAAACAAACAGCACAGAAAAGGAAACACAGAAGAAAGGGTAAATGTATTTCTGAAATAATTTGAGTGCCTATAAACCTGTGTACTAGGTTGAAGAATAGAATTTTGTTCTCACACTTCTAATGACTGAAGTCTGAAATCCAGGTACCAATTTGGCTAAATCCTCAGTGAAAGCATCCTTCCTGGTAATGTCTTCACTTGGTCTTCTACACTGTGTGCACAGAGGATGATTTCCTGTCTCTTCTTCCTATGATCTCATCATTTGGTCTCCATTTTCATGTCCTAGTTCAAGCACAGATACCTCCCAAAGACTTTCTTCCTAACAGGATCCCACTAAGGGTTTGGGCTATTTATGTATGATTAACATATTAACATTAAAAAGGAATAACAATGGCTTCTCGGCCTTTTGGCTAAGATCAAGTGTAAAAAGGAATAACAATGATACCTTAACCTTAACTGGCTATGCAAATTATGCTGGTAGTTTTATTCCTTTCTTATAGCTATGCCACTCACAAATACCATTTGCTCCAAAGAATTTTTGCCATAAATTGAGATACAGACTTGCCAAAAAAAAGATAGCTAATGAAAATCACCAGACCACCACTGCTCCATTTAAGAAATAAAGCCAAGTGCAAGGCAATGGTGGCATGCCTTAAATCCCAGAACTTAGGAGGCAGAGGCAAGTGGATTGCTAAGTTTGAGGCCAGCCTGGTCTACGGAGTGAGTTCCAGGACAGCCACGGGTACACAGAGAAAAGAGAGGAAGAAAGAAAGAAAGAAAGAAAGAAAGAAAGAAAGAAAGAAAGAAAGAAAGAAAGAAAGAGAGAGAAACCCAAAGAATAAGCAGATAATGCTTGCTGATAATCTTTAGAGAACACTAGAATACAATGCACATGAAAAAGAATTATGGAAAATGGTGAGTCCCAATGGTCAGGTCAAGAAAAGAGTAAATTGCCTTGCATAGAATGCTCTTGATTCCTACCCTGAACTTGTCTGAATAGGGAAAGTCATCTCACAACTCAGGGATTGTATATAGTAGAGCCTAAGTTGTCCACATCAGAACCATAGAGTCAAGACATTTTTTTCTATAAGTCAATATTCCAGCCATCAGTGGTTTTGAGCTCCAAAAGAAGTTGTAATGGATACACAACATTACACTTGCTCACATGGGTACCTCTACTTACATAGTTCCCTCCCCTATGGAAGCTAATGCTGCATGGTGCCATTATAAGACCAAATACAGCCATACCTCACCCTGACTTCCCTGTGTGGTACACCCTCTAAGGCTGCTTAAGTGACTCAGTCTTGGCAGCACAAATTTTACTTATCTCTTTGGCTATTAGAATGTCATCACCTTGTGAGACCTACTGCAGATCAGGACCTCTAACTTTGTTACTACATTCATCAAGTCCTCAGAGTCATCAGTTATAATTGTGGAGACACCAATGATATCCAAATAGAATCAAAGCCAATGCAGCCTTTATAATAATACCCAATATCTTCAGGAAAAAACCATTTCCTACTTAATTCTCCAACCCAGTTAGTAAGAAACAGACACACCTTAGTGTAAGGATATTGTGATAATGATGGTATAAATCGAACAAAGACCTGACTGGAGAGAGAGCCTTCCATAACATTCTATACCTTGGGCTAGCACAAATTAGGTGGAGGATACCAAAAGAAATGGCAAAATGCACTGCAGTGGCGGGTGGAAAGGTCAGTGGTAATGCCAAGCACAACCCCACAGATTAAGTGAACAAAGATCTCAAGGTCATGCAAACACCAGGTTAGAGTTCACCTGGTCACAAACTCAGAGAAGCAAGCATACTTAGGCAAGAAATGGATGGTGGAACAAAAGCAACCCAAGCCTTGCCAAAATGAGGGATCTGACTGGGGCTTGAATGCTCAACGATGGTTGCATAGTTAAGGCACTCATGGAAGAACCACCATTCTGAAACCACGATGAACTTGGAAAGATGGTAAAGCAAGCAAATGGACTCTCCTTAAAGAGAATGTCCAAAGAGAATCTGTCTAACACTTGATTTGGAGACTCTTGAGTCAGACTTTTGTTTTTTCATATATTTATTTATTCACTTTACATCCCAATATCTGCCTCCTCTTCTCCCAGGCCTACCCCTCACACAGTTCCTCCGCCCACCCCTCTGGACACCTTCCCCACCAGAGGAGAGGTGGCCATCCAGGAGGGCTGTGACCCCCAGAGAAGGTAAGGGAGCCATCTTGTCTCCCTGGTCTCTCTGAGACCAGTGTGATCAGATCAGCTTGAGGACTGTGGAGGGTGAGCAAGCAGAGTACAGAAGCAATTGAGCTTCTGGGACACGCAGAAGCCACTCAGTGTCTGGGACAGACCCCATTTCTGGCTGCAGAAATCCAGGCACCTTTCCCGCCAGAAGAAAGGTGGCTGCCAGGAGGGCTGTGACCCCCAGAGCAGGCTGTGCAGGGGAGCACACAGACTGCAGAGGCAACCCATCTTCTGGAACAGGCCCTTGTCTTCATCTTCAACCAGAAGGCAGGTCTGAACACCAGACTTCTGTGCACTTTCCCTGCAAGAGGAGAGCTTGCCTGAAGTGAGTACTCTCACCAGTGAGACTCAAAAGAGAGCGGGACTCCCAGGACAACTGACAGAAGCTAAAAGAATCACAGAAAGAATAGGCTCCATACAGAGACAACTATAAAAACTAACTCCAGGGATTACCAAAAGGCAAACATAAAAATCTTACTAACAGCTCTCCGGGCCAGAGCACCCCCCACCCCGCCACCTTTCCTCTGAGCCCAGCAACTCCCAGGACTTTAAGATCAGGAGGCAGAGGCAGGCGGATTTCTGAGTTCAAGGCCAGCCTGGTCTACAAAGTGAGTTCCAGGACCGCCAGGGCTACACAGAGAAACCCTGTCTCGAAAAACCAAAAAAAAAAAAAAAAAAAATCACCTCAGGAGATCAGGGCTCGGGCAGCAGGCGGTGTGTACTATCTTAGGCTCTTTCGGGACTCTCCAAGCTATCTCAGGACCTCAAGTGAGCAGGGGAACACAGCCTCTGTTCCAGCCCAATCTCGTGGAACTTGAGACACCAGCCTGGAGATTGATAGTGGTCCAGGGCAGAACAGCCCCTCCCTCCGGTCTGGTCCGGCCCCCCCAGCACCAACTCAGGTCTCGGGCCACAGGCTCTGTGCAATCTCCTAGGCTCTTTCTGGACTCCCCAAGCTATCTCCGGAACTGAGGTGAGCAGGGGAACACAGCCTCTGTTCCGGCCCAATCTCGTGGAACTTGAGACATCAGCCAGGAGATTGATAAAGGCCCAGTGCAGAACAGCGGGTCCTTTCTGGTCTGCACCAACGACAGGTCTCCTCGGGCAGAGATGGCAGGAGGCAAGCTTAAGAACAGAAGCAACAGAATCCAAGGGTACTTGGCATCACCAGATCCAAACTCGCACACCACATCAAGTCCTAGATACAACAGCACAGCAGAAAAGCAGGACATGTATATAAAGTCACTCGTCATGATGATGATGGACTATAAGAAGGAAATGCAGGAAAACACAGATAAACAACTAGAAGCATTTAAAAAGGAAAAACATAGAGAGTTACAGGAAAACAATACCAAACAGGCGATGGAATTGAACAAAGCCATCCAGGACCTAAAAATTGAAGTAGAAACAATTAAGAAAAACCAAAAGGAGATAACCCTGGAGATAGAAACCATAGGAAAAAAATCAGGAACCATAGATATGAGCATCAGCAACAGAATACAAGAGATAGAAGACAGAATCTCAGGCACAGAAGATTCTATAGGGAGCATA